>CM066336.1:20866256-21001340 GCA_033807585.1 Hydrophis major | reverse complement strand
CCTGCATTCTGCATTGCACATTTCTCTCTCCAATCATGGGACCTTGTGAGCATATAATCCCCTCTGCTGCTAGGGCACCCTGCTGCCTTGGGGAATTCTGGGAGTGGAAATCCACACAAGTGTTATTGCTGAGATGAAGCTAGTCCCCAGGATCACTCCCAAATTGCTTCCTAACACCACCAAAACAGGAAATCCTGGCCCTGTTAACACACACACATGGCTATGTCCACTTGGTATCATCATGCCTGCAGCATTTCATAAGTGCCCAGAGTGTGAAGCGTGACACCTCCCATTCTCATCCTTCAGTTTTCCACCTCCAGTCCATTCCTGCCCAAAGACTCTTGGGATGGGAAGATTGCCAAGAACAGAATATGTTGTGCTCAGCAGTGGGCAAGTTATATTTGTGGCTCAGCTCCTTTCCGCCTTGGTCCCAATGTGCCCGCAGGGCAGACACTGCCAACCAAGGAGGAGAAAGATGGGTGAGGCTCTTGAGCGGCACATCGCATAGAAGAGAAGAAGCAGTGTGGGAACTAAAAGGTACCAAGCGGTCGAAAGTCCACTGAAAATCGACAACGGGCCCCTAGCAAAGCTGCAAAGAAATGCAGTGCTGTCCTGTATGCAGAAGAAAGAAAGAAAGAAAGAAAGAAAGAAAGAAAGAAAGAAAGAAAGAAAGAAAGAAAGAAAGAAAGAAAGGAAAGAAAGAAAGAAAGAAAGAAGGAAGGAAGGAAGGAAGGAAGGAAGGAAGGAAGGAAGGAAGGAAGGAAGGAAGGAAGGAAGGAAGGAAGGAAGGAAGAAAGAAAGAAAGAAAGAAGATAAGAAGAGTGGGGAAGGAAGGGGAGGGACAGATGAAGGGATGGAAGGAAAGAAGGAAGGAAGAGAGAAAGAAAAAGAAAAGAAGATAGGAAGAGGGGGAAAGGAGCGGAGGGAGAGAAGGAAGGGAGGGGAGAGGGATGAAGGAATTGCCTTATAATTTCAAAACTACACTAGGGTGCAGAGCCCCTCCTCGTACCAACGACATGCGCGTTGCAAAAGTGCCCAGCCGTGCAAAAGCATTAAAAAAAATTAAAAAAGCCCGCTCCCCACCAGGCCCATTGTACTTGCTGTTCATCCCAAGAATACGACAGCCGTGTCCCCAAGCTAAGCAGGGCCTCTACTCACCCTCCTTGTGTACAGGGGAGCCCTGGTGCAGCGCCCCAGCCCATGACCATCGCTGCTGCCGGATTTCAGCCCAGGTTTTCTTCACGGAGCGCTGGATGGCGGCTTCGTAGAGCTCCTGATCAAAATGCAGTAGGGGGGGAGGTTTAGTTTTCTGTTTTTGTTTTGCCAATCATGCAATTTAGGGGTGTGTTTGCATAAACAATGAAGCTGAGCAGTTTGGTTGGAGAGAAAAAAAAAATGATAAAAATACTTTTTTTTTTTTTTACAAAACTGGAAATCCTTACAGGTCATCCTTGACTTACAACCAACACTGGGACTACCATAGAACTTGGTCCCTAAATAAGGTGCTTGTTAAGTGAGTCTTGCCCGAATTTACCTTTTATTTTTTTGCTGTACTTGTTCAATGAATGCAGCTTCCTCATTGACTTGGCTTGTTGGAAACCGGCTGGGAAGAGCAATTACATGACCTCAAGATGCTGCAACCATCATAAATACATCCAGGTTGCCAAGTGTCTGAATTCTGAACCCGTGACCGTAGGGATGTTTGCAAGAGCTGTAAGTGTGATGACCAGTTTTAAATCACCTTTTTCAGCTTGCTTGTAACTTCAAACAGTCCCTAACTGAACAGTTATAAGTCAAGGACTACCTGTATACAGACTTTCTGCTGAAAGAAGCAAAAATGAATTTATTATGGCATTTGGATATTAAAAACAAGACTAAGGAATTGGAGCAAAGTTTAATATGACAACTACTCGACAGAAAGAAGGACAGAAGATACAACTGCATGACGGGGCTTTTCACCCCAATTTTTTTTTCTTGTTCCTCCATCGCTTATTTTCTTTATTCTTGATTGTTTTGTGTACAGCTAGTCCTTGATTTACAGCCATTCGTTTAGTGACCATTCAAAGTTACAACTGCATTGAAAAAAACAACATGACTTTTTCACTTTTCATATGTTCTTCACACTTACGACCTGACCAAGTTCTGGAGAACCGGTAGTGGAAATTTTGAAAAGTTCAGAGAACCGGCCAATACCACCTCCGACTGGCCCTGTCAACCCCGTCTATTCTCTGTCTCCCGAGTCCCAGCTGATTGACTGAGTCTTCTTTGGTTGCCCTACACAGGAGAACGGAGCTGGAAAGCAGGTTAGTGGGGTGGGGGGGGAATGGGGATTTTGCAGTATCCTTCCCCTGCCACAACCATTAAGCCAGGCCACCAAGCCACGCCCACAGGACCGGTAGTAAAAAAATTTGAATCCCATCACTGATCCCTATGATCACATGACCAAATCGTGGGATCACCCAATGCAACCTGCTGACAAGCAGGTCAAGGGAGAAGCCGGATTTACAACCGTTGTCACAGATAGTCCTCGACTTACATCCACAATGGAGCCCCAAATAAGTGAGTTTTGCCCCATTTTTGCCACCGTTATTAAGTGAATCATTGCAGTTGACAAGTTAGTAACCCAGTTGTTGAGTGAATCTGGCTTCCCCATGGACTTCACTCATCAGAACGTCACCAAAGGGGATTCCATGACCTTGGGGCACACAGCAACGGTCATAAATTTGAGTCAGTTGCCAAGGCATCTGAATTTTGATCCTGTGATGATGAGGGGAGATGCTGCAAAGGTCGTAACTGTGAAAAACGGCCGTAAGTGACATTTTATTGGGGAGGGAGGGAGGGAAGGAGGGAGGGAGGGAGGGAGGGAAGGAAGGATTCCATGACCTTGGGGCACACAGCAACGGTCATAAATTTGAGTCAGTTGCCAAGGCATCTGAATTTTGATCCTGTGATGATGAGGGGAGATGCTGCAAAGGTCGTAACTGTGAAAAACGGCCGTAAGTGACATTTTATTGGGGAGGGAGGGAAGGAGGGAGGGAGGGAGGGAGGGAGGGAAGGAAGGATTCCATGACCTTGGGGCACACAGCAACGGTCATAAATTTGAGCCAGTTGCCAAGGCATCTGAATTTTGATCCTGTGATGATGAGGGGAGATGCTGCAAAGGTCGTAACTGTGAAAAACGGCCGTAAGTGACATTTTATTGGGGAGGGAGGGAAGGAGGGAGGGAGGGAGGGAGGGAGGGAAGGAAGGATTCCATGACCTTGGGGCACACAGCAACGGTCATAAATTTGAGCCAGTTGCCAAGGCATCTGAATTTTGATCCTGTGATGATGAGGGGAGATGCTGCAAAGGTCGTAACTGTGAAAAACGGCCGTAAGTGACATTTTATTGGGGAGGGAGGGAAGGAGGGAGGGAGGGAGGGAGGGAGGGAAGGAAGGATTCCATGACCTTGGGGCACACAGCAACGGTCATAAATTTGAGCCAGTTGCCAAGGCATCTGAATTTTGATCCTGTGATGATGAGGGGAGATGCTGCAAAGGTCGTAACTGTGAAAAACGGCCGTAAGTGACATTTCCCAGAGGGGTGGTAACCTTCAACAGTACTAAACGAGCTATTGTAAATCAAGGACTACCTATATTAACAACTGCAAGTGATTCACTCAACAACTGGCAAGAAAAGTCATAAAATGGGGCAAATCAACCATCTTGCTTAGCCACAGAAATGTTGGACTTGGTGGTGGCTGTAAACCAAGGCCCGCCAGTATTTTTTTCCCTTTAAACCAGGGGTCCCCAAAGTTGTCAACTTTAAGACTTGTGGACTTCAAGTCTCAGAATTCTCCAGCCAGCTTTGCTGGAGAATTCTGGGACTTGAAGTCCACAAGTCTTAAAGTTGACAACTTTGGGGACCCCTGGTTTAAACATTTCTAATAAGAAAGGCCTCGTGGAGGAAACAAGGTGCCTTTGTTTCTGTTACCGTCCAGGGCAACGTAGGCAGCCTTGGAGCAACCAAACGTTGGTGACCCACAGCTTGATTCCTCTTTGACTCACCCAGAACATCTCCAACTGACCTTGTTCCTCTCCATCTTTTGCTGCTGGCGTTCTTCCAGGGCGGCTCGCCGCTTCTCTGCTCGCAGTCTCTGCTCTTCGAGCCGCCTCCGCCTCTCTTCCAGCTGTTTTTCTCTCAGCAGGCGGGCCTTCTCTTCCTTCTCCAGCCACACCGCCCGCTTGGCAGCTACTCAGGGAGGTTCAAAGAGAGAAGAAGGCACAGCGAGGTTCGTTTAGACTTAGAGGAGCCCTACACTGCAGGCCTCTTGCCTCCACAGGAGGCCCACAGACCCTCTCCTGGAGCACGTTAGCTTATCGTGAAATGTGGTTCTTTTGCATTTTTGTTTTTGTTTTTGAGGACTAGCTGGTTGGAGCTCACCCTGCAAGAGCTGTCAAAGGCATCTCAACCAGCACTGAGGATGTTACCTATTTGGGTAATGAAAGGTCTGCAAGAAAACAACGAGGCTCAGAGAGCAGAAAGGATCCCACACCTTTACTTTACAGCACTGTTTCTTCAACTTTTTTTTCCTTCTCTTTCAGGATCCTTCCCATTTTCAACATTATAGAGACACACACACACACACCCAATGCTTTTGTTCATAAGGATTCTATAGATCAATATTTATTTTATTAAAAATTAAAATTGATGCATGCGCTAATTTTAAGCACTCTGAAAGTCTAAAGGGAGTGAGAGAGGGAGGGAAGGAAGGTAGGAGAAAGAAGAGGGAAGAAAGAAAAAAGAGGGGAGGAAGGAAGAAAGAAAGTAGAGAAAGATGGAGGGAGGAGAGGGAAGGAAAGAAGGAGAAAGAAGAGGGAAGAAAGAAAAAAGAGAGGGGAGGTAGGAAGGAAGGAGGAAAAGGAAGAAAAGAAAGGGAGGGAAGGAAGAAAGTAGCGAAAGATGGAGGGAGGAGAGGGAAGGAAGGAACAGGAAAGAAGAGGGAAGAAAGAAAAAAGAGAGGGGAGGAAGGAAGGAGGAAAAGGAAGAAAAGAAAGAGGGAGGGAAGGAAGGAAGTAGAGAAAGAGGGAGGGAGGAGATGGAAGGAAGGAAGGAGAAAGAAGAGGGAAGGAAAAAAAAGAGGGGAGGAAGGAAGAAAGAAAGTAGAGAAAGATGGAGGGAGGAGAGGGAAGGAAAGAAGGAGAAAGAAGATGGAAGAAAGAAAAAAGAGGGGAGGTAGGAAGGAAGGAGGAAAAGGAAGAAAAGAAAGAGGGAGGGAAGGAAGAAAGTAGCGAAAGATGGAGGGAGGAGAGGGAAGGAAGGAAAAGGAAAGAAGAGGGAAGAAAGAAAAAAGAGAGGGGAGGAAGGAAGGAGGAAAAGGAAGAAAAGAATGAGGGAGAGAAGGAATTAGAGAAAGAGGGAGGAGGAGAGGGAAGGAAGGAAGGAAAAAGAAGAGAGAAGAAAGAAAAAAGAGAAAGAGGGAGGGGAGGAGGAAAATAAGGAAGAAAACAGAAAGGGAGGGGAAGGAAGGAAGGAAGAAAGGAATAAGAGGGAGGTGGTGGAGCAGGTGTTGCAGTAACTTCTTCATCCCCAGCTTCAGGCATGACCTGCACAGCTGGCGACAGCTGCTGAGCCAGAGGGGGGAGAGCAAGAGAGGAGGGAGGGGAGGAGCCACTAAAGCTGAACACAAAAGAAATGGGAAGCTGCCCCCAGACAATTGGGGAATGAGAGTGGAAAGGGGCAGAGGGTGAACCGCCACTGCTGAGAGGGAAGAGCATTGGGGAGGGGGCTGGAGGGAGGCCCTGGGGCAGAAAAGACCACCCTGCCGAGTACAAGGCAACAGACCCGCCAGTTGGAGAAGAGAAGCCCCCTTAGCCAAGGGGGTCTTCCCAGAACCATGGAGCAACTGAGAGAGCCATGAGCTCTGGCCTTGGGAAGGCTTTGCATCCAGCCCCTCTGAAATGTCCTTTTTAGATTGACAGAAGGGTCAGCCATCCCGTGAAGAATCAATCACATTTCAGCTGAGTTGATTTCAATTTCATGGGCTCCCATTCTCTCGAATTCTTTGCCCCACTCCCTTTTGGAACGCCCTGGGGTGGGGGAGGGAAACCCAGGCTCACTGGACAGTTGAAGGTCCTCCAGCATTGGGCTAACTATGGGAATCATAGTCCAATATACCTAGAAGCTATTGGGGAGGGAGGGAAGGAGGGAGGGAGGGAGGGAGGGAGGGAGGGAGGGAAGGAAGGAAGGAAGGAAGGAAGGAAGGAAGGAAGGAAGGAAGGAAGGAAGGAAGGAAGGAAGGAAGGAAGGAAGAGTGAAAGACAGTTATTGATGGGAATTGTAGTCCAATATATCTGTAAGACAGGGGTCCCCAAACTTGGCAACTTTAAGACTTGTGTATTTTAACTTCCAGAATTCTCCAGCCAGGCTGGAGAATTCTGGGAGTTGAAGTCCACAACTCTTAAAGTTGCCAAGTTTACAGACCTCTGCTGTAAGACATTGGGAATGATGGATGGATGGATACATGGTGCAGGGAGGGACAGAGGGAGGGAGGAAAGAAGGAAGGAAGGAAGGAAGGAAAGGGCTTATAGTTTCTTCCCACTTCTTAAAGGATACGTTTACACTGAATGGAAAACCAGCTTTGGTGCAGTATGTTGTGACTAATTATAATTTAGCCAATAAAAACTTAGTTGATGGAACCAAGTGTGAACATGGCATCTGAATTGTAGCCAGTGATTCCAAGGGCCTCTTCCAAGAATGGATTCCACGTAGGATAGGTTTATACAAGACTACCAACTCTGAACAAAAATGGATGTTCTTACTTTAATTGAAAAGATACAAGATTTCCCCCGATTTCTGCAGATTTGGGCTTCTCTAAGAATTTTTATGTTTTGAATTGATCTGAATTATCTAACTCCTAAATCATGGGTGATAATTTATGGTGTATCCCCTCCATGGAACAATTTATGTTGCCAATTATGTTTAATTCAGAACCCCTTGTATGAAGGATTAGAAATTCAGAATATATCACATACAGTAGGAAGGGAAAGTGCATAAGTTTTTATTATTTGCTGATTATGTTTTATAGCTAATTCAACAATCAATATTCATGTGAATTTGGAATGGCTATTGGATATGAATTTACTGGATATTGAGCAAATTGGATTATCCTATCATATTGGTTGAAAGGAATTTACAAGGTTTTTGAACAAATTTCATCAGCACGGGTATCTTGCAAGCCTGTTGCTCTGTAAAGTGCAATTATCTGTTCTCAAAGATGAGTTTACTTTTCCATCTTTTGAGGTTGATTGCTAGGCATTCTTTGGTAACTGTTTAACTTGAAAGGTACTATCTGGGCCCATTGCAATCTTGCCTGGTTTTCAGACATGTTGTTTATGCAGGAATCTATTTCAAACCTCTTTCTAATGCTTCAAAAATATATAGAAAATATTGGATCACAGATAACCCAATATTTCTCAACCTTGGCAACTTTAAACTTTAAGACTCCAACTCTTAGAAGCCCAGAATAGTTAAAGTTGCCAAGGTTGAGATACATTGATTTAACCCATGAAAAACATACAATGGGGAATTTAAAAATAGTTAAGTATAAACTAAGCATCTCATAATAGCCAGTTCTGAGGAAGCCCACTTTTGAATTGTTGCAGCATTAAAACTGAATCTGATTTATTCCAGAGTAGATTCAGCCTAAGGATTTATCATCTGGTTTATCTGGGCCAGCAGTTTCTGAAGCTCCTGTGTGATTTGTATTATGGTTTTTAAGCTAGGAACTCTTCTGTATAAGATGTAGAAGAAAGCTGATGGAATTGGTACTATATTTTACTTGATTTTAGATATTAAGGGGTTTTAGGTTATGGGTTTTGGGGGGCTCTATCCCCATTTTTTGGGAATCTATCCAAATATCTTGAATGATGAATTGAGAATTAATTAAATTTTTCTACAATTCTGATAGGAAAATGTTATGCTTGGTTTACAGCTATGGGTTGTTGTTATGTTTAACTATCAACAACACTAGAATTCATCTTTTTTTTTTTTTTAAGAAAGGGGAAAGGAAGAAAACGCTCAAGTAAATGAAAACTTCAAATTTTGGGATTCACAGGGAAAAAAGATTCCAAAATCCTTTCCATGACTTAATATATTCTGTGTAAATTCAGTCATTTTCAGATGTTTTCCCCACTTTCATTCTCCTTTTGAGAGGAAAGAATGAAAGGACATTTTGTTCACAATCAATCACAACACGAAGTGTCTTGGCCAAGAGTACAACAGAAAGAAAAGCATGTTAGTCTTGATTTTTTTTTTTTTTTGCCCCATTGGGCAGTATTTCCTGAATGTGGAGTCTCCTTAATTGTCATTTGGATAATCCCATCCTCCCCTGTTTGTACAGCTAAGCCTAATCAGATGGCTTAGAGAACAGCAGGTTGAAAAAGAAGGTGAAATAACTGGACCATAAATCTGGATTTGGTGACTTGACATGGCTCAATGAGATGACTCCATCTAAATGCATTGGATGGCATCTCCCATCATCCCCATTCTTCGTGTGCAGGGCGGGGTAAGCCTGCAAGTGCAAAGGTTAGCTGGCCTCCTTCTTACCCAGATGTTTGGCTCGTTCTTCACGACGCTCCCTGGCCATCCTGTGTCTCGCTTGGGCCTTCTGAGAATCTGGAAGAAGGAGAATCCAAAGGCATCAGAACAGCGAAGGGGGAGTCAAAAAGGTTGTGAAGATGATGAACTTGCAGAGATGGCTAAATTAATTTCTTTGCTTCTAGACAAAACAGTATATTTATAGCTGAGTGGACGTATAGACTTTTTGGCGCAAAATGGGGGGACAAAAAACACCCTTATAATTTGTGGGCAACAGCGTCCAAGCCCCCTCCCTGCCCAGATCCCCTCTGTTGGTTGGTCCCACTTACAACAAAAGCTACCTTGTTTTGCCCTGGGGGTGGGTGAACCCTGGGCAGGGGGAGGCTGTTCGCTCTTGGGGGGCAGGTGGGCACTGCCACGCGTCTCCTCTGTTTGAGGTGGACTCGGGGCTCCAATGGGTGGGGGGCGATCACTCTTAGGGGGCAAGCTCTCTGCTTCCGGAAGTGGGACGGCAGGCAGGGGGCTGGGCTGGTGAGTCTGGAGGGCAGAACTTGCTTCCGAGACAGGTGTGGTGGGAGTCTTGGCATCAGGGACTTCGTTTGGGGCTGGCAGTGTCACAGCGGCAGCTGGATGGAAGGCTGGGGGGGTCTGGTGGCCCGGCTGAGTCTCTGCCTTCCCCACCAGGGGAGCCTTCTGTTCATTTCGTGGTGGTGGCATCACTTCTGACACGATCCAACCGGAAGCTGAAAGACAGACATTGGCTAGCTCAAATCCCATTCAGCTGCTGATATGATCTAAAGCAGAGGTCTCATTCTCGCGGCCCGCGGGCCAATTGCAGCCCGCAGGACGATATCCTGTGGCCCCCACCGTGACATGAAAGTATAATATTAGTGTATAATATAAATATAAAGTATAATATAAAGTATAATATTTTGCAGCCCAGCCTCACCCAGACTCTGCCTCCAGCGGCCCCCAGGTAAATTGTGCTTGAGACCCCTGATCTAAAGTTACATATGTTGGGAAAGACAAGCAAAGGGTTGTCCTTGGATGAGAGACCCTGAGGAAAGCCTCACGCTGTGGATGAGATGAGAACAGGGGTTTTCAAATTGACAAAATTCTCCAGCCAGCTAGTTTTCTCTTTCTGTTTTTTTTTCTTCTAGTTTCTCTTTTGCTAGTTTCTGTTTCTCCCCTCTAGTCGTTTCTTAGGACTGATTCATTTCCTTCCCTCCTCCACAAGGGCTTCCTGAACTCCCCCCATTTCTTTCCTTCCAAGGCATCCCCAAAATGCTTAGATTGAACAAAGAGAGCAGAGCTGAGTGGAGAATTCTGGGAGTTGAAGTCCATTTACCTTAAAGTTGCCAAAGTTGGAAAACAATGGATCAGAAAGTTAAAAAAAACCAAAAAACCACAGCCCCCAAAGAGGGAGGACCAAACCATTTCCTCAACACTATGAAGAAAACATGGACATCAGATCCTCTTTACTGTGGGTACCCGAGGCCGCCAATCAAACATTATGCAAGCTGCCTATAAAACCTCGATTTGCTTTCAGGAGCATGGCATGACCAAATGAAGCTGCCAAAGACCACACACACACACAGCTTGGATGCAGGTGCCATCTTTAGGGGTGAAGCCACCCAAAACTTTCCAGTTGGTCTGTCAAATGTCATCTGACCTAAGAGAGGTGTGATTTTCATAGTTTCTGTTCTTCCGCTCTAGTCCTTTCTTAGCACTGATTAAATCTCATTCCCCCTTCCACAAGGGCTTCCTGAGCTGTTAGTGACCAACTCCCCCAGAAGCACCCCCCCCCCAGATTCCTTTCCTTCCCAGGCACACCCAAAGCCCACAGTTTGAGGAAGGAGGGAGACAGAATGAATCACTAGTTTTGCTGATGCCCACATATGTAATTCCTCACTATCCTTGATTCCCTCAGCCATGCCTACACACACAAACACACACACACACACACACGAACACTGCTCCCCTCACAGCAGCAAGGCCTTTTCAGACAACAATTAAGTAATGCATCAAGAATGTCCAGCCAGAGATTCTGAGAAGCCCAGAGAACAAGGCTGCAAATGTTGGTTCCCTCCAAGGGAGGGAGGGAAGGAACAGCTTTGAGCTTCTAAGGAAGGAAGGCAGCCCAGAGAGTCGGAGCAGCCAGCCAGGCATGGGGGAGAGGAGAGAGCAGGACAGCAGGAGAAACCGTGGGAAAAATCTCCTGGGCTGGCCTCAAAAAAACAGATCGAGTGGATTAATCCTTTACTCTAAAGGACAGCCCTTGATTTCAGATAACTGCCCTTTGCATTGATGTAATATCCAAAAGTGTTGTCCTTTATTTTCGTCATTTCATTTTTATAGTACTCATAACACCACTTTCTGCACCGTTTTCCTTATGCATGTGAAAAAGATAGAAATGGAACGTCTTTTTAAAATGTATTTACATGAGTTACTGTTTGATTTTAGATATTTTTATCAGAAGAGGAATTTTGGTGAAGCTTTAGCTATCATTTCTCTTTCTCTTATCTGTCTTCTATCATTATCTCTCTTCTACATCTATGTATGTATGTATGTATGTATGTATGTATGTATGTATGTATGTATCTATCTGTCTGTCTGTCTACCTGTTTATCTCCATCTTTCTAACATCTTATGATAGATACATGTCTATCTGTCCCTCTTATTTATCTGTCTCTCTTATCTCTCTCATTCTCTCATCTCTAGCAATTATCGGTGTCTGTCTGCCTGTTTATCTATCTATCTATCTATCTATCTATCTATCTATCCATCCATCCATCCATCTACCTACCTACCTACCTATCATTTTATAGAGCCACGCATCTCACAAGGAAATGACTTTGGGTGGCATACAACAAAACCAAAACAATAAAGTTTTTCTTGGCTAGCTCTTGATTTCCTTTGTAAAGCTATATTATAAACATAAATGATTAAAATGTTTTATCCTCATGGACTGTTTTCAGGTTTGCCCATTTTTCAGATCCGTCCTTTATTTATTTTTTTCCAGGTCACCGTAGCCTAACCACCTTCTTGCAAGCCATGATGTATGGAATGGGGAGAGAACGCAAAAAAGAGCCAAGAACAGCCAAATCTTAAAATTCCTCAAATAGGAATTGATTGCGGAGCATTTTCAAGAGGAGTGAAATAGAGTATCCTTCCACCTAGTTGGATTAAACCATGTTTGGGGTTCACACAATGCAATGAACTCTATAGGGACCAAGGTCAGACCTCAATTCACCTCAGTACGTACAATACTGAAATTGAGGGCGTTCCACCTGCAGTTAACCCAGTTAAATGGCAGGGTGGTGTGAATGCAGCCAGCCTGCAAGAGAGAAAGTATTCCCCAACCAGGTAACCACAAAGCATGCTGAATTATAACCCCCTCTCTCACACCCATGCACACCCACAGGCATCCTGGATAAGGTCAATAGGAGTCAGGATCCCATGCATCCTGCAGGCATTAGTTGAGGGGTGGAAAAGGACTACTTAACATATAATGGTCCACTACCCTTTTCAGACTGCCTGGTGTGGAGACCCTTGGAGAGGACCCTGTGAGGAGCTAGTGGGCAATCCTGTCCTCCCACCCTCCCCTCAACAACCTGGCATGTTTTCCACCCGAATAAAACCACCCAGGGCATTGATTAACCTTGTCCTCCCCGAAAAAGCCAAATGCCAAGTCACTTCTACAGGAAATTGTATGGATGGATGGATATATGCACGAGGTTCCCAGGAGTTGGGCTCCAGCCCAAATAGACTTCAGTGTATGGAATCCAAGATCCGTCGTGTGGTACAGAAGCCAAGACTTCTCAATGTCAAGGAACCACAAATTTGTGCCAGAACTGACGGGGCGGGGGGGGGGGGAAACGACTTCAACTACCAGAATTCTCTAGGACTAGCTGGGGAATTCTGGGAGTTGATGTCCACCTATCTTAAAACTGACAAGGATGAGAAACACGAGTATAAGAATTTGCCTATATAGGTAGGCCTCGACTTACAACAGTTCATTTGACGATCAAAGTTACAAGGGCACGGAAAAAAGTGAGTTATGACCGCTTTTCACACTTATGACCATGGCAGCATCCCCATGGTCACATGATCAAAATTCAGGTGCTTGGCAACTGACTTGTGTTTATGACGGTTGCGGTGTCCCAGGCTCATGCAGCCTTCTGACAAGCCAAGTCAGTGGGGATTGCAGATTCACTTAACAAGCATGTTATTAATTTAACAAATGCAACGACTGACTTAACTCTGGCAAGAAAAGTTGTAAAATGGGGAAAACTCACTTAACAAATACTTAGCAACATAAATTTGGGATTCAGTTGTGGTCAGAAGCCGAGGAGTACCTATAATGCATTTTAGCAATACAATTTACTCATGCTTGTGTTCCCTTTGTTAAAAGAACCAGGTGACAGAAATCTTTGCTGATCCCCTTAAAATCTCCCAGAGGGTTTTTGCTCCCCAACCTCCGATTCACATAGTTTCAAATGATACTTATGGAAATAAAGGTAGTCCTCAACTTACAACAGTCTCTTTAGTGTCCATTCAAAATTACAACAGCAGTGGCAAAAGTGAGTTATGACCATTTTTCACTGTTACGACCTTTCCAGCATCTCCATATTCATGTGGTTCCAAATTCAGATACTTGGCAATTGGTTCATACTTATGACCGTTCCTGTGTCCCCACGGTCACGTGATTCCCTTTTGAGACTTTCTGACAAGTGAAATAAATGGGGAATCCAAATTCACTTAATAAACTGGTTCCTAACTTATCAACTGCAATGATTCACTTAACAACTGAGTCAAGGGAGGTCTCAATTGTGGTCGTAAGTTGAGGACTTTCCTATGTCTATTTGTTTAAGTGATTGCTGCTTTATTGGAAACTGGGTTTGATCAAACCTTCTCATAACAGTGCGTGTTTGGGGATGGTTTAATTTGGGGTTCCTTGACTTGAGCCGAGAATTTCCATTGAGAACCAAGGCAGTTGTTAAGTGAGTTTTGCCTCTTTTGACCTTTCTTGCCATGGATGTAAAGTGAATCATTGCAGATGTTAAGTGAACCCTGTGGTTGTTAAATGAATCCCGAGCCTGGGACGGTGCAACTGTCATAAATACATGCCAGTTGCCAAGTGCTGAATTTTGATCATGTGACCTTGGGAATGCTGCAATTGTTGTTAAGCGTGAAAAATCAGTCATAAGGTATTAATGGCACTTTCAGCGCTGTTGCAACTTTGAACGGTCACTAAACAAATGATTGTAAGTTAAGGATTAGATGTATTGATTGGAAAACACTGGGAGATGGACTTGTCAAACTCCTGTTAAATTGATAAATTAAATCCAATATAACAGCTTCGGGAAAGAAGACACTGACATATAACAGGGAACAATTTGTCTCTGGCAACGGCCATTTCAGCTAGAATGAACAGCGTTTTGGGACAAAGTATCCTTGTTCCTTTAATGCAAGAATCAATTCCCATCAATCCTTAAGTAAATAATAATTTTGATAAAATTTATGGCATTCCACAACTATTCCGAATGCCGTTGGAGAAGGAAATCCTCTTTTGTTATTAGGAACCAGCAATTGCCCCCCCCCCCTTACTGACTCTGGCTGAGACCCCATCCCAAACACTAAAATAAACATCCTTGGATGAGAGACCACCAGGAATTCTGTGGGTGAGACGGGACAATTTAAAAGAGCAACTACATTTCTGCCTTCTTGCAGGACAGAGGAAATATGCCTTCTCTAGCCTGATCTCCACCAGTCTTGGCAACTTTATTTATTTTATTTTATTTAGCGTATGGCAAATACATGGACTTATAGTGGTTTAAGTGTTAATGTCCAGCCCACCCAGCTGTTCAAGGACAGGCTGGTCTATGTTAAAAAAGTCAGATATTGGGCCGGTGTAAGCGCTTGATGGATATTCAGACAAAATGCAACTTTAAGATGTGTGGACTTCAACTCCCAGAATCTCCCAGCCATAAGATCTGTGGACTCCAAGCCCAGGAATTCTCCAGCCCAATTCGCTGGCTGGAGATTTCTGAAAGCTGAAATCCACACTTCTTAAAGTTGCCAAAGTTGAGAAACCCTCATCCCCACCTCTGGATCAGCGCCTCCAGGTTCAGACGGTGCCTTTTCCCCTGGTGTTCCAGCCTTTAGGACCTGGCTCTGTTCACAGGGCTGGAGTTAATGTGGGTGTGAAGTCAGGCCCCTGTGGCATTGTTACTTTGTACAATGTGTACTGTTTGTTATTTTAGACCAAGCTCCCTGTTTATTTAAATTTCAATTGTTTCCACTCTTTTTGATGGATTTTGCAAGCAACGCAGTCTACTGGAGTGGGAGGCCAAATTCAATTGCATAAAATATATTAAATATTAAATTAACCTCTCTTTCGAGGGTCCAGAAAAGGATCCATGCAAGATATTAAGGTAATCAGAATTAACTTATCCAAGTTCAGTTTGGTAGATGCCAGGATTTTGAGCAATCTGAGTCTTGTTAAGTTTGGTGACCCACCCTCAAGAATGCAAAGGACAGGGAGAACTAGCAAGAGCCTTGAAGGAAATGAGCCCCCATCAACAAAGATCAAACAGTTTTAGACTGTGTGTTCCTCTCTTTGTTCCATCCAAATACTGCCTGCTTTTCTGAAAATCTTGTTTCTATTCTAGGCTTCATCAATAACCATGACATTTCCAAAATTTTGGGAGCTGAAGTTTTTACACATTGGATGGAGAGTTCTCAGATTGCTAGAGATTGATATAAGTTGGAAGCCATTGTGATAATGTGAAATTGGTGTTACCCACCCCAGCTATGCCTGGATTATTAGAAGCTAAACAAGGTTTTCAAAGATGTTTAGAGTTCTTCTGTCAACAGCCACCCCCAACCATAGCCATTTGGGAATTGCAAGGCCAACTAAAATGACCACAATTGGACACCTCCTTATAGGTGCATTTCAACTCCCAAATTTCTCAACAAGGTCATGGTAGCTGGAAAACTTGGGGACATCTTCCACTTATGGAAGGTACCCAGGCTTGAGAAAAGCAGAATAGAACAGAGTCGAGTCAAGTAGAACAGTTTATTTGGCCACGTGTTATTAGACACACAAGGAATTTGTCTCCAGTACAGAAGCATTCAGTGTACTTGCAAAACAGAGAAATAATAATACAACAACCAGTAGAAGTGGGTAATAAGAGATAATAAAAGGATAAAAGATACTAGACAGAAGTTAATAGTCACTGTATGTTGTCAACTGCAAGAATTAGGTGTCTAGTGCTGTACAGGGGGAAGTAGCTGAAACACTTTATGTCCAGGATGCAAAAGGTCTGCAAATATCTTCTCAGCCCCTCTTCTGACCGGTGTAATATACAAGCCTTCTATGGAAGGCAGGCGGGGTTGCAATTTCTTTAGCTATCCATTGGAATCTGTACCTGTCCTGTTTGGTTGCTGTACCAAACCAGGTAGTTATAGAAGCGCAAGTGACAAATTTACGATGCCTGACAGCTGAAATCTCAGACACCGAGGAATCTTTCTCATTAACTTCTACTGAATGCTTTCAACCACACGCTGGAGACACAACCCAAGAGTGAGTGCATGCAAAGTATGCTCCTCAACACTGCCCTTCAGAGAACAGACAACCAATATACACCAGTCCATCAATCCCCTGACAGCTCCCTTTATCCCAATCCCATTTCTTTAAACCTTGAGCAGTCTTGGCACTGTGTAATTAAGGGGGTGCAAGCTCCTTAGTCCACAGTATCGCCCTACTGGATAATGATGGATGAGCTACATCTGGCACAGGAGACAAAAGAAACTCAGCAGACAGAGCAAAGAGAAAAAGAGGTGAAAAGGGACATCAGAGGAGAGAGCAGAGTGACAGCTAGACCAGGGACGGCGGTTGGCAAGGAGACCTGGAACCAATCGTTCCCTCCAAGCTTTGGAGAAGTCGGTACGAATCCCTCTTCCTAAATGTAACCCTTATTCCACCACCAGATCCAGGAAAGTGACAAGAGAGAAAGCTAGACTTGCCCATGCAACTTCATTAAATGTTGGACATCAAAGTTGTTTTCTCCCCATCATGCAAAGGGGGCATTTGGTTCATCTATCAGAGTCATCTGAGATGGCCTCAGGGGCCAGAAGGAACCATTTAGGTCAGTCTATGAAGTCTGGGAGGTTTCCCACAAGCTGAATATTTTGTTGTTGTTCAGTCGCTACGTCGGGTCCAACTCTTCACAACCCTACGGATCGTAGCATGCCAAGCCTCCTTATCCTCCACTATCTCCTGAAATTTGCCCAAATTCATGTTCATCGCGTTGATGTCACCATCTAACCATGTTGTCCCCTTCTCCTTTTGCCTTCACTCTTTCCCAACATCAAGGTCTTTTCCAACGAGTCCTCTCTTCTTATGACATGGCCAAAATATTTGAGCTTCAGCTTCAATATCTGTCCTTCCAAAGAGTTGGTTTATTTTAGGATTGACTGATTTGATCTCCTCATGACTCTTCTCCAACAACTGGACATTAGCTCTCCTAATTTTCAGCAATCATAGCCCCAGGAAGGCCCATTGAGTGCAACCTGCTCCTAATTGTAGAAAGCCCCAATAAAGCCATTGTGATGGGTGGCTGTTCAGAATGGCTCTTGATCCAGGCAGAAATGACTTCTTGAAATTTTCCACCAAAATTGTAGGCAGACAAGTCAGAAGGGTAATCCTCCCCTCCCACTTCTTTAAGAGAAGGAGAAATTCTTCAAGCAATTCTCATTTGACAATAAGGCTACTACTAGAAAAATCCTATGAAGGGTTTTGGAAGGCAGAGACAATTGGAGAGAAATTTCTTCAATGAAAGAGAGGAGATAAGGGGAGCAGGCAAGAGATATTTAGTACTTCCTAATGCAGCTGAAAATAAAAGATTCACACCTAACTCCTCAGCTGCCTTGTAACTAAATGAAGTGAGACAATCATGCTCACCCATAAATATTTCACTGAGGATCCCTTTTCCTTTGCCATTTCTTTTGAAAAAAGTGCTTTCATTTAATTGAATGTGAGTCAAAACCAAAAAAAAATATTGTAGAATCTTTCTGCCCAACATGGCTTGTTTGATTGTTTAGCCATTCTTTCTGTCAAACAGATTTTCCTTCTGTTCAGCCAGATCCTCAGTTTCCAACACTCATGGTTGGAGGGACACTAATCTTATGATAGCCAGAGAGGGAGAACATGTCTCGGTCTCTGTTATAGCACATTTTGGAAGCATTTTCAAATCCAGATTCAGCCAGAACCTGCACTTTGCTTTCGACCCTCCCAACTGCTGACAGCATACATGTTTGCACAGAAAGCAGAGATGCCCAAACAGCCTCCTTCTTTGGCATTTGCCAGGCTCCCATATAAATATGCAAAGCACATGCCACGCCATGTGTGCTAAGCACCTGCTGATAACAATTTATATTGTATTTGTTTACTTACCGAAGAAGTGGATTAGCCAGCTTTCCATGGTATGATTGCAGCATTCCAATAATCAATCATTCAAACAACAGCAATAGCACTTAGACTTATGTACCGCTTCACGATGCTTTATAGTCCTCTCTAAGCATTTTTTTTTTTTTACAGAGTCAGCACATTGCCCCCAACAATCTGGGTCCTCATTTTACTGACTTTGGAAGGATGGAAGGCGGCATCAACCCTGAGCCGCTCAGAATCGAACTCCTGGAGTGAGCAGTGAGTTAGCCCTGCAGTACTACATTCTAACTGCTGCGCCACCACGGCTCGTCTAACAAACCAATAAGTTATAACGATGTGTTGTGCTTGATGTATTCTGAACGATTGATCGTCAACTATGAATAAAAAATGAATTTTAGTTTTTTTTTTAAAGGGTAATTTTGGAATATGCATAACAGTAAGAAAACTATAATTGATAAAGACATGTTTATCTTTAAATATTACATTTGGTGTGGTACATCTTAATTAATAGGGGATATAGAAGTTTTGTTTTTATGTTATATCTATTAGTATTTCAGAAATATCCTCTGGGTAACAACTATATTAACATAGTAATGAAGGAAGGTTGTATTACGTGATTTATTTTGCTACAGGTAATCCCCAACTTACAGCTATTGGTTTAGTGACCATTTGAAGTTACAACAGCACTGAAAAAGGTGACTTATAACCAGTCTTCTTATTTAAGAGGGTTGGAGCATCCTCATGGTCATAAGATCAAAACTTTGATGGCTGGCAACCAACATGTATTTGATGATGACTGTACCATCCTGGGGTCATGAGATCTGCAGCCTTCTCTGCTAGCTTCTGACAAGCAAAGGCATTGGGGAAAGCTGGATTAATTTAATGACTGTATGGTTCACTTTAAAACTGGGGCAAAAAAGGTTGTAAAATGAGGAGTGACTCACTTAACGTCTGCCATGCTCAGCAATGGAAATTCTGATTCCAGTTGTGTTCATACATCAAATGCTATGTTTTTGTTAGTACATAAACTGTTTCAACTCCTTCCCTCAAAACAACACTATAGAGCACTGCACACCAGAACAACTAGATACAAAGACAGTTTTTTTCCCAAATGCCATCACTCTGCTAAACAAACAATTTCCTCAACACTGTCCAACTATTTACAAAGTCTGCACTACTATTACTGTTAATCTTCTCATCACTCCTTATCACCCATCCCCTCCCACTTGTGACTGCATGGCTGTAACTTTCTAACTTTGTCACTTGTATACTTACTATTTATATTGGCTGTTTCCTAGTATGATTTGATTGCTTATTGTACCCTATGAGTATTATTAAGAGTCGTACCTGATGATTCCTGACTCTTGACTAATGTATCTTTTCCTTTATGTACACTGAGGGCATTTTCACCAAGACAAATTCCTTGTGTCTCCAATCACACTTGGCCAATAAAGAATTCTATTCTATTCTATTCTATTCTATTCTATTCTATTCTATTCTATTCTATTCTATTCTATTCTATTCTATTCTACATGGTTGTATTTGTTTACTTCGCTCTGTTATAGTTCTTTTAAGCTTGGCTAATCATTGACTGAATAAATATAATGGCGTGTGCAATTAGTGGCAAGCTCACAGATTTCTTCCTGGATCAATAGAGGTTCTGTTAAGAGCCCACCCCATCCCACCGCATGTGATACAGGAAGCTGTGTTTACAGTTATGCCGAATTATTTCTGTTGACTTGATGAGGCCTAAGCAGATCAGGCTGTTTTCATCTTCCTATATCTCAGTATAGACTGGGGGCCAGGGAGCAGCAAGGGAGAGATCTCCAAACATGTGGAGATGAGTAATCAGTTCTAGCCCTTTTCCATTTCCACAGTGGATCAGCTGAAATAGATGGTTCAATGAACAACAACAGGCAGATATTGGAGCTAGGATTCATTTATCTCTTGGCACCCGCCCCTGTCTTGAGTTTAAAGGGGAGAGGAACCTTTCTGGCTAGTGCTAATGCTTTCTCTTGGAGAAAAACACCAGCTCTGGAAACCGCCCCCCCAACTCCCAATCTGGCAAACGTTTTCCCCCCTTAGTCCTTCCCAAAGTTTGCATGCAGGGAAGGAGAGCCAGAGAGGAGGCAGGATGCTCCCTGTGCACCTTCTCCCTCTTTGGCTATGTGCAAGCATGCATTAACACCCAAGCGGCGCACCACAAAGGTTAAAGCCAGGAAGATGGGAGAGGCCCCAAGGGAAAACGGGTGGAGCAGGGCAGCAGGAGATAACACGGCCTGTTGCAGAGCTTCAGAGCATTTCTGGGAAGGCCCGATGGACTGATGTGGGCAGAAGGTGGTGAGGAAAGAGGGAGGATAAAAGGTAATGGATTAAAAGCTTTTGGCTTGATAAGACCGGCTTAACATACTGGATTATCTCTAGAACAATAAGCTTTGCCAAAAAGTCTGGATTAGCTGTATAGCGCACGGTTAATTAAAACCATTTTTCAAACAGAAACATCCGGAGAGCAAAGTAATTTAGACCAGGGGTCTCCAACCTGGGCAACTTTAAGACTTGTGAATTTCAACTCCCAGAATTCCTCAGACAGTTGCCAAAGTTGGAGACCCCTGATTTAGATCTACATTCAGGCTTTGATAAGGAGAAGAAAATTAAAAAAAAAACCCAAGTCCAAAGCCTGAAGGAGAAATGAAACGGTTCTTGTCTGGTCCATACCTCTCACCCAGGGTTTCTTAGATTCAGCAGCTTTGAAGAGGTGATGGCCAGGGAATTCTGGAGTTGAAGTCCACACCTCTTCAAAAGCGCTAAGCTTGAGAAACACTGTTGAGGGCACCAGACTGCACATCTCTGCCACAGATTACTTGCATTAGCTCAAAAGGCCAAACTGGAATTGCAGAAGGAAAGAAGAGGATGGAGGAATTTCCCAGTTTGGCACCCTTAGATCATGGGTTCCCCATGACGGATGGGGAATTCTTGGTGTTGAAGTCCACACCTCTTGAAGTTGGTGAGGTTGAAAGACCCTGGGCTAACCTTAAGCAAAAAAGTCTCTCCTGAGATGCCCAGGAAATTTATTAATTAATTTATTTGTTTGTTTGTTTATTTGATTTATATTGCCACCTATTCGCCCATGGTGACTCAAGGCGGCTTACACAATATAAAATCATATTTAAAACAAAAATAAAAAATAAAAACAATAAGAACTAACAAAAATAATCAAACAAATTAGTAAAGTACAATAGAACAAAATTTGGGAAAAAAAGAAAACAAACAAAAACCAACTCCCACCCCCCCCACCCCGATGACAGTGGGTCACACTAGTCATCTGATGGGTTCCATTCCTCTCTGGGGTCCCCAGGCCTGCTGGCAAAACCAGATCTTCAGTGCCTTTCGGAATAGTATTAACAAGGGGGGCATTCTAATATCTGGGGGAATGATATTCCAGAAAGATGGAGCCACCACAGAGAAGGCCCTTCTTCTAGGTCCCACCGGATGTATCTCCTCGCTCTAATGGGTCGGGTAGATGTCACGGGCAAGAGATGTTTCCTCAGATAACCCAGTCCCAAGCCATGAAGGGCTTTAAAGGTGACAACCAGCACCTGGAATTGCACCTGGAATCAAATCAGCAGCCAATGCAGCTCCTGCAGGAGAGGTGATACATGTGCACACCGGGGTCTGCATGAAACCATGCGGGCCGCTGCATTTTGCACCAACTGGAGCTTCCAGATGCTCTTCAAGGGCAGCCCCATGTAGAGTGTGTTGCAATAATCAAGACGGGAAGTGACCAGGGCATGAGTGACTGTGAGTGGGGACCGCTAATCCAGGAAATGGCATAACTGGTGCACAACCTGCAGTTGCGCAAAGGCCCTCCTGGCCACGACCACCACCTGCTCTTCAAACAGGAGTTGTGAGTCCAGGAGAACCCCCAGATTACACACAGGGTCTGTTTGGGGTAGTTGCCACCCCATCCAAGACTAAAGATGGCAATTCTCCCTGAGCCAACGAACCCCAGACCCAGAGCCACTCGGTCTTGCATGGATTTAGTTTCAACCCGTTGCTTCCCATCCAGTCCCTAACAGTCTCCAAGCATTGCGAGAGGGAGGACACAGCAACACTTAACTCACCATGGGACATACAGCTGAGTATCATCAGCATATTGGTGATACCTCAGTCCATGGTGACGGATGATCTCACCCAGCGGCTTCATATAAATGTTGAACAGGAGCGGAGAGAGTACTGAGCCCTGCGGAACCCCCGTAAAGCAGTGGGTGAGGGTTGGATCTCTCCCCTTCCATCAACACTAACTGAGAGCGGCCGCAGAGGAAGGAAGTGAACCAATAGAGCACAAGGCCTCCCACCACCATCCCCCGAAGCCATCCCAGAAGAATCTCATGGTCAATGGTATCAAAAGCTGCCGAAAGGTCAAGTAGAGCAAGGATGGATGCATTACCCGCATCCCACTCCTGCCAGAGATCATCCAAAAGTGCAACTAATGCTGTTTCTGTCCCAAATCCAGGCCTAAAACCTGACTGGTAGGGGTCAAGATAATCTGTTTATCCAGAAACCACTGGAGCTGCTACACCACCACCTTCTCAACAACCTTCCCCAAAAAGGGAAGATTGGAGACAGGTCGGAAATTATCCAACTGGGTGGAGTCCAGCGATGGCTTCTTAAGAAGAGGGCGGACCACAGCCTCCTTAAAGTGCTGGGGCACTGTCCCCTCCTGTAGAGAAGCATTCATCACTAATTCCTACTGGAAGGTCCTCAATTCAATGCCTACTGTGCCTATTTCAAAATGGGTCAGATAGTGAAGCGATTGCCTGAATCTTTGGGAGGTTACTCCTAGCCTCAGTGAGGTGTCTACAGGATAGGATGAAGTAGTCAAATTAGCAGCCACAAGGGTGCACATAAAAAATATTATAAGTAATCCTCAATTTACAACCATAGTTGAGATCAACACTTCCATTACTAAGCAACACAGTTGTTAAGTGAATTACACCCAATTTTACAACCTTTTTACTACAGTCATTGAGTGAATAAGTGGTTGTTAAGCAAATCCAACTTCTCCCATCAACTCTGCTCATTGAAAGCCTCCAAGAAAGGTCCAATATGATGATCATGTTATCCCTTCAGTGGTCATATCTGCGAGGACCTGTCATAAATTTTAGTGGCATCGAAAGTTTGAACAACCATTAAACAAATGGTCATAAGTCAAGGACCACTTGGATCATGCTATAAACTGTACACAGACTTCCATTCAGAATGCCAAGGACTGCTTTCATCTGTCAAGACCCCAACAAAGATTCTGCGCATTATTATAAGCAGCTTTACTACCGCATTAGCTTTTTAAAAAAACTGACAGTCACTTAGAATTTCATCCTTAAAAATAATAGAGGGTGGTTCATTTGAATATTAAACAAATGGGAATAAATTATCCACAGCAGTGGTTCTTACCAAGCACACAACAGACGGGCATGCAGCGTGCTTCTTTCCTGTGCACCAAGTGTTTTGCAGCTTACGTTTTTTTCCCTTCATTTTTGTATTATGCATATTCTGAATTATCCATACATTCAACTAAGTGCATATATGTTAAAACACTGAATAACTTCCCTTCAAATCAGGTCTCATACATCTTAAATATGTGTATACAATAAAGAATTTTGTGGTGTGTCACAGAACTCTGGCTATATTCAATATTGTGCTGCAGATTCCAAAAACTTCAGAACTATGGATCTGCAGGTCCAAATCCCTCTGGGAATTCACAGGTGGTTAAAGATAGTAGAAGTGTCTTCATCCAAAAGTCAACATCTCATGATGAGTGAATGCAACAAAGAGGAAATTGTGGGTGTACCTGAATTAGGCAGGGACTTAATCCCTGAAGCTCCCGTTCTGGGCTTATTTCAACATGGATGAATCATGGAGTAGCCTCCTGCACACTTGCAGCATTAACTTCTACCCGGGTGGGGCATTGTTTCAGATTACTTAGAAGTGAATGCCTTTGCAATACTTGTTTCAAGCAGCACCTCCATCGACAAGAATAGGCTCCAAGCACATTTTCTCCATCTTGGCAACTTGAAGATGGATGGACTTCAACGCCTGGAATTCCCCAGCCATCATCCAAAGTGAGAGACTGTCTCTAGTTCGTCCTTCACAGCCACTGGGGCTCATCTCTCACAATCCTAGCCAGCAGTAACTCCCTAGCTGAATTTACAAGCCCAAGAATGAAGACAAAGACAGAGAAGGACCATAACAGTACAATAATTGCATCCAGAAGTGGAGAAATCATAGGGTCCTTTTTCTACAGAGATGGTTGAGAACTTTGAATCTTTTCCCAACTTGATGTTCTAGGACTGAATTCAGTTCAGGAAGATTTCTGTGTCTTCAGTTTAAACCAGGGATGTCAAACAAGAAGCCCAGAGACTGGATCCAACCCATGATGTGGTCAGGATCCCCAAGGCTGTCTTGGAAAATGAGAAGGGCTGGCCTACGTCGCTTCAGCCCAGTCTGCCCAATGCGAAGAGGAAACATCGGGCCAGCGTGGCTTCGGCTCGGTCTACCCAATGCGAAGAGGAAACATGCCAGCAGTTTGGGGAGTGGCGTCACCCTGGTCACGCCCACCCAGTTGGCCACACCCATCCAGCCCCCCCAAGGTCAATCACAGCCCTGATGCGCCCCTCAATGAAATTAAGTTTGAAATTAAGTTTGATTGGTTTAAACCCAATCTCCCTATAAAAATTCTAAGGCCTGACACAGGCATTGTTTGAGCCTCTGTGAAAAGCAGGACTCAGTTTTTCCAAAGCTCATGCTGGATGATGCAGCAGCTGTTAGGTATGATTGAAGAAGGGATTGTTCTAGTATTAACATCCACGGTCATCCAATCCACCCCCACCCCCTGCCGCCGAATCATTGCAGAATGCAGCTGCAGCATCTCCTGACCCTTGTCCTTGGGTCAAGGCAAGAACCGAGTGGAGCCATGTAGCTAATCCTCAATTTATGACCACCACTGTGCCTGACCTCAGGCGTCTGAATTTTGATCATGTGACCATGGAGATGCTGCAATGGTCCCAATTGTGAAAAACGATCAAATGTCAAATTTTTCTGTGCCGTTGTAGCTTTGAATGGTCCCTAAATGAACAATTGTAAGTCAAGGACTACCTCTCTACTCTTTTGAGATTTGGTCTCTGACATCTTCTACTGACGTGGTCCCATAAGGCAGTGTTTCTCAACTTTGACAACTTGAGAACCTGTGGACTTCAACTCCCAGAATTCCCCAGCCATAAAACATTCCTGTTCACAGCAGATGCATGGCTGGTTCATTTTCAACTTTTCAGCTGCTCACTTGAAGATTCAGAAACCAAAGGCAGCTTTTGGCCAACAACAGGCAGCTGGTTAAGATGGAGGCGTTAGAAAGGGAGGCTGCAGCCAACTTAAGGGAATCCCAAGATTTCCAGAAAGGGGAGATGGGATGGGGAAGAGACACAAAACTCCAGGGAGGAAAAAGTGGAAGAGAATAGTCTGGCATTCCACAGTGCCGTATTTTATTGCAATTCCTACTTCCTGGAATAGAATGCGTTGCCCATTTATTTCTTGGCTCTGTGTCTCCTGCCTTTTCTAAAATTAGCGCCTGGTTCTTCTATTACAAGGACTATCACCAATTATCTGCAAGATTCCAGAAATATTGACATCTGTGGCCAGCAGTTATGCAGGAATAGATTACATACAGGTAGTCCTTGACTTATAACTGTAAAGTGGATCACTGACCCGTTTTCACAACAGTAGATTGGAAAGGCATGAATTGGAAAATAATGGATGAAATTTGAATATGAAATATATACCGTTTTCCCAAAAATACAACCTACCCTGAAAGTAAGTCCTAGCTTGATTTTTACACATGCGCTCAATATAAGCCCTACCCCCCAAAATAAGCCCTAATTAAGATTCTATCTACTCCAGAGTGAACAGGTTAAAAATTAAGCTAGGGTGGGGATGGAAGCTGCCCTACTACCTACCTTTGGACAATTGTAGCCAGGCCTCACATATCCTGACACCTGCCTTGCCGGCCCACTTCTTCTGCAGCCAGCAAGGCTTTCCTGAAGGCCTCTATAGCTGAAAACAAAGCTCTGGATCGATCCAGAGCTTTGTTATCAGTTGCAGAGACCTTCAAGAAAGCCTTGCCAGCCACAGAAGAACTTCTTGAAGGCCTCTGACAGCAAATAAAGGAAGTCGGGGGCAACACGTGCAAGTGAGGTTAGTCAGTGGATGACATCCCCCCAAAATAAGACCTGGTGCCTTTTTTGGCGGCAAAAAAAATATAAGACAGGGTCTTATTTTTGGGGAAACAACGGTATTTCTCTTAATTCTGGCATGCCAGTCATTTCATCTTTCGGTTAGAACTGTTTCCAACCTAACAGGTCATCCGAAGAACCGGAAACTAGAAAAGTCAATTCTGCGCTAGCTTTCTCCTCCTCCCTCCTGACTGTTTTTCCTCGTGTTTAGGAGCAGCTTTCTGTTGATATTTTTAAGCTGCTGCAGAAAAACCTTTTGGCTTTAGGGAGGGATGAAATGCATCTGCTTTAAAATAAGAAAAGAAAAACCTGCTTCTATTGCTTAGCTAGCTGTTCTGGTAGACAGTCATCTTCAAGACCTCAGCTCCTCTTTAAAATGGACTCCATCTTTAAAATGGACTTTGCCTGGACACTACATCCTGACTTTTCATATGACTGTGGGAGAGCAAACAAGTGTAGCTGCGACACCAAGAAACTCAGGAAACTTCCTCTGTCCGTCAATGCAAGAATTATTCAGAATTAAGAGCAGGAGAGGACGAAGTTATTAACCTGATGCTTGTCCTAAAAGTATTTCTGCTTTTCGCTTTGTTTGCACAGAACCAGCACAAATGCACAAATACAAATGCAATGGCACCTTGCTGCCATTGCTTGCACACACCCCTTTACCAAATAGTTGCTAAATGAACTCATTTTTAGGATCAGCATAATATCCCAAACCAGGCATGAATCCAGCAGGGGAGCCACACCCAAACCCTCTCTCAATCCTTGTTTGAACGATGGAAACCACAATGTAGCCAGCAACGCTATACCTGTAGAAAAGGGTTTGCACGGAGACGCCACAACTTTGCTTGTGTCAGCCTGACCCACACACCCTTGCAAGGTATTACTGTAAGCAGGCCAGGTTAAAATGAGATGGCGAGCCATCCCATTCCACTTTAAGATTAACCAGGTTCACCAACTATTCCACTTTAAGATTAACCAGGTTTAGAAGACAATGCAAACAGAACCCGTTCAGAATGCTCCTGTGGGGGAAACAAGAGTCAGAGCAAAAACTAATGCAGGGGAAACCTTGCCTTGATCTTGTCCACATGGTATGGACACAACCACGCAATTTAACAAGTATCTGCTAAGCTTTGGGTATTAATACATCCAGACAGAAGAGAAGACCTTCACTCACTGCTCCTTCCAATCGGTTCTCCCTATAATTAGAGCCAAGACTATGGGAGATTTAAACAACAACAAAGAATCCTAAAATTGAAAGAGTCAGCAACAGCTACAGCTCTCTCATTGGCTATCCCCGATTGGGAAGGTGGCCAGCTTTCTGGGTCCCTGGTGCCTTTTCCTGTCTGCTCCGCCCCTTTGTCAATTACAGGGCAAGACAGGCAGCAGCCAAAGAGACAGGGACTTAAGTGCTGGTTTGGCCAAACCGCAGCACTGCCATGCTGTCCATAAAACGCTGCTGGCAGCGCAAAGACAGGGTAGTCGGAAAGGGCATTTGCTGGCAGAGTATGAGATGGAGCAGCAGAAACAGCCGCCGCCCAAGATGATGCTGGCCATCGCATTAATCCCACTGTCTCCTTTTCTCCTGCTTTGCTCCGTGGATGTTGGATACCCAGCGCTAAGTGTTTCTAAGCATACTGGAAGGTGATGGGCTCGGAAGCCAGAGACAGGCCCTCAGTGCATTCTTGAGTCAACTTCATAGGGAAAACAGGCCTTCCAAAGTGGGTCACCAGGAGCCTCTTGTTAACCACAGCCATTGTGTCTCGCTCATTCGCAACTCCATCCTCTTTTTCTCTCTCTTATATAACTTTTATTGCAGAACTTTTTTTTAAAAAAAAAAGAAGAAAAACAATTCCAATTTTGAAGGAAAAAATAAGAAAAGGAAGAAAAAGGGGAGGAGAGGGGAAGAAGGAAGGAAAAATAAAAGTTTGAGAAGGGAAAGAAAAACAAAAAAAGCAATTTCTGATTTTCTAAACAGCAGTTGCAAGAATAATTTATACTTTACCCTTTCTAAGGTTACAACTTAACTTCCTTCTTTCCATTTCCTACTTTTTCTAGTCATCAGACCCATAGGAATCACAAGTTCATTTTTTTTTCTTATTTCAGCAAAAAGTCCATAAATAGTTTCAAGTCACTAATAAATGTAGTTATTGTCCTTTCTCTAATCAAATCAACTTCACCACCCTGGCTAATTCTGTCCTCTTCACCAGCCAGGTATTGGAGACTCCTTCCACGCACATACATGTAATAATCCATTCTCTCCTAACCAGGAGAAGTAGAAGATAAGAACCTTGGCTCCCCCACCTCTTCAAAACAAAATGTAGGAACAGGCCCATCCATCCCAAAGCCACAGCAGAAAAGCCTGACATCACATTTGGATGGGGCCACCACCAAAGGGCAGCCATACCATCTCCTGCCATTTGGGAGGTGGAGATGTGCAAAGAAGAACATAAGAACCTTAAAATGTTCACTTATAAGGGGGCTGTGGAGTCTCCCAGAGAGACAACAGCTGCAGCTCAGCGGTGGAAGACCTGCTTTGCTGGTTCCAAAAAAGCAGAGTTAGGGAACACCTTAACCTCAAAATATGGAGAATTACAGTCACCGTGGGAAAAGCCGCACCAAAAGCAGCTGTCTGCAGCAACGTTGTGGCCATTGCTCCAACCGTTGATGTTCTCCTAGCTTCCATGGCCCATAATGGGACTTAAGTTTTGCTCCTTGGAAGAGGAGGAAGAAGATAACAACAAAGAGGCAAAGAAGGAGAAACAAGTTGCATTCCTGAAGAGTTCGCCAACAATGCCCCCCCACCCTCCTGATAATCTCTTCCTAATTTTGTTTGGGTGCCATGTGGGGACAGACAAGGACTGAAGGGCACTTGGGTGAACTGTGGAAGCCTTCCAGGAGTTGCAGGTGACAGAAATGCATTCTTACAATGCCTAATATCTTTACAGGTTGAGACAAGAAGCAGGAAAGGTGAACCTCCGCTTTGCATTCTTCTGCATTAAGGCTGCCCCAACAGGATGACCAATGTCCCTAGCCTGGTGGCTTGTATACAATAAATAATTAACCTACAGGAAGTTGGGTTTGGAGCTCTGAGCTTCATAGGACATCTGTCTGAAGAGGCCAGACGGAGCAGGGAAGGACTCCTGGGAAGGCAGGAAAGAAGCAGGAGTGGGGAGAGGGCAGCCTAAGCATGGGACAAGCGAGAGGAAATAGGCTTGTCTGCTTTTCCTCCAGGTTGGGAACAGGTCCAAAGAAGGCCGTCAAAGCATTATTTCTAACATTCAGGAAGCACCTTCCTGGTTCTTCTTTTCAACAATACCTAGGAGCTACGTCAGCAAACCTCATTCCAGGCCAGATGTTGGAACGCCAAAAAGCATTTCAGTCGATGGATTTGCAGTGCTGCCTTAATCAGAGTTTTAAAATACAGACTAGACTGCCTTATCTGTATTATCACCTTCCAAAACCAAAATGAGATAGTGCTATGTTTGTTTAAGGCCACATGACCTTGAAGCCTGTTGGTTATGGAGCAAACAGGCTCAACGGAAAAATATACCCTGAAAGGGTTGCTGCAGGGTTTGGTCAAAGAAGTCAAAATGGGGTCTACAAACGATGCCATCAAAGTTTAGTGTGTATTCATGTGCAGCATATCCCACCCCCTGGGTGAGATGAGGGGTCCTAAGGCAATCCGAAGAATTTATCCATAATGTTTTACCTGCAACAGCTCATTCTCATAGCCGATGATCGGCTGAATATCTGTGAGAAATTAGGCTGCATGTTTGAGCAGGCCCTTTCAACTTCACAGGTAACAAAAGAGGCACAAACTCGTACTTTTTAATCTCAGATTAATTTACCTGAAATAACAGCAACTTTCTAGTTCAAATTTCAAAGTATTATATGAATATGTTTTGGGGAAAATAAAGGCTAGGATAACTGGAGTACAGAAAACTCTGTTATTCTTAGAAATTCATCTAAATGCTTTTTCTACAAGGATGGAATTTAATTTTTACTCTAAAGTTTAGGCCAAGTTTTTCAATACAGCTCAAGAAATATCTGCTGCTTTCTCTCTGCTGAATGATGTAAATTTTTTAAACCCTAAGGAACTATGATTAAGCATCTGCTTGGATAAAAGCAACAGCTTCTCTCCATCTCCCACTGATTTGGGTTCACAACAAGATGTCATTCCCAATCTCTTTAAATATAAATTGCAAGCTGCATTATAATGCAATATAAATTGCATTGAAACAATGGCTGGGTTTAATATTATCTGTAGTTATTCTGTAATTTCTATATTTTTAGTTTACTACAACGTACAGACCTTTTCATTGTGTCTTACTCCAATGTCTGTCCATCATCCATCTATGTGTCTGTCTGTCTCTATCTCCATCCATATCTGTCTGTCTATCTATCTATCTATCTATCTATCTATCTATCTATCTATCTATCTATCTATCTATCTATCTATCTACCTATCTATCTAATCTATCCATTCTGTCTGTCTGTCTGTCTACCTATCTATCTATCATCTATTTATCTCACATTCCTACACTGCCCATCTCACAGTTGAAATCTACATATCTTAGAATTGTCACAGTTAAGAAAAAAAAACTGCCTGGTATCAGCTATGGAAGGAGCAAGACAGTCTGTGTACAGACCTATGTTTGATCAAGGCTTTGCAAATATTTGTTGAGGTTGCCGGGGTAAATGGAGGAGGATGGCTGCAGTGCTGTAGCTCAGCCACAGAACTGTCCTGAAATTTGCAACTCATGAAAGAATGGGGTGACCCTTCTCCAAAATACAGTGGAGAGCACTGGAACAACCAGTGCCATTTTCCAGTCTGGGGAAGAACCCCCTCACTAGGAAACTGGATTCTGGAAATGTTCAGGAAACAAGTGAGATTTATACTAAAGGCAGTCCTCAACATATGACTGTAATAGAGCTTGCCCTTTTATGACTATAAATTGTGATGGTTGTAAAGGGGATCATCCAGGTGACTGACCCAATTTTACCACCATTTTGAGGGCAGTCATTAAACAAATCAATTGTTTGCTATGAAGTGGTTTAGTTGAAAACCAGAAGCAAATGCCAATCTTCAGCAAAAACATCTTAAAACATTGTCACATGAACACAGGACACAACATTAATGCCATCCAGTTGCTGAGCACCCAAAATGCGATCACATAACTGTGGTGTGCAGATGTTGGAAGTGTGAATCCGGGTCATAAGTAGCTTTTTCAGGGTCCATCCTAACTTCAATTAGTTGTTAAGTGAAGGACTAGCTGTACAGCAGATTATACTTGCTAAGTTTGCAAGGAACCTAATTATACGTGGTTTCTGAACACAACCAATGGCAGGGAAAGTCAACCATGTGCAAACCTCCACATAGTGTGCTACAAGTCTCATCAACATGGGGACTGATGGAAGAATATGGAGATGCGAGTTTGCGGAAACCTTGGTTAGTGTGTCTTCTAGAGGCTGGAAGGGTTTCTTTCATAATGTACTTGGAGATGCCAAAGTTGAACTCAGTTTCTTCTTGGAATGATGTGTTGCAGCCTCTCAGCCAACATCTTCCCACATTTTGGAATTTCTCTTCAGCAGTTCCCACCTCTAATCAAAGGGCTCCCCCATCTCAACCTGCTCAAGGCCACCTCCAAATCTGATTCATCTCTCCAAGTACCCCCTGCTCGGTTGCCCTGATCCCATCTCATCCCACCTCCTCGAGTCTCGATGCTGATGTTGGCTTCTCCATCCGTGGGGAGAAGCCAACAAGAGAGGAAGGCCATGCTTCCTAAACAAGGAAAACTCAAGATTAATCAATAAAGGAGAACATTTGTAGCTCAGGGTTGAAATGAGGAGTCCTTGGTGATCTCTGAGCTTGCTTATTTTCATTCATCATGAAACATCTGCAGGAAAAAAGCACCAAGGACCTCAAGATTCATCAACTAGCCTGCAGGCAAGCAAATCAGTAAGTCAGCAAGCACAGAGCTTTGATTACTCAACCATGAAACTAACTCAACCAAAGCTGCCTCTGGATCCTTTCCTGGGTATCTGCAAGCCACATTTGGAACCACCAGCTTCTCTGCAATGCTGTACCAGAGCCAGTCAAAGGGAGAATCTGGCCCTGTTTGTCTTCTGTTTCAAGCAACCACACAAGGAGAGCAAAGCTGACGCTGAAGCCACATCTTTTGGGCAGAACTGCTGCATGGAGCTCGCAAAGCACATGCAGAGTCAGTCCAGGGCTTAGGCAAACTGTAATTATGCTGGGGTGTGTGTGTGTGTGTGTGTGGAGAGGCCAGTTTTGCAAATAAGGGGAAGGCAGGGGACCCCCTGATGCAGAGACCTTTCCCTTTGCTTCAGGTGGTGGGAAGGAGGGAGTTTTTTGTGACCAGACTTTAAAAAAAAAAAAAAAACACCAAAGCAGCTTTTCCGATGCAGCCTAGCACTGGAGAAGACAGAGCAAACATAGTTTTCTTTGATTATTGAGGAGTTAAGGAAACCAATTGCTGCTTCGAGCTCAGATAGATAGAAATTCATTTGTCCTGTGGTTTTTGCAAAGGGGAGGGGGGGTGGCCCTATTAGGAAGATTGGGGCTTAGAGGCCAAAGACCGAAAACTCTGTGCTTTCTGCTGAAAATAGGCATTTTCTCACTTCCAGCAGGCTTTCTGCAATGTAAATCTCGGAGGGGCATAAAATAGTCCTGGGAGTCCAAACAGAGCAGCCCACCTCCCTTTCAAATCCTCCAAGGCCACTTTATCCGGTCAGGCTCTTTTTCCGCCTCCTCTTAAAGAGAGCCATGGGTAAACAGGGGAGATGCTGAGACCTGGACCTTCTATAAAACTTGGCAAATTTTGCAGGCACAGCAGCATTTGAACCAAATACTTGGCCTGGTTACTAAATTACGTTATTTCCTGGATTCACACCATCCATAAACTAACTAAAGAAATAGCCTGGGAACTCAGTCACCACATCTAAATGGTCTACAGTGGTGTTTTTCAAACTCTGGCAAGCCATGCTGACTGGGGAATTCTGGGAGTTGAAGTCCACACATCTGAAAGTTGCGAAAACACTGGTCTATGGCCTCCCTATAGGAAAAGGATTATACTTTTGAGGACAGAGCAGAAATTCTCTTTCAGGAAAGTTCCCAGCTGTGATAGTCAACATCGCTAGATTGGCCTGGAAATAAACAGAAGAAAACTTTCAACCTCATACAATGATGGGGTACACAGAGTGTTACTGACATATCCCCATTTTAACAGTGGAGGTCAGTTTCATAGTATCATTTTTTATGAGTTGGAAGGATTTCTAAAACCATCTAATGTTAGCCTTAACCAGTAGACCGGACAGGTAACATCTTCAGATGATAATTCTACTTTATTGTAAGGCTACATTTACAAAATCTTGCAGGTCTGAAAGTACAAATCTTCCTTTAGAGCCAGAGAAACTAAGGAGAGTCACTTCTGTACCTCTTCCTCCACCCATTATGTAGCTAACGGTTACACCTCATCTGACCATTCCCTAGGCAGCATTTCTTTGTCCCAATCTCCTAAAGTCTTCCTCACACACCATTACATCTAATCTAACATCCTGCCTGGTGCAGGAATTTGCCACTGTAACCCTCAACAGATGGCAGCCATCCTGTATTTCTACACCACCAACCTATTAAGGCACTATCTCCACTGTAGTCCACTTAATCACAGCTCTAACCATTAGAAAATTATTCTGGATGTCCACTCAAAATCTCCTTCCTCGTTGCTTTAGCTCATTGTTTCTTCTCCCATCTTCTGGATGACTCCAAACTATTCTGACACCAGCTACCTGAAGGCAGTAGGTCTCCCCCACAGCCTTCTCTTCTCTTAAGTTAACCGCACCCAACCTTTCCAATCCTTCCTCACATCTTGTTCCTTGAGCCCTTTTCCAAACAAATGAATCTTTATCATTTATCCATGTCCCTTCAGAAGACGCCCTTCAGTAGCACAAGGAATCTATACAAGCATGAACAACATGTCCCTGTCACAACTCACATAGTTTTATATGTGTTGCATGAACCCAACCTCTATTCATCGAATTATGATTACATCAAATCTTTGCTTAAAGTGTGAAACCAAACATGTTTTTGCATGTAAACTTTAATATCAAATATCAGCTGTTTATTTACTAAGCCAAAAGTGTATCATTTCATGTAACACTGAACAATAAACCACAATAATCAATCACAATGGGCAGATGTAGACAACATGCTAAATTTAAATCGAATAAACTGTACTATGGCTTTAGGCAGTTATTCCCAACTTGTGATTCTTGGTGAACCATAAGCGCTTATCGGACAAATAGCAGAAAAATGCTATGCAACTAGAATAGATCAAAGGAACACGATAAATGAAATATTTTCTCAGTGAGAAATAATAAGCAATTATTAGAAAGATGCTTGGTGAAGATGATGAACATTGTGGAGATGGCTAAATTAACCTCTTTAAGTAGAGAAGAATTAATAGCTGATAAATGCATTTATAGCTGATTGGAAAATCCATATAGACTTTTTTTGCATACAATGGAAATAAAATGCACTTTAGGATTTGTGGTTTTGATGTTTGGACAAAAACTCTGGATAATAGAAAACAGTGAATTTTCATTTATAAACAAACGGGGGGGGAGATAATTTTGTAATTGTGCTTATAATTGTGCTGCAAAGGAAATTGGAAGCCTTTTCCTTCTATTTCTTTTTATTCTTTCTTTCTGAACTCTTACTTTTTTTCCTTTCTATTTCATTCCTTCTTTGCTGCCTTTACTCTGTATTAGTTGATCTTAGCTTTTATGCAGAGCCAGTTCGGTTTAGTGGTTAAGGCTCCAGGCCAGAAACTGGGAGACAGTAAATTCTAGTTCCACCTTAGGCATGAAAGCCAACTAGGTGACTTTGGGCCAGTCCATCTCTCTTTCAGCTCAACCCACCTCACAGGGTTGTTGCAGTAAGGAAAATAGGAGAAAAAAAGAACATTAGGCATGTTCAGCACCTTGAATTCTTTATAAAAAAAATAACAGAGATGGGACAAAAATAAATAATGTCCTTTACAAAACGTTCAATGAAAATTTATTTATTTTTTTTAGAAAAGAAATGAGAAAGAACTCTGCCTTGAATGGCCCTTGACAAATGCTTGACCCCCATCTACAGAGGTCAACTTTGAAATGTTTCAGATGCCTTGTGGGGATGGCAAGTACAGCCAAACTTTGCAACAACCATCTCATGGTTCTTATCGAAAGAACAAATGGGGCAAGTCTGCCCAAGTATGATACACAACCCTTCCCACATCATTCCAGCCACAACAGTTGCAGGCAATTCTCACCCAACACTTTACTTGGAAGGTCATGTGCTGGGGCAAAGCTCCAAGAAGTCCCTTCAAGGGCATAGCTCTCATCACAGGACACCTGACAGAGGCTTAAATTAGCATCGAGGGACCCTCCTATCCAACATTTATTTATTTACCAAATTGATATGGCTGCCCATCTCACAAGAAGTGACTCTGGGTGGCATAGAGCAAGAACAATAAGGCTAGTCCTCAACATGTAACTGTCTGCCCATTAGGGTTACATTGTATGTCATAATGGTTGTAAAAACTGCAACCGATTTTATGATCTTTTCATGGGCTAATCATTGAGCAAATTATTAAGTGGAGACTGCAGTCATTAAGTGAACTAAAAGTTAAATGCAGTTTTGCTGAAAACCGGAAGGAAGTGCTGGTTTTCAGCAAATGCTGTCATGTGATGGTGGGACGTTCCAAATGGCCACAAAAGCGCCATGTTGCCAAGCACTCAAAGTTTAATCACCTGATGGCAGAAGAGGGCTGACCATTGGAACTTTGAATCCAGGTGATAAATCCCCCTTTTTAGGTCAGTCGTAGCTTCAAATTGTCGCTAAGTGAGAGGTCATAAGTGAAGAGCTACCTGTAAACATGTCAAACACAGTCATTGTTTTTTTTTTAAAGGCAAACCCAAGATCAGCAACGGAGCCACCTCAAGATCTCACTGGCTCTCTTGAGTTCAGCAAGTTTGATGACACAGCCAGGTCTCCAAGGACTTCCAGAAAAGCAGAATGGAGCTAGCTAACCTCACTTCAGAACGGAGAATGTTCTAGAAGGTGGGACATGGCACAGAAGGCTTGCCTTCTCAGACCCACCAAGTGTAGATCCCTGAGAGACAGGACCCACGGCATGCCTCTTACCAGATCCAGTGAGATTTCAAGATGTAAATATCTTTCTTCAATAGGTGGGAGGCAGACACGTTTGCTTTCCTACTTGATTTTCTACAAGTCCCAGACCTTTGCACTTCTCCTCTGTGGCCCCCTCCAGCCCCACAACTCCAGCCCCCAAGTCAAGTTTGGACAGAAACGTCCATTCAGAGCCATGTTTTGTTTACATCACACAAATAAGGAAAACCACAGATGTTTCTCTTGCTAGTCCAGAAACATCTGCACAGACATGGACCACACCTGGTGCTAAGCCATGGTTGGTTGAATGATGGTTTATAGAATTGGCTAGATGAGCAGAGCAGGCTAAACCATGTGCTCTGCTTCATACAATGGTTGCAATCTACAGCATTTTAAGACCAATGCAAAAGCAGGACAGACTGTGGCTCAGCATGTGGTGTGAGCCATACGGAGAAATGCTGGAATATTGGGAGCTTGAGTCAGTAGTCTTAGATCATGTTCTCCTCACCTGGCCCTCTCCAGGTTCATTGGCCTTCCAGTCCCACAACTACTATCCAACAAAGCATCTGAAAGCCAACTCATCTGAAAGACAGTGGGCTGGGGAAAAAAAGATCAAGATGGATAATCCTGCATCTCGCTTGAAAGATTTTTCACTTTGGTGGCCTCTCTTGGGCTCACTTGTGACCTCTCTGTATTTCTTTACAGTCTAGTTCAACAAGCTTCCTTATCCAGGCATTCCTACCTGCCTTTAGATTTCTCCTATACCCTTCTGTCTACAAGTATCCATCTGGGGGTCATGAGATTCATCCCTCCTTCCTTTCTCCACCTTAGGGCCTCTCCTCTTTGGAAGAACTAACCAACACCCACAAATAAGCCCACTGTAGCCCCACAGGAGCTGGCTGGTTTCTAGTCAAGTTGTAGGAGAACTCAGAAGCTGGACTCCCTCCTCATCTTCTTAAGCCATCAGTTGCTAAGCCCACTGGCTGAAGGCCATTTCCTCCAGCCTGGTAAACTATGGCTGCACTCAAAGGAAATTAAGGGTGGTATAGCAATAGCACTTATATTATATACTGCTTTATAATGCTTCACAGCCCCCTCTGAGCAGTTAACGGAGGGTGGGGGGGACCTCATTTTACCCACCTCAGAAGAATGGAAGGCTGAGTCAACCTTGAAGCTGGTGAGATTTGAACTGCCAAATTGTAGGCAGCCGATAGTCAGCTGAAGTAGCCTGCAGTACTGCATTCTAACCAGTGTGCCATTGTAGCTCAATCTGTTATAGTCAGAACAGAAGGAAGCTGCATTGAGAAGGCTGCTGTGGATTATGGGTCCTTAGCTACCAGCTCCCTGGTCACAATATCAAGCACCTATATCAAGCATATTTAGGAAGGAGAAGAAAAATATTGTCTACAATTTTAACTGATGGGCGTCCTATCATCATCCATGGGCCAGACTACAAAATAGGCCAGCTTGAACACGGGTGGACTTCAACTCAAGGTCAGGCCAAAGGCCTTGCCTTAATGGCCTACATTACACCACTGAGAGGAATTATGTCATGTCATTTGCACAGTGACATCATGAACACAGATGACATCATCCTGGCTTCTCATAGCCAGCGACCATTCCCTGCATAGATGGGATGAATAATTTTCTGAGAGGAAATGCTACTCAAATCACTCCGTGTTTACAGAACGTTATGCACAGCATGTTCCTATGCGCATAATAAATTGATCTGTGAGCTAACTGAATGAGCCAGGCCTATGCAACATACTGTACCAAGCCACACCAAAACTACCCCAGGGTGAAATTAAACTGTGCACGTTGCACACACTAAGTTTATAGCTGACCTAATTAATACCTACTGCGCTTTTTTTCATTTTTTGAAATGTTATCCCTCTTATTCTTCAAGCAACTGTGAGTTTCACCCCAACTTATGTACTTAGAAAGGCGATGTCACAGATGAGTCCCCGTTAAAACTCAGGAAAAGAGGGCCCCAGTACGATGGCCTCATCTTTGTGGAGGAATGCAGAAGTTGGTTCTTTGAAACAAACTGAAAAACTAAAGTTGAGAATCCTAAGATTCAAATGAATAGCCTATGTTGAAGTATCACTCAAGACAAAAGTTGCCCCACCCAGCATTGTCTAAATGGGTTCTTTTTTTCAAAGTTATTTCATGTCCAAAGTCCCTTGGGATTATAGCTACCAGAGTTTGGGAAATTTCCCCACATGGAGAAAAAAAGCAGAAATCTTGAGCAACATTCAAGATTTAGGGTATAGGGTAAAGTCATCCTATCCCCCCTCCCACCCCAAGGTTCAAGATAAAGGATATAGGGCAAAGTGACCCTATAACCCTCCTCCTACCCCACACCTATATCCAGCATATTAAAGAAAGAGAAGAAAAAATATTGTCTACCATTCTGACTAATGGAAGTCCTATCATCATTCTGGTGGTGCCAGACTACAAATAGGCCAGTTTGAAGATGAGTGGACTTCAACTGCCAGAATTCCCCAGCCGGCCTTGCTGGGTCATACAATATTTTTGGAGAACCAGGCCAAAAATCAGAATTTGCGTAGGCAAAGCTCTTACGAAGGGAACAGGCCTGGGTGATCAGACAAATTGGGTGGGGCGAGGGAAGGAAATATATTTTGGAGTGGTGGATTAAGAGAGCCTCCATCCATCCGTGAAGTGGTGGCTCAGGCCTCAACTTTCTTGCCCCTTTGTGCAGCAAAGGAAGCTGGAGTGCAGGCCAGCCTCGGCCCCCTCCTCTCCACCCCGCCCTTCTTCCCAGGAAGCCCAAGCCCACCCTTCCTGCAGACCCCATTCAAGACCAGCCTCAGCAGAACTTGGGGAGGGGCTGGGGTGGGGAGACAGCAACTGTCCCCCCCCCTTGAGGAGGGAGGGGCTCCCCCACCCACCCAAGGTCAGAAAGAAAACCCAGGCAGGTGGTCTCGCCTTCAATCCCCAAGCAGCTGTCGCGAGGGGAGGGGGCGGCGGGGGGGGGGAGAAATGCCAGTTCTGGGTTGGGGAAGGAATGGTTATTTATAAAGCCCCCAATCCAGGGGGGCTCCCCCCTCCCCATGCTGGCTCTGAGATCCCGAGAAGAAGTTGGGCGGGGCTGGTGGGCTGCTTTCTCTGGGCCCTTCCTCGAAAAATGTCCCGCGGGAGGGAGCCTGTCCCAGCTCCAAGAATCGGCCACAGGGAAAAAAAAAAAATCGGGGTGGAAAAAATCGGGCTCCGTGTCCTTCTTCTTACCGGTCTCTCCCCCGCCCGCCCCGCAAAGAAACCCGCGTTTTCCCACTCCCCACCACGCCGCCGCCCCCCCTCCTTGCAAGCAGCGGCCGTTGGCAAAGGGGGGGGCGGCCAAGGTCCCACGGGCGGATCCTCTTTTCCTCCGGCGCAGATCGAGTCCAACTCTTTTATCTTTCTACCTCCTCTCTCGCCCCCCCCCCCACAAACGCCCCCCCTCCCCGCCACGTTCCTCCTCATCCCCTCCCCGGTCCTTTGCAGCCGCAGCCGCCTCTGCTCCGATGCGGGACTCCGCAAAATATTTACCTCCCCGATCGGCCGGCTGTTGCTCCCCGCCGGGGCCCTTGGGCTGCTCGGCGCTCTTCTCCATCCTGGGTCGTAGGAGGGACGGAGGCGGGGGGAGGGGGGGGAGGTGTGGAGGAAGGGGGCGGATGGGGGGGGCCGGCTTCGCGTCCTCTCCCCCCTCTCTCCCTCCCTCCCTCTCTCTCTCTCTCCTTCTGCCTGGTGGAGGCTGGTCCTGCCGGGATTCCTCTCCGGCTTTATTCCGATCCTGGGAAATCCAAATCAAGGAGGATCTTTCTTTCTTTCTTTCTTTCTTTCTTTCTTTCTTTCTTTCTCGGAAGCGGAGGAGGGAAGATCTTCCCAAGAATTCAGGAAAAAAAAAAGAAAAAAGCCTCTTCCTCTTTTTGGATCGCGGGCGGCTTGTGCGCAGAGGAAACGGCAGAACTTGGTCGGAAGCGAGAGGCGGTGGGCGGGCGGCGGAGCACAAAGCCGGGGAATTTATTTAGGGAGGGATTCTTCCCCCCCCCACACACACACCCAACCCCACCCCACTCTGGGCAAAAAAATCCCTTTGCACAGTTATTATTTTTCCCCCTCCCTTTTCCCCCCACCATCCAAGATTGCTGGATGGGGAAATAGGGGGAGAAAAGGGAGGGGAGGCGGGGGAGTCCTTAACCTAGGCGGCTGGAAATGAAGAGAGAGAGAGAGAGAGAGAGAGATTTAAAAGAAAGGGGGCCACCCAGCATAAACCCAGCCCTGCTCCACTAGCAGCTGATTCTGCAAAATGACCAGAGCGAGAAGCTCAACTATTGTACATCCTCGGTCTGGCCTCTCAAACTGGGCGCTACCACCGCCGGAGGGGGGGAGTTGAGAGAGAGAGAGAGAGAGAGAACCTGATTTCCCCCCTCCCGATAGGAATCGCGGACCTTTCGGGTTATCGACCCACGCCAGCTTCCGACGGTGGAGACCGGCAAGGAGATTCCACCCTCACGGATGCTCCGGTTCCTGGAGAAAAAGAGAGAAGGAAAGCACGCCACGCGGCACCCCCTCCCCCCGGATCGCCGCCGCCTCTTGGTCGCGCCCGGGGAGCGTGTTCAGACCGTGTTGGGAAAGTTCAGATTAGATTCCTCGCCCAGCAGCTGAACGGGTGATTCATTTCGGCCGGGGGAGGGGGAGGGCCGGGGGGAGGGGGGATTTCCAAGGCTGGACGAAGGAGGCGGCGATGGACGAGGGTGGGGGGCCGCGAAAGGCACTTAGGATTTAATGTATTATTCATCAGCCCCAGTGCAGAAGGTCTCCTGGTCTCAGGATCTACAGGTGATCTGACGCTGCAATGGGGTTTTAAAAGATTAACAGAGTTGGAAGGGATAAACCAGAGATATCCTCTCTCTCTCTCTAAACCAGCCTTCCCTCCCCAGATATGTTGGACCTCAATGCCCATCATCTGCAGGAAGCAGTCGGAATGAAAGTCTATCTATCTATCTATCCATCCATCTATTATCTATCTATCTATCCATCCATCATCTATCTATCCATCCATCATCCATCTATCATCTATCTATCCATCCATCTATCTATCTATCATCTATCTATCCATCCATTATCTATCTATCCATCTCTCATTTATCTATCTATCTATCTATCTATCTATCTATCTATCTATCTATCTATCTATCTATCATCTATCTATCCATCCATTATCTATCTATCCATCTCTCATTTATCTATCTATCTATCTATCTATCTATCTATCTATCTATCCATCCATCTATTATCTATCTATCCATCTATCATCTATCTATCCATCTAGCATGGCAAGAAAGGTTGTAAAATGGGACAAAATTCACACTGCTGTGTGTAAATGTCTCACTTAGCAACAGAAATTTTGAGCTCAATTGTGGTCATAAGTTAAGGACTACCTGGTATTTTTGTTTCCGGGCAGAGATCATTTGATGATTTAGAGGTGGGAAGTGCTACTATAAATCTATACCAGGATATTTGAAATATAGAAGATACTCTTTATTAATTTCCACATTTTAACACCCCATAATTGCACTCATTAAGGTCACATTTAAAACTATAAAAACGTGTTTATCCTTTTAAATACAAATTGCAAAATCCAATTTAACACACTGCTGAAAGAGAGCACGATATTAAACATACAACAATACAACATTTACAGCTCTTGCGTTGATATCTAGAAGAATCTACAATGGAGCCTTCAATTCTTTAGGATTTACATCTGAGTATAAACCCTTAATATTGTGTCCCAAATTAAATCCAGTGCTTTATAAAATATTGTAGGTTTGTAATGAAGAGTGTCTTTTTATCTGATTAATCACTTCTAGCATTTAATTCAGCCCTTTCTCTCATTTTCCTAACGGTTCCAAAATAAAAACCAAGCGCATGACAAAACAACATGCAGTTTTCCAAACCATTGCAAAGAGGTTACTCATTCTTCTTTTTATGGGCCTAAAATGCTTCCATATTTTTACTGAGAGGCACCATTTACCCACCATTGCCTAGTGAGTGAATTGATATAACTCTGCCTTGATTGGCAAAGGTTCATAAGCAAGAGAGACCTGGCTGAGGATGATGGGCTTTGTTTATCCAGTATCTCTGAGAGACCCCAGAGGTTTTTTGTATGATTTTAATTCGGTATTATGGAATAACCCTGTAAATAAAAAGAGCCATGGGCGCTCCAAATCAGGTAGAATCTGGTAGCATCTTTTCAGATGAACAAATCTGATTCAAAGGCAGAAATTTTTTGTGAGCTATCAGACTCTGTCCATAGCTTCAATACTCTTCAACAGCTGACCATCCTTATCTGGGCTAAAAGCTAAGTAGGGTTAGATTTGGTTGACAGCCAGGATTATGAGTTAGCCCAGTGTTTCTCACTCTGTACAACTTTTAAGATGTGTGGGCTTCAATTCCCGGAATTCTCCAGCCAACCCTGGGCAAGATGTAAAAATAACAGCTGAAGAAGACAACGGATACCCATCTCTACATTGTTGCAAGGAAAATAGCAGTGTCTGTGAAGCCTACAGCATAACATCTGAGCTGCTAAGATCCAGGTGACCATTCCATGGTCACAGAGTTCCAAACTGGGCTGCTAAAGTCCAGATGACCCCTAGATTTTCTACAGAAATCTCTTCTTGGTTGCTACTTATTAATCATCTTAATTTTTGCATCTCAGGTGAAGCTTGACTCAAAGGAGGTCTTAACTTCTTATAGAATAAATGGGGATTTTAACATCTCTGGGGATTATGGAACAGATGAGTTGGGACACCTAATGCTCTTCAGGTATTTTACACTGTCTTGCTGTTCATTCACTATGGCCAATGATTAGAAATGATAAAGTTGTCCAACAAATAGGACGGCATCTCCTTCAGAGGGAAAGACTGACCTACGATCCATGGATTCTTAATTCCACACTGTCAACAAGGTTATCAGTTTGAGTGCCTTCAGGTGGAGTCCCTTCACTTGACAACTTCTAGTAACTCACTCACTCCACTTAAATTACTTGCAGAGCTGCCTCCCATTCTTTTTAGCAGGTAGCTACGCCTGTACATCATTCTGTTGCTCCCAGAGGAGCTATGGAGAAGACACATATCCCCCCCAGGTCACCTTGGGCAGCCACTCTCCATCCCTCTTTCTAATTCACAATGATGGGTTTGGAATAACCTGTCAAGATGTTGTTGCATCTACAGTTCATTGAACAGCAGAAGAGCATTTCTCAAGGACACACCCTCCAATTCTTGTGCATCCTGACGACGTTTCATTCTTCCTGACTTCTGAAAGTTCTTCAGAGCTCCTCAAAGTACGGCTCTTCAGGATGGAGCTCAAAGCAGCCTCCGGGGAACAAAAAAAAAAAAAAAGAGCTTGAAAGGATGGAGTAGTCAATCTGACCATGGTCACGTATGACCTGATCCAACATGGCAGAATTCTTGAGCTTTCTTTTGTCGCATGAGAAGCAAAAGGCATATTTGAGGAAAGAGAGCTTTAATGCAGAAAGCCTGCTTGAAACCATAGCCCAACCAGGGCAGGAGATCAGTAGCAGGGGTGGTTATTCTACCAGTTCAGCTGAACTGGTAGTTCCGAGGATCATCGGAGCGAAACAGTTCGCTCTGACGATCAGCTGCTGGACCTTCCCACCCACCCCAGCTCTATTCTGACCTTTATTACCTGGTTTTCAAGCTCAGCTGCTTCGCGCATGTCAGTTGTTTAACACCCAGGGAGATTGCAGGAGAAGGTCAGTTGCAAACCCTCTGCATGCGTGCAAAGTGTGTGCTCACCAAACCAGTTGCTACATTGGTTAAATCACATCCCTGATCAGCAGGTAGAGCCCGAGGATGAGGTCAAATGCACCATCAGTTTAGAATCGCTATGCTCCAAAAAAGTCCAGCCCCCGGTGAATTCTGTTGACCCTTAGCTAGTGCCAATTTGGCTAGCCATTAGTAGATCAGATTCTTTTACATAAGTAGCATTGATAAACTTTTAGTGGTTTGAACGCAACTCCTGTTCCTAATTATTTGTGCCTGACAACCAGTATGTTAATGGTGAGAACCACTGGAGGTTATAATTTAGCCCATGTAGAAAACAAGTCTGGTATTGCAATTTATTCACTTCCTTTCCACATTAAAGATAATATTTTGATATCTGCCTGCCCTGGAATTCAGTAACTAGACAGGAAGTTGTGCCAACAATGTCGATGGTGAAACATAGATGGGTATCTTTTGAAAATCCTAGAGCAGCAGAATATCTTACCAGGGTCAGAAGAAGGCTAGGAAATGGGATGTTTCCTGCATATTTTATAATTATCTATGGTTTATATTTCATGCATCACAATGGAAACCATTATTAACCGAAAGGCAAGTATAAAACACACGAGGAGAAATGGATTATGCAGGAGGAGGCTTAAGTCCCAACTCCAGTTCCAAGTGATTCTAAAGGGGGATCAAGGCTGCTAGCAGAGACACCAACAAAATCTCTACAATAGGATTAAAAGAGCCCTGCCTCCAATCCAGGAGCTGGGGTGAGGGTGAGGGGGTGAGTTGAAGATCTTATCTGCAACAGTTGAAGCCAAGAAAGAGGGAATTAAATACTAGATGTTAATTTAAAAAATGATGTTCTTAAAACTTAAATATACAGAAAAGAACAGAAGAAAACAGAGTTGGAAGCAGGGATGGGATTCAACAGGTTCGCACCTATTCGCTAGAATTGATTGTGAACATTCTAAGCAGTTCGGAGAACCGGTTGTTAGAAGAAATTACTGGCCTAATCCTGTAAGGAAGGCAGGAAGGAAACATTCTGGTGTTGCTTACAGAAACGGCCTCTCTGTTAACCCTTATTACATTCTTGGCAGGACTAGATTTCCTGTCTTGGGAACTCCTCTGGAGTTTTTTTCCCCTCCTTTGCTGGTCCTTTGCTTGTGTGGAGTGACCGTTCAGAGTTACAATGGCGCTGAAAAAAGTGACTTATGAATATTTTTCACACTTACAACTGTTGCATCATTCCCATAGTCATGAGAAGCCAGGCAAGGAGATGTGAGTGATATTGGGTTTGCCACGCCCAGCCAGTCACATGACCACCAAGCCATGCCCACCAACTAAGCCATGCCCGCAGAACCAGTTGTTAAAAAATTTGAATCCCACCCCTAGTTGGAAGGGACCTTGGAGGTCTTCTACTCCAACCCCCTGCTCATAGGAAACGCTATACCATTTCAGACAAATGGCTGTCCAATCTCTTCTTAAAAACTTCTAGTGTTGGAGCACCCACAATTTCTAAGGTAAGTTGTTTCACTGGTTAATTGTTCTAACTGTCAAGAAATTTCTCCTTAGTTCTAGGTTGCTTCTATCCTAGGAACTTATACTTTTTTAATGGGAGAGGGAGGGAGGAAGAGTACAGAGAAAAGAAATAAAGATGATTAAGGGCCTGGAGGCTAAAACGTATAAAGAACGGTTGTTGGAATTGGGCACGTCTAGTTTAATGAAAAGAAAACTAGGAGTGACGTGATAGCAGTATGTCAGGGGTTGCCACAAAGAAGAGGGACTCAATCTAATCTCCAAAGCACCCGAAGGCAGGACAAAAAAATAATACATGGAAACTGTCGAGTTGTGGGTGAAAGGAAGACATGGACCCGAGGTAACGGTAAGAACTTCTTTATTCGAGTAACCCATTGAAAAAACTCCGTCTGACAGTTCTCCTTTTATAGAAGCTGTCAGACAGGCCAACCAATCAGCTTTTAGTGTTTTCCCGCCTAATCAGCGGACCAGAGGGAAAACTTCCTTTTTCATAGAACACAACAGAAACTAATCAAGGAGAGAGCCAATCGAGAACTAAGGAGGAATCTCCTGACAGAACAATTGATCAGTGGAACAACTTGCCTCCAGAAATTGTGGGCGTTCTAACACTGGAGGTTTTTAAGAAGAGATTGGGCAGCCGTTCGTCTGCAATGCTATAGGGCAGGGGTCTCCAACCTTGGCTCCTGGAAGCCTGGCGGACTTCAACTCCCAGAATTCCACAGCCAGCTTTGCTGGCTGTGGAACTCTGGGAGTTGAAGTCCGCCAGGCTTCCAGGAGCCAAGGTTGGAGACCCCTGCTATAGGGTTTCCTGGGGGTTCCAGGGGGTTAGACTAGAAGGCCTCCAAAGTCCCTTCCGACTCTGTTATTCCATTCTTCCGTTGTTATTTCGATTAGTGTTTCTCCATCTTCCGTATCCCCAGCATGGCTAGCATGGGGAATTCTGGGAATTGAAGTCCAGACAGCTTATTAAGGTTGAGAAACATTGTCATGGGATGATGAATTTGGAAAAGGAAAACAATGCAATTAGCAAAGCCATTTAGCCATTGGATACTGTTCACTGCTGTTAGTCAGAAATCTTTCTTGGCTGACTGAAACCCACAGAGAGATCTTCCAAAGAGAAGAAGGCCTTCCTGTTCATTCCTGTCTGGTGATGTCATGCCAAGAGGAATCTTTCATTGTGCTTAATCCCAAAGACAGATGTTCCCAAATGCACCCGCCAGTTTCTGGGTGTCTAAAGCTTTGTTTCTGAAGAAGTGGGGGAGTCCAAGGCTGACTCAGGAGAAAAACACGGTTGGCCAATTGGCGAGCTAGAACTTCAAAAAGGGATTCAAACCACAGAGACAAGGCCATTTACTTGATCTTTGTCAGGTTGCCAGCATTACTCGTTCATCTGTCTTATTCCTGTGCCTTTCAAAAATGAAGCAATAATCCAAAATTTTCCTGGCGACTTGCCTGCTGCCAAACGAATAGAAGCAATGGCTATTAGGAAGAAAAGTTGGGTCATTGTGGGAAAGAATTTTGGAGATTCTGAAAGCTGTTGGTCCACATTGCAGTCCTGAAACCAGACTTTTCAACCTTGGCAATTTTAAGCTCTCTGGACTTCAAGTCCCAGAATTCCCCAGACAGCTAGATTGAAAATTTTGTTTTAAAGTAACTTCCTATCACTTCTATCAATCACATTCCTATCAACTGTTGACATGCCCTTGTTGAATTTCTGCCTCTTTTACAGCAGTTACCAGGCAGAATGGAGATGGCACTCTGACATGGCAGCTTGCCCTGATCTTGCCACTGGTTAAAAACACTGCCCTAGGCAAACTAGAAGTCTTTTGAGTCAGCACCCACTGTTGATTATTAGTAGGTGGGTGGGGATTAATGCTTCTTAATAAGTCACCCCTACTTAGCATCTGTTACTCTAGTTAGACCTTTCCTAACACTCCATCAGTGACAAACACACACACACACACACAGAATGAGAGAGCTGATTTTTTCACAAGCTTTTCCCTATGTCCCCTTCATCAGCCCCAAGGAGTCCCTCTATGTCAGGGATCTTAAACACTCGAAGAGCCATTTGGTCCCGTTTCCCACAGAAAAGAAAATACTGGGAGCAATAATTTAACAACCCGTGTGACTGGGTGGGCATGGCCAATTCGATGTCACTCACTCCCACCCCGTCATCTCCTGCTCTGGAATATGGAGCGAGTCTCCAATCCCCGCCATCATCCTTACCTTCTCAGGCCAGGTGAGGAGTGACGGGGAGGAGCCAGCCAGGGGTGGGATCAGCCGACAGGGAGCCGCAGGAGAGAGCTGGAAGAGCCGCATGTGGCTCCAGAGCCACAGGTTGGTGACCCCTGCTGATCCCGCTGATGTCAGAGAATAAATCATGTGAGATATAGCCACTTTATCCTCATGAAGCCGACTTAAACAGAGTCCTCTCCTTAGAAACTTTCCCGTTACAAACTTTTGCCATTTCAAACAAACGCAGCTCCATCCTAGAAGGTCCTGGAAGGCAGGAGAAGGTGGGAAAAGTTAGTTTATGGCACACCACATGCACACGCTTAGCAATACTGTCTCACATTGTATGGCTGAGTGTACACCATTTTGAATGGTGCTGTGTCCCGTCTGTTCATTCATGGTATTTCCTTTGCAGTGTTCTTCCTTTGTGTATTGACTATGAATTACAATATGTCTGGAATTAAGTGTAAGAGTGTATTGTGCAAATTCAGATAGATAGATAGATAGATAGATAGATAGATAGATAGATAGATAGATAGATAGATAGATAGATAGAGAAAGAGAGAGAGAGAGAGAGAGAGAGATATTCGGTTGGACATGAATGAAAAGGACTTTTAAACAGATTCTTGGAACGTACTCTGTTTGTAAGCAGAGGAATGTTTGCATCAGCAAAACAGCCTCCATTCAGAGGACATGGAGGTGCTGTGGAAGTTCACATTGGCCCACTTGCACCAACTCCTTGAAATGGACCCATGGAACTTCCTTCCTGGCTGCTGACTTAAAAAGCTGCAATTGAAGGCAAGTTTTCACTGGCTTCTGGGATTGGGTTTCATTCTGACCTGCTGCTCTGCCCACAATATTTTTCCTCTGCTGAGTCAGGCTGGGAGACAGGCCTGGATAGGGTTTCCTAGCCAACTTTTGCTCCAAGTGAAGACAGCAGAGAAGTCGAAGCACATGAAAAGATCAAGGGCAAGATGCCATTTCAGAGAGGCTCTTCTATTTGGCTGGTAGTTGCTGTGGAATAGGGGGAAATTCAACAGGCGCATGTAGACCCGGGGTGTCAAACTCAATTTCATTGAGGGTCACATCAGGGTTGTGTTTGGTCTTGGGAAGCCAGGGTGGGCGTGGCCAGCTCGACATCACTTGTTTTGGAGGTGCCTGTGGTGGCCTGAGCACTCTGCCAGTGAAAATGGGGTCCCACGCTCCATTTTCAGCTGCAACGGCCTGCTGCAACCCTCTGCCAGTGAAAACAGAGCTCCGGAGGGCTACATGTGGCCCCTCCAAGCTCTGTTTTGGCTGGCAGAGGCACCCTGGGCCAGTCCTTTGCTGTTTCCAGAGCGGGCCTGCAGGCCAGATCTAAGCATCCCATAGACTGGACTTGGCCCCTGGACCTTGAGTTTGACACCCCTGATATAAACAGTGCTCTAGTTTATTGACACTAAAGGTTATTGATAATAAAGAAATATGATAAATATGACAAAGGAAGTTGCTTTAGAATAGTGCTTCTCAGCCTTGACCACTTTAAGATGGGTAGATTTCAATTCCCAGAATTCCCCAGCAAATGCACTGACTGGGGAATTATGGGAGTTGAAATCCACCCACCTTAAAATGGTCAAGGTTAAGAAATACTGCTTTAGGCTAATCTGTCACCATCTTAGCCCCCTTTGATTCAAATCTTGTCCATAAAATAAACCCCAATTTCCTGGGGAACTTAGATCTTCTAGTTCAAACTGCTGGCTTCCAGATGTTTGGGGTCTTTAGGCTCCAGAACTTCCCATCAATCAAAATGTAACATACCTGGATTTGGCCAGGTTGGAAAGTCTCTACCTGACAAATGGATGGAATGCTTATTCAAGAAACACAGTTGGAACTGAGAGGAAAATGATGTTGTGTTGGGGTTCAACATTGAAGCCCTTCTATGGTCCCCTTATTGTTGATTCCTCCCATGGCCAGCTTTTGTGGTCTCTGAGCTATTACAGATAGTTCTCAGATTACGACCATTTGTTTAGTTTGAAATTAAAATGGCACTCAAAAACATGACATGACTATTTTTCACATGGCTGTGTTGCAGCTTCTCCAAGGTCACATGCAGGGGTGGGATTCTACCAGTTCGCACCTATTTGCTAGAACCGGTTGTTAACATTCTAAGCAGTTTGGAGAACCGGTTGTTAGAAGAAATTGCAGGGCTAATCCTGTAAGGAAGGCAGGAAGGAAACATTCTGGTGTTGCTTACAGAAACTGCCTCTCCGTTAACCCTTATTCCATTCTTGGCAGGACTAGACTTCCTGTCTCTGGAACTTCTTTGGAGGTTTTTTTCCCCTCCTTTGCTGGTACTTTGCTTGTATGGAGTGACCATTCAAAGTTACAACGGCACTGAAAAAAGGGACTTATAACCATTTTTCACACTTACGACTGTTGCAGCATCCCCACAGTCATGAGAGGCTAGGCGAGGAGATACATGCCTCGATGTGAGCGATGTTGACTTGGCCACGCCCAGCCAATAACATGACCACCAAGTCACGTCCACCCAGTCACATGACCACAAGCCATGCCCACCAACTAAGCCACGCCCACAGAACCAGTTGTTGAAAAATTTGAATCCCACCCCTGGTCACATGGTCAAAATGTGGATGCTTGGAAATATGTGTGTATATTTACAATGGTTGCAATGTCGTGAGGTCATCTTTTGTGACTTTCCAACAAGCAAAGTCAATGGGGAAGCCAGATTTACCTAACAACCATGTTAAGCGTGTCAAGAAAGGTCATAAAAAGGGGCAGAATTCACTTTAAATCTATCTTGCTTAATGACAGAGATGTAGGGCTCAGTTGTGATCATAACATGGGGACTCTCTGTACTGAGATCTTCCCATTCTATGTTCCCACCTCAAGACTCCCATATTAAAACTTCAGGATTCTCCTAAGTTGCTTTGGGCTAGAAAAATCAATGACATTCCCAACCTGATCATCAATTGGAGAGAACCCTTACATCGTGCTGCATTCATTGCATTTGAAAATGGGCTGACTTGTAGGGGAATTGTCACCTCCACATTGCTGAAAAACTGAGAAGAATGTCATGAAATGGAATCTTACCCCCCCCCTTCCCATTTTAAGCATCAGTTTTCAAGGCCGACTTTGCCTGCCCCCCCTCTCCTCGCCGCCACCGCTCAGACCTTGGAATAGACAGCAAAGCAGCTGGCCTCTCTCGTGGTGCTTCAGGGTCTGATCATAATTGAGTCATAGATTTTTCCATAGATCCAATCAGATCAGCTGCTTCTGAGATTGCAGAGGGCCGTAACTCATTCTGCAGAAGACCCACTGATTGATTTTTCCAGTCATTATGTGCATCTGCTGGCAGGCTGGCTTTCTCTCTTGCAAATTACTCCTCTTAATGCACCATCAATCAGAGTTTACCTGAGCCTGAAGCTGGGGCTTTGGCACGTTCTTCTTCCTTCCATCCTTCTTTGATCTCCATCAAGCCACAAAAGAAGCTGGATGCAACATCTGGGCAATAAAGATGCTGTTGAAAGCTGATGCCGGCAGTATGTCAACCTGTCACCCTCTGGAGGAAAGGTGTACAGCATTTGCAATTCGATTCCTAAAAGGTTCTTCAGAGTACATAGGGGCAAAGGTAGTACCTACTTGCAGCTCCTTCAAGCGGCTGGGTCCATGCCAATTCTTTGAAGGTTTGTGCCTTGCTATGTTCCAAAGCTGCTTTTTGGAACCAATTCTGAAGCCCAGAATGGTCCTATTCCAGTTGTGTTGGGATGACAAATTCCAGAATTCTCAGGAGCAATACCCACCCATCTAGAGAATGTTGATTGATCATGGCTGATCTAGAAACAAACATAAAAATCTGGCCTTATGCTAAGTCATAACATGGATAGTTTGTTGTTGACAGTACATGGCAAAGTGTAAACCATGCTTTATGGTTTAGCATGTGTTAACTCACTTATCTGTGTTGTATTTAACCAATTAGATCAAGTATATCATGCTTTGTCATAGTATGTAAATTCAGACTCTTTCATTCTACCCTTAAAGTCATTGCACAATAGAGCAAGCGTACTAGAAGATTGAATAACAACTGAGAAGGTCTTGAAAAAGATATTCAAGTGCCATGATGGGTTTCTACCTATAAAATTCAGAATTGTGCAAGTTGTGGTATCTTCTGTGACACTCTATGGAAGCAAAAGTTGGATTTTAAAGAAGCAGGATAGAGAAGAGAATTGATACTTTGAACTTTGATGTTGGAGAAGATTCCTGAGAATATTATGGACAACCAAACAAATGGATCATCAAACAAATCAACCCAGAATTCTCACTTTGAGGCACAAATGACCAGGTTCAAATTATCCTACTTCAGATACATTATGCAATGACCCAACTTTGGGTCAGAGAATGCTTTGAGCCTGGGAAAGGTGGAAGGAAAGAGAAGATGGCCAGCAGCAAAAATGATAGACTCAGTTACAGCAGCAACAGGTGCACTGTTAGAAGAGCTGAAGGACTAGGTTAGGAACAGGTTGTCATGGAGGAATTCTACCTATCTGGTAATTAAGAGTCAACAATGACTTGATGGGATGCAGTCAATCAATCAAGTTTCTAGTAGTTTCATCTCTACTCTGAATCCAGAGGACAACTAGATAAGCAGGAGTGCTGCCTCCAAATGTCACCAGTATTCTGCCCTCTGTAATTACTGACTGAATGTATAAAGGCAGATAGATAACTCCACACAGCATCCATACAAAGTCTTTTTATTGGTTCATCAGGCATCCTCCAGATAACTCACAGTTATGATGAGATTCTTCTCAATGTCCAATTCTTTGCATATCTGTCTTTCTGGGTAAAAAGATGATTATCTCTTATCCCTTTTATCCCATATCGTAAGAAGCAGGGGTAGAGATGCTAGCACGAGGCTGGGTTCAGGCAAGAGTGAAGAAACCTCCCCCAACCCAGCAAGGGTCAATTCAGTGACCAATCAGGATTACAGATGTGGCCATATGACATGGACTACATTTCCCAGGATACCTGAACTACACTTACCATGATGCATTCCCTTAAGGGGACAGCTCCCACTTCCTAACTAACTATACCAATTCCCATTAACTATAACTGGCTGGACAGCACAACCAGGATCAGAGCACCTGGTTAAACTGTTGACAACAGCAAGACTATTGTATGCACAAAAATGGAAGGACACTTCGATTCCTATGATGGGTTGCAGAAGTTGAAGGAATTGGCTGAAATGGCAAAACTGACCACTTTGATTAAAGAAAAGAATATGTACTTTTGTTTCCACATGGAAACTGCTTCTGAACTTAGTGCTTGATGTGGAGAAGAATGAAACTGACTTTTTTTTACTGATTAGACTGACAGATCTTTCTAGAAATGGCTTGTTCATATTATTATGAAAAAGCAAAAAGCTGTGATTTGATGTTAATGACTTATGTTACTGTAGCAGAGAGAGTCAGAAGTCAATGCTTCTTTTTCTTTCTTATCTTTCCTCACTTCTCTTTCCCCTTCCCTCCCCTACTGCTTTTTCTATTTACTTTGCATTTTATAATACTTTATTATAATTCAATAAAAAAGCATTTTGGAATGAATGTCACCAGGATCTACACCAGTGTTTTTCAATCATGGCAATTTGAATAGGAGTGGACTCAGAAATCCCCAGCCAGCATGCCACAGATCTACGCTACAACATCCCCTCTTGCACAACTCACACAGAATTGCCTCCACCCTTTGCTGTGATATCAATGAAAAGAGCAGCATCTATCCATGCACAATCTTGCATTTGCTTTGCGAGAACATGCCCTCCTCCTTTCTGTAGAAACTTTGCAAATAGAAACTTGCCCCTCTCTCTCTAATTCCTGTCATTTTTCTGACTGTCATCCTAATTCTTGGTCCATTTGTCTTCTCTATTGTGTAACATGGTATCATCCTCACCTATCCCTGCCAGAGGGAGATCCTGTTACTCACCAGGATGTCATCGTGCAGTTCCCTGATCCTTACATACCTGAGGGAAGACTCAGCCTCCACATTCTGGAACATGTCTCTTACCATCTCACTGAATCACAGGGAAACCACTGTGCACCCTGAACCTTCACTGCTGGGGGGCCACACCCTTTTTCAGAAGAAGTCTTACCCAAAGGGATGCTTCCCCAAAAGTCTCTTTGGGTTGTGGAGTCTAAACTCCCCAAAGCAAAACACGAGCAAGCAAACAAGTGTGGTGGATTTCTTGCAGAGGTTTCATTACCAGGTAACTAGGTAACATCATCAGTGCTAAAAGTGAGTGGGGTTTGCTCTTATTTTTATATACTAATGGCTTGCCCTTTCTGTGTTGGTGGGAGCGGTCCTGGCGGATCCTTGGTTAGTTAGTAGCTTGTTTGTTTGCATTGGAAATTTCTTGATTAGGGTATTGTTTACTTGATTGTTAGTCTAGTGTTAATTTTGGTGTTAATCTCTGCTCATACATTGCTGGTGAGGGGGGGCTTTTTGTTTGTTTGTTTTGGTCTTTTTGATTCTCTCTTTTGGGTGTATGTAGATGTTGTTTATTTCAAAGATGAACAAGAAAACACAATTTTATTTGTTTTTCTTCTGGCTTGCAATTGGGTAATTTCCTCCACTCCTATTTGCTTCACTCCTGTTTGCTCCACATGATCCAACTTTCCCATCAAAAGACCTGCCCGTTCCAAATCTGGAGGCGCTTAGACCTCAGTGAGGTTTACCTTTTAGGGTACAGGATGGTGTCTCAATCACATTTATCTACAAGAAGCAACTGTCCAACTTATTAAGAAATAGGTAACTGTGAAGTTCTTTGTGCTGAGCTTGTTTGCAGACATCTCATTACCCAACTAGCTAACTTCATCCATGCCAGGATTATGCTACTTAGGTACTGAAATGTCTTCCAGTAACCAACCAAAGCTCAGAGAGTACCAAGAACTGTGCAGTTCAACCCTGAGCTACAGGCATTGCCATCTATTGAAATGAATAACTACTGATGCTTAGTCTGAACCTGAAGGTGAATCAGATGAGTGGATGTTTGAGCAAACAATTACCGCCACTGGTAATAGGTTATTTTATAATACAGACTGGGACTTGGGCACGCCAAAAAAGAATAGCTCTTCATGGTTATAAGCTAAGTTGGATCTAGTTAATACTAGAAATCCCAGAGCTGTGAAGTAGATGGGTAAGTCAAAACAACTTCCTCAAAGGAGCCGTTTGCCAAGAAAACAGCCTGGATGAATCACAAGAAGTCAAGCTTAACTCAAAGGAGATGTTACTTTATCATCCACCATTGAAAGCCATTACCTTCAATGGTAAGATGAATGAACAGGGCACCGCCGTCTGGCCATGTAGCAACATTGCAGGGATACTTCAGAACTTGATTGGGGGCCTTCTATAGATTTTGCACTGCGCCAGAATTTCTGGATAAAAATATTAATGCAAAAGTACTCCTTCCCAAGAGTAGTGTTCTGTAAGCACAGAAGAAGCCAGACAGGGGCCACAAGGGCTTTGTTGTTGTTGTTGTTATTATTATTGTTGTTGTTTAATCTTCAATTCGATTCACAGTATTATTGCAATAATATCAATATATATTTCTGGAATGATGGTCTTTGAAGGGAAAGGAGCAAGAGACCTTAACTTCTGTAGTTTCTAAGAAAATATGGAGAAAACCTGCAGTCAAAAACAGGCTGATTGGGGTTAGATCAAGTCTCCAAGCTGACACTTTCCAACTGAGCTGGGAAAGTAACTTGGCATTTTCTAACCATCAAGAAGAGATTGGAACAACCCAAGAAATTGAGTTGGATAACTTGACTTGGTCAACTTGACTCATCAAAGACAGCGAGATGAGCATATTTGAGTACAAACTTGTAACAGTTTGTTTAGTGACTATTTGAAGTTATAAAGGCACTGAAAAAAGTATCATGATCATTTTTCACACTTACGACCATTGCAGCATCTCCAAGGTCACATGATCAAAATTCAGATGCTTGGCTCATATTTATGACGGTTGCAGTGTCCTAGGGTCATAAGAGCATCTTCTGTGACTTTTTGACTAGCAAAGTCAATGGGCAAAGAGGATTCACTTCACAACAGTGTTGCTAATTCAACAACTGCAATGATGCATAAGAAAGGTCATTAAATGGGGCAAAAAAATTTTTAAGAAATGTCTCACTCAGCAACAAAAAAATTGGGTTCCATTGTGGTCGTAAGTAGAGCACTACCTGTATATCTTTGCTCCAAAACATCCACTGTTATGGATTCAGATGCTAACTCTGGACAAACCAGGTTCAGGTCTGCTTTCAGTCAAGGTTGAGTTTGCCTACAAGACCGAACCGCCACTAGGTTGCCATATTCTACCTTAGTATTCTAGGCAATCTCATTCTCCATAGCTATTCAATGGATTGTGTGCCCCATTCTCTAGAAAGTTGGCCTGTGTAAACCATATTTAAGTTAACCATGGCTATGTTGTATATACAGAGACACAGGGGCTCAGGGGCTAAGACGCTGCTAAGCTTGTCAATCAGAAAGGTCAACAATTCAGTGGTTTGAATCCCTAGCACTGTGTCATGGAGTGAGTTTCCGTTACTTGTGCCAACCTAGCAGTTCGAAAGCACGTAAAAAATGCAAGTAGAAAAATAGGGACCCCTTTGATGGGAAGGGAACAGCGTTCTGTTCACCTTCGGCGTTTAATCATGCCGGCCACATGACTACGGAGACGTCTTCGGACAACGCTGGCTCTTTTTTGGCTTTGTAATGGAGATGAGCACCATCCCCTAGAGCAGGGGTCTCCAACCTTGGCTCCTGGAAGCCTGGCGGACTTCAACTCCCAGAGTTCCACAGCCAGCAAAGCTGGCTGTGGAATTCTGGGAGTTGAAGTCCGCCAGGCTTCCAGGAGCCAAGGTTGGAGACCCCTGCCCTAGAGCCAGAAACAACTAGCACGTTTGTGCGAGGGGAACTTTTACCTTTACTATGCTGTATGTATTGCAGCCACTGGGTGATTTCATGGAACTGGACTCAATTTAGGTCTAGGAGCCGATGTAGAGATTAAAATGAGAAGAATCCCACTGTGTGCATCTGGTCCAAAACATGATATCAGATGCTTGACATCATGTACAAAAAATTTACACATGAGATCATTTGTCCCCACCCCCCAGTGCTTTTGCACAGAATCCATAGCTGTCCATAGGGGCTGAGCTTCCAGAAGGAAAATGCGATATTAATGTAATATACTGATCATTTTATTGAGACCCTTTCCACTGTCCTGGGGTCACCCCAAAAATACTGTGATGGGACTACAGTGAAGCAACAGTTTTCCAAGGAGAGAGCACATTGATTGATGTCAGGCTTAGTCCAAGAATGACGTAGAACAATCCAGACAAAGCTCAGTTCTTTATTTGCTCATACCACATAGACAGAATCTTGCCAGACTAAACCCTAGCCTAAGAAATATACCCTGGGAGATTTAGAGAGTGGCTGTTTCTCCAACCCAGGAGAAAGGCTGTGTTGCCTTGTCTTGTCTCAGTCTTAGGCTGCATCAACAGAGGGATAGTATCAAGGTCACGTGAAGTCTTAATATCACTTTATACTGCTTTGGTAAGACCACACTTGAGATAGTTTTGATACAAAAAAGATGTTGAGACTCTAGAAAGGGTACAGAGAATCATAGATATGATTAGGGGCCTGTAGGCTAACACCTATGATGACCAATTGCAAGAATTGGGTATGTCTAGTCTAACGAATGGAAGGACTAGAGGTGAAGACCAGACAGTCTTCCAGTATTTGAGCGGCTATCACAGTGAAGAGGAGGTTGACCTAGTCTCCAAAGCATCTGAAGACAAAAGTAACAGATGGAAACTGATCAAGGGAAGATCCAACGAAGGAGAAGTTTGCTGACAATGAGAACAATCAACCAGTGGAATGGCTTGCCTTCAGAAGTTGTGGGTGCTCCATTGTTAGAGGGTTTTAAGGAGAGATTGGATAGCCATTCTTTTTCCGGAATGTTATAGGCTCTCCCGCTTGAGAAGGGAGTTGGATTGGAAGACCTCCAAGATACCTTCCAACTCTTGTTATTCTGCAACTCCTCCTTGGACTGTACTTGTTCCTTGATGGAAAATTGCCACTTCACTTTTTTTCCATCCCACCCCTTCCAATTCATAGAAAGAATCCATCACAAATACTGTCTCAATTAGAAATAAGTACTACTTTGTCCAGGGGTGGAATTCTACCGGTTCGGACTGGTTCTATAGAACCGGTTGTGATGATTCTGTGTAGTTTGGAGGATTGGCAAATCATGCCCATGGCTGGCCTCGTCCCTCTCCGCTGGGCCCTCCCTTCCCCATCAGTCCTTGACGCCTGACATCGCCTGACATCGCTGAGTGCATTCTCCCTTGTCCAGTCACTCCTTAAGGTATTTGTTTTTTCCCCCCTCCCGACGATCAGCTGTTCCCATGATCAGCTGTGCCAGGATTCCTCTCACTCACTTACTGCTTCGCCCAGGAATCTTCCCTGAGGCCTAGAAGGCTCGAAAAAGGAGCGAGTGCTGCCAAAAAAGGGAGAAAAAAGAAGCCATGCCCACCCAGTCACATGGCCAAACCACCTAGCCACGTCCACAGAACTGGTTGTTACAAAATTTGAATCCCACCCCTGACTTTGTCCCACTTCCCAATTAAGCAGTTCCCCGTGGAGGAAAAGATGCCCTCTCCATCCCTTTGACCCCATCCCTCCAGATTTCAACAGGGTCACCAAACCAAGGCCAGTTTTCAAACATCTTGAGAATCTGGCTCTTCCTGAATCGCAGCCAAAATCAGAGATCCACCAAGACCACTTAAAAATGGAGTTTAATACTGTTCTGTAAGCGCTCTGTTATTCTCCTGGCAATCTTCTCTTTTCAGGGCAACCCTTCCCCTGCCCATTGTCCAACGCAATCCAGTCACTGGAGCCAACAAAAACACAACTGCTACATTCTCAAATGAATAGTCATACCTTTTCCGAAACTTGGCTCCCTCTCTTACAAGCTTTTACTCAGTGCAAAGCTTCCTTTTTGATAAACTCTGGCTCAACAAGCCACTGGGTCAATTTCCCTGAACAATCCTGGCCTGTTCAGAAGACTAGCACTGGCTTGCACCACGGGAGTCCCCAAAGACATGAAAGTCGGTCTGAAGGACATTTGAAGGAAGGCGTACTTCTTGGAAGGGTTGCTGGCCACCAACAAAGATGGTGAAAGTGCCAGGCTCCAACCACCACTGTCCAGCCCATACCGCTCTCTGGCTGAAAGATAATAGGAAGCCCACCTTGGCAGCTTGTCCCTGGCGTATTGGCAACCGGTGGAAGCCAACCAGCTGCCAGCGGGGCATCGGCACAGATGGGTTTCCCCAGCGGAGATAGAGCTGTACCACCTGCAGAGGGGACAAACATTAGAAGTGAATAGAAAATCATCAAAAGAAGACATCAGTAGATTCTTCACACCTTCAAAGCCTCTTCCAGGATGGAGAGATCTTTGATAAAGACTGCCACCCATTTATCCAGAATCAAGGGCCCTGAATCTATGTGAATGACCCCTGTATCTTTTATCTACTTTTCTGAAAATTAGGAATCATTTTCCTCTCTGCTCATTTGACAGGTTCCTTGAGATTAGAGACATCTGTATGACCCAATTTGGAAGCATACGATGAACCAATGGAGCCCATTTCTTTCTCTCCTCCTCTTTCTAGCAAACCAGGAGGACTCTATGAATTTTGCCAGTGGTGGAAATGCATACACTTCAACATCAGTTTCTAAGATTCAGAGAACAATTATTTGCATTAAGTGTTATTTGTATTTTAATCCCTGCCTGACTGTAATTCTCTATCAAATAACAGGCTGCTGCAAAAACTACTTATGTAAATCAGCTGGACAAGTATTCCTTATTAGTAATAACAAATTACTATTCATAATTTATTTGTAATATTATCTTCTTATCTGATCCTGTTTCTGCAGCTTTGCAAACTGACCTCAAAAAAACTCTATTTCAGCAATTGGCTTTTGGTTCTTTGTTCAATGCTGTTCTTCATGGGAGCTGTGAACAAAGACCTGGGGACTGAAAATCAACCACTATTTTGGATTCATAACCCCTGTGAGATGTTACTGCAATGTACTCATTTCTTAAAACCTCTATTCCACCACAAGTGGGCCTTAATAAATACATACAAATATCCTTAGGATGTTGAGCTTTGAGGTCAACTGCACAACATTTGTCCATCAGTAGAGAAGCTTTCAGCTCTTGCTGGTTTTCAACTTGACTCTCCATCCTCACAGCCTTTGGACCTCCTTGAGTTTTCACCCATCTCAAGCAACATCTCACCCTCTTTTATCCCACCCTCTCTGCCCTCACCAGTCTTTGCATGCAGACAAGAAACAGAATTGCCTCACCTCTTCACCATCTCTGGATCCAACATTCTCCACCACTGCAGAGATGCTAAGATTCCCACAAATGGGCACTTGGTCAGCACTCACTACCAGATCCCTGTACTGGAAGGTGGTATATGAGAGTCCATAGCCAAAGGGGTACATTGGGGCCTCTTGTCCATAGTAGCGATATGTCCTGCCAATCATTGTGTAGTTCTCCATTGGGGGTACCTGTGGTTGAGGACAAGAGTAGTGGAGGACATGGAAAGATTTGGGGCTATATGCAGGGGTGGGATTCACATTTTTAACAACCGGTTCTGTGGGCGTGGCTTAGTTGGTGGGTGTGGCTTGGTAGTCATGTGACTGGGTGGATGTGCCTTGGTGGGCATGTTATTGGATGGGTGTGGCCAACACAACATCACTCACATCAAGGCACGCATCTCCTCGCTTGGCCTCTCATGACTGTGAGGATGATGCAACAGTTGTAAGCGTGAAAAATATTCATAAGTCACTTTTTTCAGTGCCATTGTAGCTTTGAATGGTCACTCCACACAAGCAAAGTACCAGCAAAGGAAGGAAAAAAACTCCAGAGACATTCCTGAGACAAGAAGTCTAGTCCTGACAAGAATGTAATAAGGGTTAACGGAAAGGCACTTTCTGTAAGCAACACCAGAATGTTTCCTTCCTGCCTTCCTTACAGGATTAGGCCAGTAATTTCTTCTAACAACCGGTTCTCCAAACTGCTTAGAATGTTAACAACCGGTTCTAGCAAATAAGTGCGAACTGGTAGAATCCCACCCCTGCAGTCATCCAGGTATATACTCAGTCATCCAGATCGTGGTTGGTCCCAGATATGCTTTTTCAAAAGCAACTGGACTTTGTTTTTCCTTAAAGACGTTTTGCTTCTCATCCAAGAAGCTTCTTCAGTTCTCACTGAATGGTGGAGAATGGAAGGAAGCTTCTTGGATGAGAAGTGAAATGTTTCAAGGAAAAATAAAGTCCAGTTGTCTCTGAAAAAACACCTTGGGGAAATTTGGGGCTATAGCAAGCAGGATCTAGGAGCGACTTGAGGGTCTGTTCTTGCCCAGCCTTTATCGGTTAACCACCCTTGATTAAGTGCTCTACATTGTCCCGATGTCAGCTTATTTTTTTGTAGTTAAGGTTTAATTACCAATTTGTTTTTCCTTGCTTTTATTTTAAATGGTGTGATGGCATTATTTTCCTGTATACTTTAAAAACAGTCCTTTCTATTCAAGGGGCAGTTAATGGGCTGTGGCTAATCCCCCATTGGAGACCCACAAAAAACCTAATTCAATGAGTTGAATCTGCATAAACTTTTAATTAAAATTGCCAGCGGCCTTTGTGGAATCTGACACACTTCAAAGGAAAGACTACAACAGAATCTGGCTCTGGGAAAGGGACACCGCTGAACAGCACTCCGGACTTTAATTTTACATGATGTATTTTCTAGTCTATATTTAGAAAAGTCAAGTCTCTTTCACTCTGAAGAACTTCATAGAGTCTTTTATGTAGTTTCCCTGGCAACAATACAGAAATGGTTTTATTTTAAACTATCTTCTTTCAAGACGATGTTTCCAGTTGTCTGAGTTGACAACTCTGACTCATGAGTTTCCAGTTTAGTCTGCAATCCTTTGGTGATCTCACATTCCAACGGTAATCCCATCATATCCCATCACTATGTTTTTTAAGATCAGCCAAGGTGGCCAAGGGATCTGTTTCAGCTCTGTCCATCTTGAAAAAGCCCAGGACGTTTACAGTTGGACTGGGGATTCTGGAACACTTTGGAGACATTTAAGCCTGCAAATTTGCTCTGGTACATGGTCATTCCAAGAAATGCTTGTGTTCTGGTTAGAACAGGGGTCTCCAACCTTGGCCCCTGGAAGCCTGGCGGACTTCAACTCCCAGAGTTCCACAGCCAGCAAAGCTGGCTGTGGAATTCTGGGAGTTGAAGTCCACCAGGCTTCCAGGGGCCAAGGTTGGAGACCCCTGGGTTAGAAGGACTCTCACATTGTTAACTTTCAAGAAGGAGGAAAAAGAAATACTTTCTGTCAGGCTTTCTGTCTAACAGACCTGGGGGCAGTGGCCTCTATTTTTAGACATTATATGTGTATTAATCTGATGGGTTTTTATTTCTTATATGCAAGTTGTTTTTCTGATTTTATATTGTATTGATTTCTAACAAGAAGATGGTCTAGAGCAGCGGTTGCCAACTAATGGGCTGCGGCCCACCGGCGGGCCATGAGAAAAGTTTGGTGGGCCGCAGAGAAATCTCACCCCCAGAGCAATTAATCCAGGCTGTGCAAAAACACAAGAATGCGCCGCCCATATGGCCCACGGGAACCCTCCTTGCCCACTCACTCCTTACTCAACAAACTTGCCTGATATATTGCTATTTTTCCAACCATCATCTGTTCTGCTGTGCTGGGAGATTTAGATTTGCTAGGAAGCAGGAAATGGTTGGATTTCTTGCTTTCTTGCTAGTCTTTAGATCTTCAGCTCTGCTTTTAAGCACAGCCGAATCTCCCTTAGGACTGAAGGTTCTATTACTCAGTGCAGACTCACAGCAAGCAAATTTTATGTGGCAGACTGAGCTAGCCGATGGCAGATAGATAGATCACTGAATGATTCTGTGAGCCACCCAATCTGCCTGTCTGCTTTGCCTGATTTTGGGTAAAAGTTGCTCTTTTTTAAATAAAAAATTCAATATTTATATAAATATTTATAATATTTACATACAAGCCATGTCCAGCCAGTCACATGACCACCAGCCACACCCACACATTGGCTATGTCCACAGAACCGATTAGTGGACCCTGGGATTTAAAATTATGAGTTTGGTGGTCCCTGAGGTCCAAAAGGTTGGCGACCCCGGGTCTAGAGATGTATAGTGGCACACTAGTGCAATAAAATTAGGAATAGAATAGAATAGAATGTAGAATGTAGAATAGAGTAGAGTAGAGAAGAATAGAATAGAATAGAATAGAATAGAATAGAATAGAATAGAATAGAATAGAATAGAATAAACAATCACTTAATCAACTTTTAAATCCTTTCCAACAACTTTCTGGAAAATAAAAACAGTTGACAAACCTGGATTTACTTAACAGCTACGGCCAAAATGACAGTAAAATTGGATGAAGTGATGACTCAATTAATAAGCGTAATGGAAGTTCTATCCCCAATCGTGGCCATTAAGTTGATGACTTTCTGTAGGTTTTTTTTTTCTTGGGGGAGGGGGGAGGATTCAGTTATTTCCTTCCTTTCGAGTGCCACAGTCCAGGAAAGAAGCATCATTCCCCATTCCAGCCATACCTGGTCCATTCCTGTTGGCCATGTAGCTGGCAGCCTGCCGGCCGGACTTGCCCCTTCAGCACCCACCAACATCTTGGCCAGAGCCAGCCCTGTGGTCTCAGCAGGAAAGAAAGAAGCCACAATTGCTCCCACGCCATCCTGTTCCTTGGCCCAGCTGATATCCAGAGGGCCGGCGTTGAACAGGAGCAGAATCACAGGATGGCCGGCGGCTGAAATGAAAGAACCCACCTAGCTCATGAGGAGACAAGTTGCGATCTGTGCATCCCTCACAGGTGATGTTCTCCAGATAGGTGGACTACCGTACCCCTCATCCCTAGCCACCACGTAGAAGGAGAGCCAAAGACGGCTGACCCGGGGAACTGCCTATCACCACCAAGTTCCAGGTGAGCAGAGGACACGCTTTTCAGGAATAAGATCCACAGGTGGTAGTAGCAGACACAGGTAACTTAGAGGTAACCAACCCAGAGTCCAAAGTACCTTTTCAACTCTGATCCCATCATGCAGCTAATATTGAGAGTAAACTCCCAATCATTATGACGCCTTTTTTAGACCGAGGAGGCATAAAAGAAGGAAACATGCACGGTTTTTCTGAAGCAACAATTATTGTCAACATCAACAATACTAAAAAGTTTATAATACTGGTTGAGTAAAGCTCAAATCCTGCTAACTACAGGGACATATTTAAGTAGTTTCCTGCAAGTAGCACCCGCTGGATTGTTTAGCTTCACATTCTACTCTACAACCCTAGAATCTCTCTGGGGTCTCCCACCCAAAGAACAAACCTGCTCTGATCTTGCTTAGCTTTTCAAGGTCAGTCACCAGGTGCTACCACCCAATCGGGCCATAATAATTCAACTGGACCCTAAAATGTGGTCCAAGAAGGCCAAAATGCTGGCCCCATCTTTCCTAGTGATGTCACTCCAGGCTTCTTGGAGTCCTCCTCTGGGGAAAGAGATAGTCCAACTCACCCCAGGCCACAGAGGACTGCAGAAGGTCCAGTTGATGTGTGGGCAAAGACAAGTTCTTGCGGTCATTGTATTCAGACTCCAAATCAGCCCCTGAGAGGAAGGAACAGAGTGTGTGTGTGAAAAGGACTGCTTTGATGCTCTGACGTTCCAGAGCTGTCCAATCTCTATGGCTGGGGATTTTTTTCTCGGAAGAGGGGGAAATTTCTCAATCATCCAGGTCATGGCTGTCCCAAAGGTTCTTTTCCAAAAGACAACTGGACTTTCTTGTTTTTTTTCTCTCTCTTTGAAAATGTTTCGCTTCTTATCCAGGAAGCTTCTTCAGTCCTTTAAGGTAGAGATCCCCAACCTTTCCAGCTTGGTGGTCCAGCCTGGTGTATGTGTGGGTGAGTGAGAGACAGACACACATGTGCCGTGCTCTCTGTTCAAGCAAGTGGAGCTTTGCACGCAAGGGCCCTCTGCTCATGCTAAGGGAGCTTCAGGCACGTGGACTTTTCCATCTCTCTCGTGGCCCAAACAGGCCACGGCCTGGTAGTGGACTGTGGTATGGGGACCGGGGACCCCTGCTTTAAGGCAGTTCTTTAGTCCTTTAAGGCAGGAGCCCCCAATGTCTGGGCCATGGTCCACTACTGTGCTGTGAGCCATTCGGAATCAGGCTGCGGAAGTGTCACGCATGCAGGCACATGCATCCCCACTTGTGCAAATGGGGCTGTGTGCGTGCATTTTCTTGCTGGCTGCTCGTATGGAACCATCCCTTCTCCCTCACTGGTCGATAAAGCCAGAAAGATTGGGAAACTTTTCTTTAAGGCAACTGGACTTTCTGGTTTTTCTTCAAGACATTAAAAAAAAAAATCGAGAAAGCCCACTTGCCTTCAAAATAAAAGCACCCTGGAGATGACCATAACCTTGATGAAAACAAGAGAGGAGATCTCTCTGCCCACAGAAGGAACAGGGAAGGAGAAAGCATCTCGGGAAAGGACACTCCCTAATTCTCTGGAAAGTCAAGTCATGGGAGAGGGAGAAATTGTTTCAGGCTTGCAAGATTCCGTTACTACAACCTTAAGACTTCTTGAAGGGTTGACAGAAACCCTGCATTTCTAGGTACAGCTCTTACCTGTCCCAAGGCACACAACCACAATGTCTGCTCCTTCGATTGCAGCTTTCACATCTTTGGGAGAATACACGAGGCATCTCGGATGCTCACATCCAAGGGCAGAGGTGACATTTGCTGCGATAGCTGCTAAGCCCCTCCTGCATCAGCCAGAAACAAGGACTTCTCAGAAGTCACAAACACCCGAAGGACCTCCTCTTCAGAGCCTTGACTCGTGAAACAGGATCAACCAACCCTGGGAACGTCCTTCATACGTTCCACCATATCATAGGCACATTTTAAGTACCTACAACCAGCAGAACACCCAAAGTAGGAGTTGAACTGCCCGTTGGCTTCATAGTTGAGTGTAATCAGAAGAAGGAATATGCTTGAAGAACAGAAGGAAGAGCCACAACCAAGACAACACTCCAATAACATATCTCTCTCATTTGACAGTGAGTTGGGGTGGCTCATAAATTTAATAGATAAAATAATAAAATAATAATTCACACCAGCTGTAGAAAAGTTGAGAGGAAATCTAGATGAGAGCTCAGATTGAACACCATCAGCCCCAATCACACCACCACAGTTACACCAAAACCTGTTTGAGGGCAGAGGGAGGATTGTTGGTCCTACCTGGGTGTATAAATGTACTGGGGTTCAGGGACTGGTGCATAGTCCCCAAAGAGGAGATTAGCGTTGTCTGCAAAGGGTCCGACTACCTGCCAGAAAGAGTAAGGGAAAGTAGAGGAGATGCCGTCTCTCAAATGAAGTTAGTGGCCATCAAGGTTTCTGGGATTGACTTTGTCCCCATTTTATAATTGAATTTAACAAACTAAAATGCACAGCATTTATCACAGCACCCACTGTTTGAAAAGCAACCCTAAGATTTGGCCAGTCTGGACCCACAACAGGACCTCAAAAATTCCCTCCCTCCCTTTTTAAAATTAGAAACCTAATTTCTAACCAGAAATGCATTGAACCCCAGGAATGAAGTCACAAAACTTTTCATGCCAGTCTCTATTCCTGATTCTCATCCCTCTACCACCACCCCAGCAAGATTTTCCTTCAGCAACCTCATCTAAGGGAGGTTCTGCAGGTGAAGGCTATCCACCCAACCTCAGCTGACCTTGAAAGGCCAAATAGGACTGGACCCTCTTAATCAGATGGTTCCCCCACCAGGAGACTTCAGAACTTGCCTGAAAATAAAAAAAATAAACCTTTTATGAAAGGGTCCACATAACACCCCCCCCCCCCAATTGACCTTGATTTGAAGGAGTTTTTATTCTTCCAATAACTTTAGGGTTTTTTTTAATTGGTTGCATATTTTGGGAGCCAAATGGTGTTGCTGATCAGTTGTGAAACTCCCAGAAGTCAACTGGACAATCTGGACAATGTTTGCTCAGTCACATTCACAGATGTGTCAATATGTCCCAGGAGGGAATGTCCATTTTTAGTGCAAATTTATCTGGAACAGGTTAATTTTTGCAAGTGCCTCTCGGTGAACACTTACCGCAATGGTCTTGTGCAACAAATATTCCTCCTTAAAAGGCAGCATTTCATTCCGGTTTTTCAGCAAAACAAAGCTCTGGAGGGCGGCTCTGAGGGCCAGATTGCGATGGGCTTCTGACTGTACAACCTCCATCCCCAGTGCGTTATAGGGGTTCATGGCTGGTGGGTCAAATTCGCCCAGGCGTAGACGAGTGAGGAAAAGGGGACGGACACGATGCCGGATCATCTACAGGAAGTAGGGTGAAGCAGAGTGTCTTCAATAAACCCCAATGGAACACTGGGTGTATCCTTTTAAAATCCCTTGGCAATTAAATCCCTTGGATACTGAAAGGATCTATATATTTAGGACCTAGTTTTTTACAAGGTCTTTTTGGGTTCAAATATTTTGTGGACAAAATATACTTTATTGTCTACTTTAAACACCTTTTGAGTAGCTCGTTTCTTGTCTGCCTTGTCCTTCTTTGACTTTTGGGGTGCTTTTTCCAGAGCTTTGCATACCTCTGGTCATGTGTCTTTTATATTATCCATCCAATCAGTTAATGTGGTGGAAGAAGGGATTTCTTGAGGGATCTCAGGCATAGCCACATATTCAATCCCTGTGGTCACTTTAAAAGGGGTAAAACCAGTGTTGCCGTGTACCACATTATTGTAGGCTATTCCAGCAATAAATCACCCCAATCATTCTATTGATAACTTGGATAACATCTTTTATCTTTAAATCTTTAAGTAAAGGAGTTACTTTTCTACCAGCATTTATATATCTTAAAATGACTCTGCACATGTTCCTACTGTATCCCACCAAGGTACACAAATGGATTTACCTGCTTTGTTGTGGGGGTTTTGTTTTATGTTTTGTCCACTGATGCATAACTTGCAATTATTCATTCCATTTCTCCTATGATGCATTATTTTGGATACTCCCCATTACATCACACAATCTATCTAACATCCACTGCAAATCACTCCAGTACTTAGCCAACCCTATGGCATCATCGGAATTAAAAGTGTACTTAACATGCATATCCTTCCTCAGCAAATTCGAACATTAACACAAGCCTTCCCTTTCATTGCATCCACTGCTTTTCCCACACCATTCCACAAACCTTGCATTGCACATTTGGATGGCATTCTTCTCTCTTGTTCCAAGCCATTCCCACCTTTTTCCTTAATTCCACTTTTCTCTCCGTTCAATAGGGAGGCTGAGCTATCTTCTAATTAGGGATTTGTACTTTCTCTTATCCCAGAAAATTACATTTTCTATTTGCTCCAATTTTTTTTATTTTTCTTCTACATTTGTTTTCCTCTAAGAACCGCTTTTAAAGTAGTCCCCAACTTACATTTTCACCAAGGACATGTATAGATAGTCCTCAGCTTATGACCACAGTTGGGACTAGAACTTCTATCACGAAGCAATGCGGTTGTTAAGTGGGCCATGCCTTACTTTACAAGCTTTTTGATGCAGTTGTTAAACAGATCTGGCTTTCCTCTTGAGGGATCTCAAATTGACTTTGCTCGTCAGAAGCTGCCTAGGAAAGTTGCAAATGGTCATCAGAAATATTCATGGTTGCCTTTCATGGCTTTACTTAACTGAATTGAGCATTTCACTTCTGCCACAAGTGCAACCACAGCCCTACTTTTATTTCAAGCACATCCATACTGTTAAATGCCAACAAGGATCTCAGTCTTGAGACTGCCTTTGCAAGCCAACATACTGTGGCCTGCGGGGCAGTGACACACAGCTATCTTTTTAATACATAAGGGATTAATTAAAATGTAGACTTGCTTTAACCAAGGATGTGTGCAAGAAATGAACAAAAGTAGCAACTAGAATGAAGCACAGCACAAGTAACATACAAGAAACTGGAATAAAAGGTACTGAATTCTTAAGCATACTAGAGATTGCAGTACACCGTCCATGGATTAAGAAGGTTGTGGGAATCCAAGTGCTGCTTTAGTATGGGATGCAGGCCATCATGGTTTATTTGCTTGCTTACTGCAATTAACAGCAATGGCAATGGCATTTAAACTTATATACACCTTGAAGTGCTTTATAGCCCGCTCTAAGTTCTATACAGAGTCAGCATATTGCCCTCAACAATCTGGCTCCTCATTTTACCGACCTCAGAAGGATGGAAGGCTGAGTCAACCTTGAGCCAGTGAGAATTGAACTCCTGGCAGTGGGCGGATTCAGCCTGAAATACTGCATTCTAATCACTGCGCCACCATGGTTCATAATGCCTATTTGTTAAGTGGTCATGAAGTAATGACTACTTAGGAGTTCCAGGGTTTATAGTTGAGCATGTTGTGTGAAAGTTGCTAGGGAATAACAGCTCCAAAATATGGAGTTGGAGGGCAATAGCAAAGATTATCTCATCTTCTGCAACATTCCTGAAAAATGCCCATCTAACTTCTGTTGCTTAAAGTTCCAGTTGAAGATGAGTCTTGCTCTTTCCATGACACTCAAACACCTGAAATCAAAACCTCCCTACTTTGTAATATGACTCCATCATTATCGAATCCGACTTAGCTTTTCTTCTTCAAGGAGATACGCCTTAGAGCCCTTTCCTTCTTACTGAATTACAACTCCCAGCAATCCCATTTAGTAATAATTATCAGAGTATATTCATGAGCTTAGTAACAAGGTCAGCCAATGAGAGCTGAGTTGAGGGCTGAAACTTAAACAGAGAATCTGGGCCTGGTTTATCTCTGTTCTGTGCTCAGCTTTAAAGTGAAAGAGAAACTAACTTGTTTCCCTACTAAACTAAAGTGAAACTGGTGTCTGTTTCTGAGCTCCTGAGTTGCTGTTCTGCTCTGAACCTGTAACATGTCTGCTTCTGTTTGAGTTTGCTCCATGTTGGAGAAATTACAACTGGTATTGTAAAATTCACTTCATGTATTTATAAAGAAATTAAATGAAGCCTCAGTCACCTATGTTTACTTTTCTGGCACTGAATTTACTCTGCAAAACTCTGAACAATAATTAATTGCAAAGGATGCTGGAAGTTGTAGTTTAGCAACATTTGGAAGAACCCTGTTTTTCTTCACAAAGAGACAGTATCACATCCCGACTTGTCCGCTCTGGAATTGATGGCAATTTCTTCTACTGCAAGGAGATGGACCACTTACTTCCACAGAAATGTTGCCCTTGCTAAGGGCTTCAGCTATGTACATGTAAACATTCTTCTTCATCCCATAAGAAAGCTCTAGGTTACATCCGGCATTCACAGCCACTGCAGGGAGAAAGAAAGATGGCACAGTTAGTCCAAAAAGTTCGGTGAAACATTGGCTTCAATTCATGTTTTTCTGCAAGTCATGGTTTGGCTATCTGTTTGAGGAGACAGGGAATCTGGCAGTAGTATGCCACCCTTAGCAAGTAAATAGCAAGAGCAGGTAGACTGGTGCTTCACAATCTTCTCTAATGGGTTTACAAAGTCAGCATATGGCCCCCGACAATCTGGGTCCTCATTTTAATGACCCTGGAAGGTTGGAAGGCTGAATCAACCTTGAGCCAGTGAGAATTTGCCTGCAGTACTGCATTCTAACCACTGTGCCACCCCCTCATGATAGAGGACAAGATAATCTTCGCTGTTGCCCTCCAATTCCCTAGCAGCTTTAACGACCAATGTTCATATTACAGTCCTTTGGATCTCCATTTCTCACTGCTAACATTAATCTGATAGTGCCTAAGATAATATTTATACATTCATCCGTGATGATAGTATATGTGCTAATTGGGAGGCTCAGGGGTTAAATATGCTAGGTTTGTCAGCTGGAAAGCTAACAATCTGGGTTTGAGACCCGAGCGCTATGTGATGGGGTGACCCCGTTACTTGCCTCAGTCCTGCCAACCTAGCAGTTTGAAAGCATGCAAATGCAGGTAGATAAATAGGTACCACTTCGGTGGGAAGGTAACACTGTTGCCTTGGAGAATAGTCATTCTGGCCACATGACCACGGAAGCGTCTTTGGACAACACTGGCTCCCTCGGCTAAAAAATGCAGATGAGCACCTTCACCAGAATTGGGCACCACTGGACAGAGGAAACTTTACTTTTACATTTATATGTGCTAATTATAGACAAGGAGTTTTTGGTAGAGAAAACAGTAGTTGGATGATGAAAGTAAGGACAGATGGAAACAAATCTGGGTTCCAGGCTACAAAATTGGCCCCAGAGCATGGACTCTCAGAACTCCATCTGCAATTGAAGCTAGGTTGCAAGGGGCTTCCAGCATGGAGATGAGAAGGGAGGTGCTTTGCAACACTCACCAATTGCAGTCTCCAGGAAACTGTGGGTATAGTGGTGCCCAGACATGATCAGCTCCACAGCACCTTCATCGCTCACTACATAACCCTGGAAGCCCCATTCATCACGCAGGATGTCTGTCAGCAACTTCTTGTTTGCACAGGCTGGGACTCCATTAATTCTGCCAGACGAACCAAGGATGGTTAGCAGACTTACAAGCACGGCCTCTTTGGGGTCATCGCTTCCAGTCTTCCTGATCTGACAAGAGCCAGTTTGGTCTGGTGATTCAGGCACCGGGGGGAAAAGCAGGAGGTGGTGAGTTCTAGTCCTGCCTTAGCCATGAATGCCAGCTGGGTGACTTTGAACCTCTCTCTCTCTCAGCCCAACTCACCTCACGCGTTGTTCTTGTTGTAGGTAAAATAGGAGGAGGAAGATTTGTTGGATATATGCCTGCTGCCTCAAGTTATTTATAAAAGTAATACAAGCAGGATATAAATAAAATAATAAAATAAAACAAAATAAAAAATGCAATACAATAAATAATAATACAATAATAATAAAAAAATAAAATAAACATACCTGTTATAGCTACACATGAAGCTAAACGTCCCAGCCCTTACACAGGCTTCAAACTGAGGCAGGAAAGTCATGCGCCAATCACGTTCCTCCACCTGTCACAAAACACACCACCACGTTCTCAGTATGCTGCCAGCTCATTCAACACGGCTTGTGAAACTCCTCCCAAATCAATTCTGTCTTCTGTCCTCACCTTAGCCTCTTAGGTTGCATATGACCACTGCCAGAAAGCTCATAAGATTGATGGGCCTTTCCTGGGAGTACTTACAATCTGGTTCCTTAATTCCAACAGCTGTACCCTCCCTCATAGTCATATGTCAACTGCTCAACAACTGGCTCACATTTATAGTTTTGTTTGCAGCCTCCTGGGTTCACATGACCACATTTTACTATGGTTTTGGCCAAAACTAGCATTTCCTTCTGGTTTTCAGCAAAACCAGCCTATAGTGAATAATTGGTTCACTTTACAATTACAGCGGTCACTTTACAACTGTGGTCTTTGCTTAACAACTACCACAAAAAAGGTCATAGAATTGGGTCAGTCAGATGGATAACCTGCATTTCAACCATCATGACTTACAGTCGTAATGAGAAGACTCCATTACAGCCTTAAGTTTAGGACTGTTTTGTCAGAGAATATTCATGAACTGGAATAGAGCTTGGTAACAAGATCAGCCAATGAATAGGCATAGCAACTAAATCAGCCAATGAGGACAGTTTGGAAACTGAAACTAGAAGTAGCCTAGGCGTGGCTCTATATTAAGCTCTGCAACTCTGCAGCTGTATTAAGCTCTGAGTCTGTCTATTGAAGATGAAACTAGCTTGCTTGCCTGCTGAACTAAAGTGAAACTGATGTATGTTTCTGAGCTCCTGAATTGCTACTGAAGTTACCTGCAACATGTTTCTGTCTGAGTTTGCTCCATGTTGGAGAAATCTACAACTGGTTTGTAAAATCTACTTATTATGTTTATAAAGATGTTAAATGAAGCATTAGCCATCAGTGTTTATTTTTCTGGCGCTGAATTAACGCTGCAAAACTCTGAATATATTTGTAAATAGCTTAAATTCATAACCATCCTGTAAGGTCTCCTTGTTCACTCATTGTAACACAAGCCAACCCTTTAAATGTCTATGGAGATTCTCTGTCATCCGAGTCATGGTTGTCCCAAAGGTGCTTTTTCAAGGGGCAACTGGACTTTCTTTTATCTTTGAAGATGTTTTGGTTCTCATCCAAAAAGCTGAAGAAGCTTCTTAGATGAGAAGCGAAATGTCTTAAAAACCCCCCCCAGAAAGTCCTAATTGTGTTTGGTTTTTTGTTTATCCATGTGAATAAAAGACTGTTCCTACCCTGTTTGAAAAGGGGGGTTGTTTATACTGGTAAGTGGCTTATCATTACTTGCTAAGGCTGGGTCAGAACACCCAGGGTGCATCTGTGGCACAAATGAACAAACAATAACTTATATCTATTTTGAGAATTGACCCTCCGGAAATTTCAAGGTAGTTGGGATGATGTCATGACAGCCACACCAGAAACACTTAGATGGTTAACTTTCTGAGATATTGAACTATAACATCTACCTGACTGCGACTCTACGGCGGCATATGATGGCAATTTTATCATGGTTTTAGCCCAATTTAATATTTTACCATCTCTGTTGTGTTTGTGTTTGTATGTATAGTGTGTTTCCTTAGTGTTGTTGATTGCATGACCCTTGTAAATAAATAAAAGTCTATTATGCTGTTCTTGCTTTGAGGGTTGCAGGAAACTAGGCGGTTGGAATGAAAATAAATGAGCTAGAGAAACTGGCAGGAAGGAGGCGCCCAACTCCAAAATCCACCTGGACAGAAGCTCCATCTTTGATCCCATTTCACTCACCTTGGCGTCAAAGACAAACCGGGATACAGGGATATTCTCAGGACCTCCATGGACATCAAAATGCTTGCAGCCAGCATTAGCTTTGATGTAACGGGGATGGTCACCCTGAAGTCCCTTCACAAATGCAATTCCCAGTTGGGTGGTCAAGAATGGGTCCTCCCCATAAGTCTCCTAAGAGTGAGAAAAGAAGCAAGCTGGTCAGCTCACCCCTATTCTTCCCCTACCCCGTTTTTATTTCAGTTAATGACAAGCATAAAATGAGAGCAATCTGGCAAAGAAATGAAAAGAATTACAAAGAAGAAGCACCAAAGCAAAGGGATTCTTAAATAATAGGTGTATAATATAGCAAGATATTACTACCGTAATTCTAAACCTACAATCTAAAGTGAAATGCAGAATATTATCAGCCTTAAACCTGTAAAATTAAGCTAATACCCATGATCAAAAGCCCTTGATCTTTGAGTCACTCATTTCTACTTCTGGTTATCCTATTTTTGAGAGTAAGATCCTAGCCTAGCAGTTCCTTGGGTCTGCCTTACATTTCTACAGGTCAAACTATCTCTTTTTTTAAAAATAGTTTTTATTTTATTTTATAAACAAAATAAAAAGGTCAAACTGTCTCAAGATTTGCTTGAATCTAATTTTAGAAGCTCTTTTTTCAGCTCAGGTGACTCTTATGGCCAAGACTAGGAATATTTATAGCCTTTAGTGTAATCCCTGTTTAGATAACCTTTATTGTCATGTTTTTACTGTGAGCACACTGGCAAACATTAAAAATGAAATTCCATATAGATTCTATATACATACATACATACAGCATGCGCATGTGTGTGTTATATGTTACACACATAGACATATTCAACCATACATATGCACACACATATATATTAATCATTGTTCATTCTGAACACTTAGCGCAAAAAGGTAAAATTGAGACTTCACAAGGTTGATGTCACTTGGAACAAATCTCTGACTGAATCTAGATGTTCTGCTTCAGATACTACATAACCTCTCCCAGAAGGTAAACAAGGAGATTCTTGAGGTTCAAGAATCAGCAATTGTTGGAGACACTCAACAATAGTTGCATTTCAGAGGACTATTCTTTTGACAATTAAAGTCTCTTGACATGTTTTCCCTGATCTTCCTGGTCTCACCCTCCCTATTCATGTTCCTAAATCTTTGATACCTGGTTCCTGCCCCACAGTGGATGCCGCATGATGTTCAAGACTGGGCTGAAGCAGCTTAAGCCGGTATGGTCCTTGTAGTAGCCTATGGAGTCAAAATAGTTGTGCTTGGCGCGAACCTCAGTGGCCGTAGCATTGGCCACTTCGAAGATGAGTTGAGGACTGCTTGAAGACATAAGGAGAATTGAAGAGAAAAGGATTCTTATTTGCCATGAAATGAGGTCATGCCAAACATGCCAGGCTGTCATTCTTTACAAATGGGAGTCTCAGTTCTCTGCAGGGCCAAGGGTTTCCAGAGATCTCTAATTGAGGCCCCAACTACATATTTTGTGTCAATGACCTCATATGCAAATTGTGTACAGCAGATCATTTACATGATTTGCATTGTGATGTCATGGCATAGGTGACATCATTTGCCCTTCCCTGTGGATACCCAAGTCGTCGTCTTCTTAATAAATTTTAATATTTTTTTAGGGAGATAAAAACAAATATTAGAAAAGAAACAGAGAAATTAAGAATAAATAAGTAAGAAAGAAAATAGAAACAATACCAATAGAAAGAGAAAAGATTGTAAAGAAGCAGCTTATTATTTTTGGACAACAGTTGTAAATGCAAAAAAGCAACAACCCAGTTTAAGACAATATTCAATCTGAAGAAGGGAGGATTTATTTGAGACATGTTAGCCATAGTCAGGATCATAAATGGAAGCTACGCAGAAGATGGGATTGGAACGATTTTCCTTGCCACAGAAATTAAGACCCAGAAATAAGGTGACACTACCTAGATTTTCTTCCAAACCAAGGAAGGCTTCCTAAAGGTTGTTCTTAGGTTGTTCATAGGTAGACAGTGGAGCAGTCTGATGGTTTGGGTTCCCTATCTCTGGAGACTTTGAAGAAGAAGCTGTACATCTGACTCTGGTAGATGGTGTAAATTGTCTTTTGAGTAGACAATCCTTGTGGCCCTTCCAACTCTACAATTCCAAAAATGGTAGCAAGTTTTGCAACTCTGGACTCTTAAGATGTCTTATGTCTGAGGATATACTAAAAATTTAGCAATAATGGGTCACCAAGATTCTAAGTGGGCGAATTCAGAGAGAGAATTGGGGCAACACTCACATCACAACTGCTTTTCTGACAAAGAGAAATTTGGTACTCAATAGTGGCCATAAGTCTAGGACTACCTGTACATTGACTTAATAGGCAATTTCCTACCTGAAAGAGGCAGCCAAGCCGAGTGCTTGAGGAAAAGATGTCGCCCAGCCCAGAGCCTCTGCATCCCCACGAAGACATTCAGTGTTCCAATTGTAGGGTCCAATGCCCAAACGAACAATAGGTGGGGCTGGTCCATTTCCCAGAGCTCCACCTCTCGCCATCTGTGAGTATGGTGAATGGATAACTACCATCAGGCACTCCTCTGATGTGGTTTGATAGATAAAGACAAGCAGACTGGTCTTCCAAAGCCCCATTGACCATCATCCCCACCAAACCATTCAAGATGCTTCTCGTACCTGCAGGATCATCTCCTCAGGGGTCAGCCTGTTAACCAGGTCATCCACTCGTTCCTCCCAAGACAATGTGGGATTCCTGAAGGGGAAGTCCCATCCCCAGCAGAGCCCAGCCAACAGCAATGGGGCAGCAAGGCAACAAAAAGCCATCATTTTTGTCTGCAATGGAGAAAATAGCAATACCACTTCGACTTACATACTGCTTCATGTTGCTTTACAGTCCTTTCTAAGCAGTTTAACACAGCATATTTCTCCCAATAATCTGGGTCCTCATTCTACTGGCCTCGGAAGGATGGAAGGCTGAGTCAATCTTGCAGATCGAACTCCTGGCAGTGAGCAGTGAGCCGAATTAACCTGCAATTCTGCATTCTAGCCACTGCATGGTGAGTTTGTGGTGTAGGGGAACATGCCTTTGAGTTTTCATCCAGATAGGGATGTTCTTTTTTGTGTGTGTGCATATCTTGGAAGTGGCTTAATCTTCCTTCTTCCAAGATGTTCTTCTTATTTCCCATTCCAGCCCCTACCCTGGTAATCCTATTCAAGAAATAACAAGTTTTTACAGGAAATTTCACAAAAGTCTACATTTTTTCCAAAGAACCTTCATCTTAAAATAAGTCTTTAATGGTTTATTAAGAAAAGCCCAAGGGAGATTCAAGAGCAGCTGCATTAATTCTGGGTAGAGCGAATGAATTCATCCACCATATCCTTGTTCATACAATTCAAAACCAGTTTTTGTTTCTCCACAACTCATTGAATTAACTAAAAAAGATTGGCTCTGCACATTAAACCGTGAACTGACTTACAAACCAATTCACTAGTTCGCAATCATGCTAAGCCAAAATTAAGCCACATAACTCAAACCATAGTGTGATCTCAGCTCATTATACTAACCATGACTAAATGACATAGTAAACCATAACAGTGTGCAGTATTAAAAATGTGCAGTAAACCATAATAGGCTTTGATATGACCCCAATATCTGAATCCAGCCATTGTGGTCTTCAACAAACAATGCAATTTATGAACCCAGCCAAGAGTCACAAAGAGACTGCAGACAATATTTTATATTCTGAAAGGGAGAGCTGGGTTCAAATCCAAGCTTGGATGTGGTGTCAATGGCAACCAATCCCACTGGGGAAGGGAGAGATAAGGATGGAAGAACCATGTATTCCACCCTAGCTCTTTAGAAAAAAAAGAAGAAGGAAGCATCACAACATTGTCGCAACTTGGTATCAGCATTCATTTACTTATGAGCTCATATGCCAGTCCTATCAGAGCATCTTAATCATCAAAAGAAAAGAGGAACTAGACTCCCCAATTTTGAAAAATGTGTGAACCCAAAAAGAAATTATATTTGTCTATTAGATAAGTAAATAAATAAATACATACATACATACGACAGACAGAAAGAAAAGAAAGACAATTCATAACAATTATGTAAAAGCATAGTTTCAACATGAATCCAGAATGTGATTTGTTTTGCATGTTGCATGTTGTATGAATATCCAGCCAACTATGGTTTACCCAATAAACCCTATAAATCAACCATGGTTTTGTGCAATGTAGGAACCGAGCCTATGATAACTGTGTTCCCTCTGGGCTTAAAGGAAATTGACAATGCCCTGGTTCAATCCTTGGAAGGCTGCTAATGTGGTTGCTTCCCTGCTTTGGCAGGACCTTCTGTACAGAGATAAGATGATGTTGAGAAGATAACGAACCAAGAAATCACAGGTAAAGCGTTTGTAAGAACAGAAGCAACACCCTCTTCTGAAGATACCTTATTGAAAAAGTGTTAACCTGAACCCTGGAGCAAAGAACATGGGAGTTCTGGGACTTGTACTGATTTTTAAATAATTCGAAAAGTTCTCAGGACCAGTGCCTAAACAAGTCAGTAAAATCATCTTAGGAAAGGAGGTTTATGTGCACCCAATGTGAATATAACATGGATAAACAAGACAAGCGTCTTCTTTTTTTAAAAATAAAAATTTTATTAATATATAAATAAAAAGCAATGTGTTCAAAATCTATATATACAGTGTGTTGCCTGCTTACGTTTCTTGGAGTAACATTCGTCATAATCATAATATCTTCTCTAATGGTAATTTCATGATAACAGTGCTTTTCCCTCATACAATTGATACTGTACATATTAATTTGTAAAACTAATCAAAATTAATCACAATAAGTTACAATAAGCAACCCTGATCATGAGATTAATCTTTCTCTTGTAATCTTTGAATTTCTAACCCGTTTCTCTTATTTAACCAATGATAGAACAGATCCCGTACCTCAAAATATTCAGTGTCTTCCTTTTCTTTAATTTCAAATGTTGGTTTATTCATTTCTGCACATTTTAAAATTTTTGTTATTATCTTTTATTCTGTGGGGATCTTCTTGCCCTTCCAATGTTGTGTGAACACAATTCTGGCCACTGTTAACATATGTATATTAAAAATGCATATTTAAATGCATATAAAATAAGCGTCTTCTTGAGGATTCTAGAAAGTCAAAGGCCTACAAGAGAATTTCATGAAGGTGTCTATGAAATCACAACATGTGCCTTCTTGGCCGGACAATGAAGCCGTGACTTGCTATTATTATTTATTGAGATAAAGAACTGAGAGTCTCTGGTCTAGTAGTAGTTAGAAAGTCTGGAAAGCAGGAGACTATGAGTTCAAGTCCTGCCTTAGCCATGAAAGCGAACTGGGTGTTTGCCTTGAAAACATTTAGCTTTTCATCCAAGAAACTGGTCAGAACTAAAGAAACTTCTTGGATGATAAGCGAAATGTTTTAAAGGAAAAAAACCAAGAAAGTCCAGCTGTCTTTTGAAAAAGCACCTTTGGGACAACCATGACCTGGATGATTGAGAATCTCCATAGATATTTTTACTATCTTCTCTGACTTAGTATTTTATTTTCCAGGGTGGACTTCAGTCTAAGTACTACTCATCTGCTCTGAATCTGCTCACAATTTTAGAGGTCAGTGTTGTCTCCAAAACTGAACTGTTTCCCTACAACAGGGTTCTTCAAACTTGACAGCTTTAACACTTGTGGTCTTCAACTCTCAGAATTCCTCCTCCAATCATGTTAGCTCAGGAGTTCTGGGAGTTGAAGTCCCACCAGTCTTAAACTTGCCAAATTTGGAGACCCTTGCCCTACAACAAGCACCCTAAGCACCAAGGGGGATTCCTCCACCAAGGAAGCCATGCTGAGTTCATCTATGCATTGCTAAACATGTCATGGTTATATTTGGTTTCACCAGTCAGCATTAACTGACAAGCCATCATTTGCAAATCCCAGGGCTTGGGTATGGTCACCCACGAAACCAGAACTGAAGCAACCATGCCACAGATCTACATGGCCTATGAACAGATCCTTTCAGCATGGAGAACAAGACACAAAAATTGACAGAGTAGAATCAGGGGTCTTCAACCTTGGCAACTTTCATTTCGTGTTGATCCACACGATGCCTAATCCCATAAAAAGCCTTCCCAAAAGTTAAAACAGGCTGAAGTGAATTATTTGAAACTGAAAGTCATGCTTTCATCAGGAGCAAACCTTTGAGGATCAGAGGGAAAGACCACTTAGAGATGCATACCTGTCTTCGGGGCAACCATAGGAATTTTAATGATGTGGTTTTCTACCATGCTTTTTCACTCCTTCTCAGTCTAGTTTGCAGTCCTGAAGGCGATCTAACTTTATGTGGTGTTTGGAGTGCAACACCTGGATTACTTCCTACTTGTCAACCTTCCAAAGGCAGCAGAAGAAAACATTTCTCAGCTATGCAGCCAACTTTCTAGTTGGCACCAGCACTTTTTCGGGTTTGGTTTTTCGGGTTCCAAGGTGGGATTGCGCCCCCCCTCCCCAACCCCAAGGAGGCTCGTTTCTCCCGGGTCCTGCACGCTTCGCGAACCCAGCGGTGCCGGACCTGGTTCGGTGCTCTCCAGCGACGGAAGGTAACCGACCCAAGTTGGTTAAGGGTCACTGATGGAGAGAGGGCGCTGCTGTCTCTCCCCCCCCCTCCCTCCGCTACCTTGCCCCGCTTACCTTCTCCCGCGATCCCTCAGTCCAGCCGTTCCTGCACCCGGCTGCCTCTGTTGCATCTGTTGCAAGCGCAGAATCGTTGCACAACGGCGATCACGAGGCAGCTCCCCGCCTCTGCAGCCCGGAGGCTGGCGGGGAAAAGCCGAGCAGCAGGCTGCGGTCTGGTGCGCGGAACAGGAGCCTCCTTCCCGGCTGACTCTTTAGGCTTAGCACGCTTTCAGCAGCCCAATTCCTCCTTGCTCAACAACCTCTGGGCCCCTCGCTTCTGCACACCAGGAAGGGCGGGCGGAGGCGGGGCTTCTCCCCCCCACCCCGCCCCCCATTCGGATGAGCTGAGCCCGGCCCAGTTGGTCCGAGAGGAGCCGAGCTGCAGGCGAAAGTGCTCGATCCCCTTCCGGTAGGTCGCCGCCGAACTGCTCTTCTCGGCTTGTCCGCTAGAGGGCGAACACCGGCCCATTCCCCAGCCGGACGCCGGCTGCCGGAAGCCCATCTGGGACAGGTAAACTTGCTGAGTCCACTCAAGCGGGAAAGTTACCTCAGCTCTTGCTAACTTCACAGACTCAGCGGTGCAGTTTTCCTGAGGTGATGTAGAAGAGGGGTTTTACCCCATCTCTTAAAAAAAGGAATACTACTACTATTAGGAATACTACTACTACTACTACTGGTAATAACAACAACTACCAAACAACAACAACAACAATAATAATAATAACAACCAGCAGCAGCAGCAACCCGTATCAATTATTAGCATCAGTCACTAGTATTTGTGATACATTTTTAAATGTTTGGTTGACTGAGTTTCATGTTTAATGAATAAAAGATAATAATAACAGCAACAATAACAATAACAATATTACAGTTGTCAAAAACTGAATCATACAATTTATTGATATCGTTGTACCAGAATATGCCAGAGTTGAAGAAAAATAACTGAAAAAAAAAATCATGAAATATCACGACCTGACTGATGGTTATGGATGAAAAATGTGACAGTGATACCCATTGTCATCAGGGCACGTGGTACCATGTCCAGGAATTTAAAAAAAAAAAAATCAAGAAATTGCAGTTTCCTCTAATAACATCAGCAGAACTGCAAAAAACTGAGCTACTCAGAACATTGTCCATCTTAAGAAAATACTTGGTTGATACCTAGGATGCTGGCAGCAACCCATATCAACCATCCTCACCAGTCAATGATATTTGTGATACATTTTTAAATGTTAACAGAGTTTCATGTTTAATGAATAAAAGAGATAATAATAACAATAATAATAACCCCCCCGCGGGGTGCTGCCTTGATGTGGGGGGGGGGGTGTCTTAATTGTTCCAATGAAGCTGAGAGCTGTGCTGATGGTAGTGCAAACTACCAGCAGGTCCAACCATGTCAGAGAGGTCTCGGCTAAGGAGCACAACTGAGTGCACTCAACAATCCATGCAATGAATCATGGTGAAACACAACCAAACGAAGCCTATACCAGCTCAGTCATCACCCAGGTTAACAAGGACCGCATTGGGTGTTGGGGAACCTGGGTATCCATTGACAAGTGGGCTAGAGGTCATGGGTCCCATAGCTGAGCAACCAGGGCATGGGCCTGCAGGAAGCTGAACATCCTCAGAAGCGGCAGAAATACACTATGTCAGAGAACCGCACTGAAATGAAATGCTACTACAAAGCAGAACCAGAAAAATGAGGCTACCAAAAAAGGATGTGCAAATTATGGAAACAAGAATATCCAGATTCACGGATAACTGAATTACGATTAGTTGATCAGCAACGATTTATCACTCGGAACAAAGTGCTCAGTGAAGTCGAATTTGAAGAAATATGGAAAAATTGTGAAATGGGAACACAGATTGCTGAACAGCAGACTGCTGAAGTGGCAGCAGAAAATACTCCAATAACATATGGAGCAACTGAATGGCCTGAATTCAAAGAAAATGGAGATATTTTGCAAGAACAGGAACAGCAAGGGCCTGGAGTCATCATTGAAACATCAAGAGTACTCAATGCCAGGCAGCAAGAACTGAAAGCTAAAATCTTGGCACATGCTGCATCAAATACAGAAAGAAGAAGGCTTCCAACATTGAAGACTGTGCCTAGAAAACATTTGGCACCATTGATGATAGATGTGAATTATGCACTTGCAGCAGTCCAGATAATATCAATTGAACAAGCAAATTGCCTACAGTACAGCAGCCATAGTAACCGAAGAACTGGGGATTCAACCGCCGCAGCGCTCTAGAAAATTGACTGGAAAACCACAGTGGAAAATCAGGTTGGAGTTGAAAATCAAGAGCCTGCAAGCAGATGCCAGCAACTTGAAGAATTTACAGGAGAAAAAGCTGAAGAACAGCAAGATCAAGAAACATCTGATTAAAAAATATGGGCTCAACACAAGAAAAATTGATGAAGCATTGGCAATTGTGAAGCAGCAGATAACAGCAACAGCAAAAAAATTTGAAAGATACAAAACCAGAGTCATCCAGTACAAACAAAATCAATTGTTCCAATCAGACCAAAGATGGTTCTATCAGAGTCTGAATCAGATGGGGGATATGAAAATTGAAAAACCTGAGAAAACGGCAACTACTCTGTTTTGGAAAGACCTGTGGGAGACTGAGAAATGCTACAACAAAAACGCTAGGTGGATCAGAGACTTTGAGACGAAATTCTCCAAGAACAAAATGGACCAACTAGAAATAACTACTGAGATGATAAGCAACAGAGTGAAAAAAGTCAAGAACTGGACATCGCCTGGCAATGATCAACTGCATGGCTTTTGGCTCAAATACCTGACCAGCCTGCACAAAAAAATTGCCAAACAATTCAATGAGATGCTGCAGACAGGAAACATCAGTGAATGGTTAACAGCTGGGAAAACCTACTTGATACAGAAGGATCCAGCAAAAGGGGCAACACCTACAGATTACAGGCCAATAATGTGTCTGCCAACCATGTTCAAGCTGCTGACCAGCATCACAGCTGACAGGATCCAGGACTACCTAGAAGCAAATAACATCTTGTCAGTAGAGCAGAAAGGAAACAAACAAGGAAGCAGAGGCCGAAAAACAAATCTGCATACAACTTGGATTGACTACAAGAAAGCATTTGATTCACTACCGCACAGCTGGATCATCAAGTGCCTGGATGTCATCGGAATATGCAAGTGCATTGATACTTTCACTGCAAATGCGATGAAGCACATGAAAACAGAACTGTTTATTGGGAGTGAAAGCTACGGACTGGTCAACATCAAAAGAGGGATTTTCCAGGGTGATCTTTTGTCACCTCTGCTGTTCATCATCGCCATGACCTCCTTGTCAACAATTTTACAGAAAACTAACCTGGCTTATCAAACTGCTAAAATTTTACAGAAAATCTCTCACCTGCTGTACATGGATGATCTGAAGTTATACGGAAAATCAGAAATCAAAATCCAGTCACTGACCAATACAGTTTGAATTTTCAGCACTGACATCAGCATGGAGTTCGGCCTGGACAAATGCACCACAGTGGCACTGAAGAAAGGGAAGATTGTAGAAAGTGATGGAATCGAAATGCCCAATGGACAAACCATCAAGTGCCACCAACCTGAAGCCTACAAATACCTGGGCATACTGCAGCTGGACAACGTCAAGCATGGGCAAGTGAAAAATGTGGTCAGCAAAGAATAGACACAAAAGGTCAGAAAACTACTGCTGGGATCATAAACTGGACACAGGCAGAGCTGGACGGCCTAGATACAAAAATGAGAAAACTGATGACCATACACTATGCGCTGCACCCGCGTAGTGACGTTGACAGGCTATATTTGCCCAGAAAAGCAGGTGGCAGAGGACTTTTGCAAGTGAAGCAGACAGTTGAAAAAGAGAAGCATGCTCTGGCAGATTATGTGAAAGACAGTGTTGAACCAGCTTTGATGGAGGTCAACAATAGGAAGCTGCTCAAAGTGCAGCATACCAAGGATCAATATAGGAAAACAGCAATGCAAACTCGGGCTGATAGCTGGTGTAACAAAGCACTGCATGGACAGTTCCTTGAAAAGATCCAAGGAAAAGTAGATAAGGAAAAGACCTGGTTATGGCTGACCAGCAGAACACTGAAGAAAGAAACAGAAGGCCTGATTCTTGCAGCCCAAGAACAAGCCATCAGAACAAATGCAATCAAAGTCAGAATAGAAAAATCTGCTGATGACCGCAAATGCAGACTCTGCAAAGAAGCGGATGAAACTATTGATCACATACTGAGCTGTTGTAAGACAACCGCTCAGACTGACTACAAACAATGTCACAACACAGTCACTCAGATGGTCCACTGGAATTTGTGTCACAACTACCATCTGCCTGTAGCAAAGAACTGGTAAGATCATAAGCCTGAAAAAGTGGTCGAAAATGAGCATGCAAAACTATTGTGGGACTTCTGAATACAGACTGATAAAGTTTTGGAACACAACACCCCGGATATCATGATTGTGGAGAAGAAAAAAGTGTGGATCGTCGATATTGCCATACCTGGTGACAGCAGAATCAATGAGAAACAACTTGAAAAAATCACCAGATATCAGGACTTGAGAATTGAACTGCAGAGACTCTGGCATAAATCAGTGAAGGTGGTTCCAGTGGTACTTGGCACACTGGGTGCTGTGCCTAAAGACCTAGGCAAGCACTTAAAAACAGTTGGCACTGACAAAATCACCATTGATCAGCTGCAGAAGGCCACCTTACTGGGATCTGCTCGCATAATCTGCCCATACATCAAATAGTCCTAAATGCTTTGGAAGTGTTTGACTAGTGATTTGTGATACGAAACCCAGCATAGTTATCTCATTTGCTGTGTACACTGTTGTTTTTTGTGTATAATAATAATCCAATAATCATAATAATCACAATCATAAAAACCCAATAATAATCTAATAATAATAACAATGATAAAAACAACAATAATCATCCAATAAAAATAATACAGATGATACAACAGTGATTGGTCTCATTTGAGACAACGACCAATCCACATACAGACGGCAGGTTGTACAACTTGCCTTGTGGTGTAACCAGAACAATCTGGAACTGAACACACTCAAAACCATAGAAATAGCAGTAGACTTTAGGAGAAACCCTCCTATACCATAACATCTTACAATACTAGACAACACAGTATCAACAGTGGAGACCTTCAAATTTCTAGGTTCTATCATATCACAAGACCTAAAATGGACACCTAACCTCAAAAATGTCATCAAAAACGCACAACAAATAATGTTCTTTCTGTGCCAACTCAGAAAGCTCAAACTGCCCAAGGAGCTGCTGATACAGTTCTATAGAGGAATTATTGAGTCTGTCATCTGCCCCTCTATAATTGTCTGGTTTTGTTCTGCAACCCAACAAGACAGAGATACAGACTTCAGAGAATAATTAGGACTGCAGAAAAAATAATTGCTACCAACCTGCCTTCCATTGAGGACTTGTGTACTGCAAGAATCAAAAGAGTGCTGTGAAAATGTTTACAGACCCCTCACATCATGGACATAAACTGTTTCAACTCCTTCCCTCAAAATAACACTACAGAGTACTGCACACCAGAACAACTAGACACAAGAACAGTTTTTCCCCGAATGCCATCACTCTGCTAAACAAATAATTCCCTCAATGATGTCCAACTATTTACAAAGTCTGCATTACTATTATTATTAATCTTCTCATCACTCCTTATCACCCATCCCCTCCCACTTGTGACTGTGTGACTGTAACTTTGTCGCTGGTATCCTTACGATTTATATGGACTGTTTCCTAGTATGATTTGATTGCTTGTTGTATCCTGTGACTATCATTACTTGTTGTACCTTATGATTCTTGACTCTTGACTAATGTATCTTTTCTTTTATGTACCCTGAGAGTATTTGCACCAAGACAAATTCCTTGTGTGTCCAATCACACTTGGCCAATAAAAGAATTCTATTCTATTCTATTCTATTCTAATCATCCAATGTTGGATTCTTTAAGTGGTCTCAGCCAAGCCATGCCATCTCCTGAGGCTTCCCCTGAGCCGAGATGGGTGGTGAAATAACGGCAGGGCTCCTATTGTGTCGTAACACTATGTGTTGGCAAAAGGAATTTCTCCTGGAAACTGGTCTTTCTGCCTGCAGCAGATTGCCTGCCTTTCAGACTTCAAAGCAAAATAAATTGGGCAGGCAAGTCTCTTGGCTCCTGGTGGTTTCTGGAAGCCTTCCCAGCTCTTAACCAGAGGCCCACCCTGGAAGGGAAGCGGGTGTGAGACACAGCAGCACAACGGTGTTTTCCATGAGAATGTTGTGGAGAATTGACTCCCTGAAAGCTTTTCCCCTGTGGCTCCATTTTGAAAACCACCCAACCTTTCCCTCGCTTGGCCCTGCCACCAGATTTGCCCCTGTTTAGCTGGGCTTGGCAACCGATGCCGTGGCTGTTTGGGCAAAAAACCCAGGAGAGGTAGTCCTTGACTTACGACCACAACTGAGCCCCAAATTTCCATTGTTAAGTGAGACATCTGTTAAGTGAGTTTTACCCCATTTTACGACCTTTCTTGCCATAGTTGCCATAGGTGTGCATACACCCACCAACGTGCCTACCGTCCCTGTCCTATTGTTTCTTTTTATTTTTCTGATATGTGTCCATTTCATGTATCCATAACTAGTTATACTTATACCTGTTATCTTTGCTTGACAAAATAAATAAAATAAAAATAAATAAATAAAATAGTTGTTAAATGAATCATTGAGGTTGTTAAGTTAGTAACATGGTTGTTAAGTGAATCTGGCTGCCCCATTGAATTTGCTTGTTAGAAAGTTGCAAAAAGTGACCATATGACCCTGAGACACTGCAACGGTCATAAATACGAGTCCGTTGCCAAGCATCTGAATTTCGATCATGTGACCATGGGGCTGCAATGGTCATAAGTGTGAAAAATGTCACTTTTTTCAGGGTCATTGCAACTTCAAACAGTCACTAAATGAACTGTTGTAAGTCAAAGACTACCTGTAGTTGCTACACTGGGTGCTCATCTCTTGGTGCCCTCAGGTTGCATAGAGGGGGCTACATAAGCTCATCCTGATTCCTGCGATATGGGAATTAGGGGCTTCAAATGGAGCTGCCGACATCATTTGCAGCCATTGTCCCTCTGGCTCTCCTACCACAATGCACTGGGAGAGCTTTCCTGCAATGGTTTTCTCCACAACCCCCGGTCACATCTGTCCTGGTATTGACCCTGGTGTAATGCCCCTGGTGGTGACTGACTCTGAGGGAGAGGAGGAACAGCCGATGGGGTGGAAGTGTGGCTCCAGAGGTTGTGGAGGAGGCTGGGGAAGGGCAGAGGCCGGCTGAGCAGTCAGAAGAGGACCCAGGCCCATTCCCTCTCCATTCTAGGGCATGCAGGGAAGAGAGGATCAGGAAGAGACATGGTCTACTTGGGAGGAGAGGGCCTTGATCCTCTTCATGGGCTGCAGTTGTAACAACTGAATAAGAGGAACGACATGCGTACAGGTGAACGCTGGAAACAAAGCATGGAAATATCTATAGTTTATGGTTCCTCTCTGAGTTTGGCATCCTTCCCAGTGTGCGTTATCTGTGGATGTCCTCCAGCCTTTATCTTGCCTGGTTTGCATTGCTTTTTCCCTTCTTCTTGTAACTGCTCCTGTGGGAGTTTTTTGTCTCCAGTCAAGGTTAATTGGAGCTTGGAAGCAAAGTGAAGGAATATTGTACTGTCACTGTGTTTGTTTTGTATCCCACCCTGGGTCATCATACCTGGTCTTTCCTTGATCATGTTCTTGTTCCATACCAGATTTGTTCTTGTTCTCTTTGATTTTTGGAAAGTTTTCCTGCTGAAACATAAGAGTCCTGATGTCCTTTGCACATTTTTTTTTCCAGCATCCTGTTGGTTTGAAAAGATGAAAAGGGCTGAGTGGTTTTAGCTCAGATGCCTTTAAGCCCACCCAGGCCAGAGTGATAGTCTGGAACCTGTGCTTGGTGCATTATTTTTCTTTTAGTCTTAACCGTGTCCACTTTGGGACCCATTTGGTGAGGCATACTCATGGTCTCGGGTGGATAAATTATTAAACTATTTGCCACTAGTTTGAAAGTGGCAAATAAAAATATGTGCCTGTAAATAAAATTTGTTAGTTTGTGGATTTCCGGTTTTGCGTGGCTTCGGCGGCAGCAGGAATTTGCTTGTCTGCGATTCCTGCTGCGCTTGCTGCCAAGGTGCCCCTGATCCAAATGGGTCTGGGGGATATGGCTGCCCTGTAGAGGCAGCCGAAGAGGGAAGGGATCCGGACAGGGGTTTGGGGGTGTCGCAGACCCCCTCCCCAGCTGGAAAAACCCCTTTTTCCCAAGGTGGTGGAGCGGCGGTCAGTGATGGCCGTCAGTGAAGCCTGCAGCCGGGTAAGATTTGTGCTGGAGGATGCAGGAGAAAGTGAAAGTGTGGCTGAGCCGAGACAATAACAACTCTTAAATACCCTGGAAACTGAACTGCTTGAATTGCCTGAGAATACATTGTTTCCCAAAGAAGATTGGAAAGCTGCAGTTAAAGCTGTGTAAATTTTTTTCTTAACTCTCCCTCCCCATAGAAATAGCAGACGGAGATCTGGAAAATCTACTTGGGCACAGAAGGGGAAGGGAAGAAATAAAGACTTATTATAAGATTGTACTGAAGGAGATTGCTTTATAAGCCTATAAGAACAGGATTAAAAAACATTAAGACTTCTAGAAGATCATCGTGGAAGTGTGTATTTGAATTCTACCCCAGGAGGTGAAAATATAGAAAGAAGAAAGTGCTAAATGAAACTGTTTGTTCTGATTTGATTTGCTTTGTGACTTTGAGATCTCTGTGAAATTTTGTTTTTTTTAAAAAAGGGACTAAAGACATTAGAGTTGCGTTAAAAAAGAAGGAAAGAAAAAATGGCATTATCTTTTGAAGGACTACAAATGGAATTTCAAAAACTGAAAAAAGAAGATAAGGGCTCTTCTGGATCTATCTTTCGCTGTTTGGAAATGGCAATTTCTACCTATCAAGAAATGCGATGACAGGAAGGCTGGGATGAAGGAGAAGAAGCCATCTTTAATGGACAAACACACTTAGTGGAGGAAGAAAAACGGAAGGTGAACTTAGAATTTAAAAAAGCAACCAAGAAAAAGAAAAATGAGATGAAAAAGCAATATGATGTCAGAAAGCAACAGAAAAGAGAAATACAACAGAGAGGGAAGACTAAGAGAGTGAAATTGGAGAGACGGGGGGGGGGTCAAAAAGTTAGAATGGAGAAGAAAGAAAGGGGAAAAGGAAAGAGAAGTCATAAAGACTTTAAACAAGATGCAAAAAAAAACAAAACGATTTTTTTTCAGAAATAAGGGGTGAGATAATTTTTTAAAAAATGATTCTGCAAAAGTACATAAGAATGCATTGTAGACATTAGTATTTGAAGCTGAGTTAGAAAATTAGAATATTATATGATTTAAAAATGTATTAAAGGGAAGTCATGATTTAATTATAGAGTTTAATTTCTTATGAAATAGTATCTTTATTGTTTAAGAATTAATAATAGAATTTAATTTCCTATGAAACATTGTTTTTACTATATTATAAATTTAATATTTTTTTTATTTGTTTTTAGTTTTATTATTACTTATCAAACTTAATATTATTTGTTTGTTTTACTATTTTGAAATGTAATACTTTGAATGTACGGAGCAAAATCAGCACGGAAAATATGTATTATTTTAAGTGTTATTTAGGGGGAAGATAAAAAGTTGTCATACTTCAATCTGGTTTTAAAGGAGAAATATTGTATTAGATAGAAAGGATAAGTAGGTGATTGAAAGAAAACAGACGAAAGATGCAAATATAATTATTTAATTGAGATGGAATAAATAAAATAGAATTAAAAGAATGAGTAGGAGAGAGAAAGTATATGGAAAATAGAGAATGTTAAATAAGATATGAGATAGTATATTGAGTATAAATTTTGATTGATGTCTGTATAAAAAGAGTTAATTCGGGGTAAGCCACCTTCCAAAAAGAAGTTTTATGTATGTTTTGTGTAATATTTGTTTAAGTTTGACAGGATGTGGAAGAATACTAGTATACATTCTTAAGGTAGAAGAAATATGATTAAATAGAAGGAAAGGAAGTAATAAAGAAAAGTTTTGAAAAGATATGAAGTTGATTAGATAAATATATATATAGAAGTGTGATAATTTGGAATTATCTTCTTTTTAAATAAGATGGTTTATTTAGGAGAAGATAATTCCAAATTATCACACTTCTATATATATATTTCTTCTAGAAAAGATATTTTATGTTACTACATTCTATGTTTTGTTTGTATGTTTAAAAAAAAAATTTGTTAGTTTGAAAAGTAGCTAACAGATTCTTCTGAAAGAGAAGAAAACAACTTTAAATAGAGAGAACCATATGAATATTTCAATCATTGGAACCCGAGGATAGCTAGTTGCAGATGTTTACGGCAGCCCTGGGTAATCTAGCAACATTACCTATAATACAAATCTTGTTATCTGATAAAAGAAAATTATTATTTTGTAGAATTCATTAGATGGATCTGGGATGTGTAACAACAAACGAGAAATTAGGCTTTTTCAGCTACGGTTTGTTTATTTCCTATCCCGTTCTGATTTGATTCAGATCTTAATCAAAACAAGCAATAGCACTGCCTGAATCTATAGCAAAGGAAACCCCTGAATTGATAAAGAAGAATATCTAGCTCAGAGCAGGGGTGGGATTCAAAATTTTTAATAACTGGTTCTGTGGGCGTGGCTTAGGTGGTGGGCATGTCTTAGATGATCATGTGACTGGGTGGGCATGGCTTGGTGGTCATGTTACTGGCTGGGTGTGGCCTACTCAGTGTCACTCACATTGAGGCACACATCTCCTCGCCTGGCCTCTCATGACTGTGGGGATGCTGCAACAGTCATAAGTGTGAAAAATGGCCATAAGTCAATTTTTTCAGTGCCATTGTAACTTTGAATGGTCACTCCGCACAAGCAAAGTACCAGCAAAGGAGGGGAAAAGAAACTCCAGAGAAGTTCCTGAGACAGGAAGTCTAGTCCTGTCAAGAATGTAATAAGGGTTAATGGAGAGGCAGTTTCTGTAAGCAACACCAGAATGTTTCCTTCCTGCCTTCCTTACAGGATTAGGCCAGTAATTTCTTCTAACAACCGGTTCTCTGAACTGCTTAGAATGTTAACAACTGGTTCTAGTCAATAGGGGCCAACTGGTAGAATCCCATCCCTGGATAAGAGTTGAAATGAAGGCTCCTCAGTGCTCTCTGAGTTTGGTTGTATTTATGCAGATGTTTCATTACCCAAACTAGGTAACATCATCAGAGCATCTGTGGCAGGAAAGGTCATTCAATGAGGCAACTCACTTAACAATTGTTTAGCTTGTTAATGGAAATTTTGGGCTCAAATTGTAATCATAGGTTGAGGACTATCTGTATCTAAAGCAATAACAAAGGAACAGTCAAAGCAGCCCCACAATCAATCAGCTTGGATTCATTCCATGTCGCAGAGAACCTGCAACCAGCTTCTAAATCCTTCTATCAGCAGAGAACCTCTGAACAAATTCACACAGGAGCAGTAAGAGGTGCTAAAGGCAACACACACACACACACACACACACACACAGGCACTGCCCACAAACTGGATCCAGGACCCAAAGCGAAATAAACATGGATGTCTATAATTTATACCAATTAATTTTGGTGATGAAACTGGTTGTCTGCCAGTCTGAATCCGAAATAAAGATAACTCTATTCAGACTGCAGACTGATTTGCGTTGGAGAAGGCAATTTTTTTCAAGTTGGCATTTTTTTTTTCATATGATGTTATGCTGCAAATATTTTTCACTTTTTGCTTGCACGGCTAGCAATGCCCTGGCTGAGAAGGAGAATTGGAATCCTGCACATTTGGAAATGGAAAGTACCAATGTGAAGAAGGAAGGATTGAATTCTTTGACAGAGCCTGCGAGTCGCTTCGTTGTTTGATTGGTTTGCAGGTACATTGGTTTGAACTGGCCTATACAATAGATTTTGAGTCGTTCTTTGCTATTTCTAAAATACCATCTTTTCTTTTCCACCCCAAATAATTAAAAAAAAAAACCTAGTAGATTTGAAGTAAGCATCAGTTCAGTTAGGAAAATTTATATTCAGGAGGTTTTTACCAAGTTGCTTTTCAGATGTGTTATCATTCATGGTATAATATCAGCAGTCTATACAGTAAGATGGTCCTGTGGGGGTCTAGGACAACTTGCTGTGGCCAACTTGCTGTGGGACAATTCACCACAGCCAACTCACCATCGCCAACACACTGAGTGGGACCACTTGTGGTGGCCCGCTGGCGGCTAGCGGAGCTGGCAGCAGAGTCGGACAGCAGGAGGTTGGGGAAGAACATCAGCCAGTCCTGGAGGCTGAGGAAGACTCGGATGAGGCAGAAGCAGAGACGGGGCCAGGGCAGTCTGGCAGTTACCAGCTGCCTCCGGAGTTGGACAGCAGTGAGGTGGGGGAGCAGCTGGAGCCAGTTTCCAGCCTGCACATGCACAGAGCTGCCAAAAGAAAAGAACAATTACGAACTAAGGGTCGACACGGGAATAAAGCCACAAGTGGACGATATATCGACCCTCCCGTAGGGATTAAAAGAGGAGCAAAAGGGGAGGAGGCTTTTGCAGGAAACAATTCGTTCGTTGCAGCAGTGTGAAGAGCTGTTTGTGTACCTCAGAGGCTCTTGTGCCGAGCCCTTCCTTGTCAGCGATGCGTTTGAAATGATTTGCTTGGCAGCTCTCCAAGCTAGATAAGGTCTGTGCTCCTAATTAGACCCTTGAAAGACTGTTTGCCAGGCCTTTGGCTGAAGGTGAAGCCAAGAAATTCACCTTCGTTTAATAAAAGGGGTTTTGGGGGAAGTCTCAGTCAGAACACAACTCACCATGGCACTTAGGACCATGGCAGCATCCCAGGGTCATAGGACTGCCCATTTGTAACCTTCCCAACCATCTTCTAGCAAGGAAAGTTAGTGGGGGAAAGCTGGATTTACTTAATGACTGCATGATTCACTTAACAAATGCAGCATTTGACTTAACAATAGGATGAAAAATGTTGTAAAAATTGGGCATGACTCAGTTAACAAAACGTCTTGCTTAAAAATGGAAATTCTGTTTCTAATTGTAGTTGTAAGTCAAGGACTATCTACGGATTCAGGTCTTAGTGATTACATAGACATTTCCATTTGGTTTTCTTCACAGCAATATGGAAGTTGTTTCCCATTTCATTTTCCCTTTTTTCATTTTCCCCATATTTTTCCCCTTTTCTGGAAATGCCTCCCTTATCCCTGTGGTAAGGGCTCCAATCAGCTTTTCTGATGTCAGCCCAGGTTTATGTTCATCCCAGGGTGTCTTTTGATCTATTTTTTCCTTCCACACCCTTCCCTTCCCTTGATTCACTCCCAAGAACACAGTGTTACTTATGAAAAGACAAACCACTATTTTATTCGATTCCTTTTTACAGTTTTTTTTAAAAAGAAAACATATTGTAGATAAAATACTTGAATTTTAAAACAGTCCCAAGTCTAAGAGTTCTGAACCATAATACAGTAATCCTAGTATTTTTTTAAAAAAATTGAAAATATCCTAAGTATTTGCAATTAAACTTTGCACAAGATGTTCATGAGTTCAGCTCAGCAATTAATATGTAAACAAATGGCTCCAAGAGAGCAATGATGCAGATATAATATGCTAGAAAATTGGTAGCTAATTTGCATATAGGTTGTCCTCAACTTACAACCATTTGCATATCCATCATTTGTTGTAACAATGGCACTGAAAAAAGTGACTTGCAACCGGGCCTCACACTTATGACCACTGCAGCATCTCCATAATTACAAGATCAAAATTCAGATGGTTGGCATGTATTTTCTAATAGTTGCAACATCTAGGATTGCGAGATCACCATTCACAGCTGATTTCTGGCTAACAAGGTCAATAGGGAAGTCAGATTTGCTTAATAACCACATGATTCACTGAAGGACTGCAGCAATCCACTTCACAATTGTGTCAAAAAAGGTCATAAAATCAGGTGCAATTCATGACCGCCTTGCTGAGTAATAGAAATTCTTATCCTAATTGTGGTTGTATGTTGAGGACTACCTGTACCTGTTTCCCCTGAGAATCATAGACACGCAGGCCTAACAGAAACACCTGAATTAAACAGAGACACACACACACACGAACATCCCTCACCCTTGTTCGTCAAGTTGCCATTTTTGGGAATTCCTGAATTCTGGTACTAAAAGACCAGCTGTCTGAAGCACATGGTTCATGCTTGAGGAGTCCAGAAGAAAGAATGGCGGGGAGACAAGGAATGTCATTGCTGATGTCAACTCCCCCACCCCCCAAATACTTTTTATCAATGGAGTGTTACAGTTTTGTTCCTTGTCTTTCTACCTACATCAAGGATAGGTAATTCTCATTCCAAACGTATTTCTGATCCCTTCCCGGACAGCCCAAAATCACACTGCAATCTTTGGGCAACAAATATTATACAAAGGGCAGGATTGTTTCCTTTTAATGACACACATTTGCTTCTCTTTGACAGTCCAATTCTGCATTTCTCAACCTCAGCAACTTTCAGACACGTGGACTTCAACTCCCAGAATTCCTCAGCCAGCTTAGAATTCTGGGAGTTGAAGTCATCCATACCTCTTCAAGTTGATAAAGTTGAGAAGCTCAAGCCTAATTGTTTTCCCCCCATGAAAGCAACGAAAAGGCAACACCTTCCAGCTCTCCTGTGAAATTTCCACAGTGAAGTGTGTGCCACACATATTTTTTTAAAATATATACATATCTAGAAGAGGTTTGGTTCATGATGCAAGGATTTGCAATTGTCCACCCATTTTGTAGAAACGAGAAGGGAGCCTCCTTCTCCTCTCCTTCTGCCATGTGACAGATCACAGCATCCCTTATTGCTCCTCTCTGAAATCCACTGGACGGATCATCATGGTGCTTTCTTTGAGGCTGTGTCCGGGCCCCTTCCAGTAGTGCCACTTCATGCCATTGTATCTGATTGTGGCAGGATTGGGAGGGTAATAGATGCCATTCAGGTTAGAAGGTCCACAGGCATCAAACCACCAGCCTGGAGGAGGCAGAGAAGGGGGGGAAAGGAAAAATATTTAGGATTGACAAGTTTTGGCCCAAACGTCAAAAGAAATTGTTCCCTCAAATTTCTAAGAAATGCTTGCAGAACAGTTTGGATTAAGCAAGTTTTGAATCACATCACTGATTTGTCCCATTGAGTCTCTCTCTCTCGATAGGGGTTAGGAAACATAGGTTGATGGGCAGGTGTTTTGGGGTGCAACAGACTTCCCCAACCCAGTGCAATTCTTTGGCATGTGGGAGTACAATTGCCCCAATTCCCAGCCCTCAACTGAAGGCGGGAAGACTGGTCTATCTAGCATGGGAAATTCTGTGTTGAGTTTTCACTAAATTAGTTGGTGGAACTACAGTGAGAAGGTCTGGAATTCAAGCTTCAAAAAGTACTTCTCAACTGCTATCTGAGTTCGGGTTGGACACAAGGATGTGGCATTTGGGGCAGAAAGATGGTTTCTGCTTAACATGGGAGAAGGTGCTATTCCTTCTTCTCACACTTTCTCCATCCATCATCCTGCTGGCTCCTTCCACCCCGTTGTTATCTAAGAGTGGTCAGTTCTTCTAACAAGCCATTGCAAGGAGGTCCCTTCTTTAGACCGGCTGTTCTGCAGCACGTTGTGAAGACAAGGAGGAAAGATTTGCACCAACACGTTTCCCCTCATGATCTGCTGAATGATGGCTGCTTTGTTCCTCCAAGTGGTAGACAGGACCCAAACAGGATGTTTACACTACTCTAAGCCAGTTTGGCTTCCGGAAGCAGCATTTGCAGGGGGCTGAAAAATTCAAATTGGCAGTTGGCAGAGTGATGTACAAACTTAACAGCCCTGGTATATAAAGCATGGTTAAGCCTTAGGCTGATGTGTGACCCCAACTCAACTCAACCAACCCAACCCAACCCAATGTGCTACTGTATTTTCCTGAATTAACAAACTATAGCATCATGTTGTACATAAAGCCAGGCAGTGGTAATAATCTGAGAAACAGTGGGGGAAATTTGCACCCTAGCACCAGGTAGTGATCTCTGCCTAATGATAATCTATTGGCCTAAGATCTGAAAATGGGCTCCTGGCTCCTTCAATGTGAGCTTATGGCCATTCCCCCTTAATCTTAGCTACCTGAAGCCACTAAAAACCACTCATATTAAGAACAGAATAAACTGCCTATTTTAAGCATTGCCTTGCTGTTTTGAGGCAAGAGATTTGGGAAGCCCAGTTTTGCTTTTGATCAAAAATAAAACTGAATTTCAGTAGCCTTGTGTTCAGAGTTTCATTGGATTAATTCAGATTCTGAGCTGTACAAACCTATTTTCCTTAGTGTCGTGACTCGGATTTGAACATACCTCTTAGGGAGATTCTACATTTTTCAGGGTTTGTTTGTCTCACTTAAACTTCAGAAAGTTCTTTGAATTCAGGGTCAGTTCAGGAGGGGAGGGAATGTATCAGAAGCAAAAATGGCAGGCACCATTTTTTAAAACCGATGTCGCTGCTTGGCTACTTCTCAGAATGATGGACCTACGGAAGGAGGATGGCCCCTCTCCCCTCATTACCTCCACCTGCCATCTGGGCACACTTGCATGCACATCGATCATTGTCAGCATCCTTGGTGCTGAAGTCGGTTCCCGAGGGGCTGAGGCTGCTGGTGCGCCCAGCCGTACCGCTGTATCTCCACGCATAGAGTCTGTCGAAGGTAGAGAGCAAAGAAGCCGTCATTAACTGAAATTCATATTTGGATTCTCCTCTCAGACTCACAACACAAGATGCTTATGGGTGATCCTTGACTTAACAACCTTTCATTACTGACCGCTCAGAAACAGCACTGAAAAAAGTGATTTATGATCATCATTCACATGACCATTGCAGCCGTCTCCTCATGGTGCACCAGATCAAAATTTGGATGCTTGATAACTGGTTTATATTTATGATGGTCACCAGTGCCCTGTGATCATGTGGTCCACTTTTATGACCTCCTGACAAGCAAAATGGGGAATCTGGATTCTCTTAACAACCGTGTTACTAACTTAACAGCTGCAGTGATTCACTTAACTGGTGGCAAGAAAGGTTGCAAAGTGGGGCAAAACTCACTTAACGCTGCCTAAAACTCACTGTCAACCCAAATTTTGGGCTCAGTGGTAGTCCTAAGTTGAGGGCAGTCTGTATTTGCTGTTTTGCTTGTATAGGAATTGGGAGACATTTAGGGAATGGAAAAAAGTGAAAGAATTAAAGGAACACCTGAATGGTTAATCCAGATGAATGGACAAACGAGACAGTCGTTGAAAAATAAATGGGGAGCTACCCATTGGGAGCAAGAAAGCTGCCCTTTTAGGTGGGCTTTTAAAAAAGAAGGGGCTTAGCCAGATTTAGCCTGTGTTTTAACTTCTGCTAGAGATGATTCTCTATCCTGATCAGCTGAAAGCCAAAAGAACAGAGCTAGGCAGTTCTGCAGGAGGTCAAGATTACTGGTGGTCCTCAATTTATGACCACAATTGAAGCCGAAATTTATGTTGTTAAGTGAGATATTTATGAAGTGAGTTTTGCCCCATTTTACGATTTTTCTTGCCACAGTTGTTAAGTGAATCACTGCATTAGTAAGTTTCCCCATTGACTTTGCTTGTCAGAAGGTTGCAAAAAATATCATCGTGGGACACTGGAACCATCATAAATGTGAGTCAGTTGTCAAGCATCCAAATGTAAATCTGTGGGGATGCTGCAATGGCATTAGGTGTGAAAAATGGTCATAATTCACTTCTTTCAGTGCCATTGTAAGGTTGAAAGATCACTAAGTGAACTGTTGTAAGTTGAAGGAAGATTAGAACTTCATTTTATTTTAGGAACTTCCTAGGTGAGATCTTGGCTCAAATTGCTGCCACTGAAATCAACCTGTAAGACAACTTTAGCATGTGTGAACTTCAACTCCCAGAATACATACTGGCTGGGGAATTCTGGGAATTGAAGTCCACACATCACAAAGCTACTAGGGCTGAAAAACATTGCTTTAGAGCAGGGGTCTCCAACCTTGGCTCCTGGAAGCCTGGCGGACTTCAACTCCCAGAATTCTGGGAGTTGAAGTCCACCAGGCTTCCAGGGGCCAAGGTTGGAGACCCCTGCTTTAGAGAGACAACTGTTTTTTTTTCCTCCTTTCTTCTCTTTTCTTGTGCAGTTGGGCTCCAACAGCCTTTCCCAATGCTGTTCCCCTGGCATGACAGATTACAATTATCCCAAGTCCCAGCCAGCATTGAGGGTACAAGGTTGGGAAATATTGGTCCATTTAGCATGGGAAATTCCATGTTGGTTTCCACCCAGATTAGTTGCTGGAACAGTGAGAAGGTTTGGAATTCAAGCTTCAAATAACTTCTCAACTGCTATCTGATTTTGAGGCCTTGCCCTGTAGAAACCAAATCCTATACAAACACACACACACACAGAGAGACAGAGAACCAGAGACAGACAGAGAGAGAGAGACAGAGAGAGAGACAGAGAGAGAGAAACAGAGAGAGACAGAGACACAGAGACAGAGAGAGAAACAGAGAGAGGCAGAGAGAGAGACGCACACAGTGAGAGAGAGACAGAGAAACAGAGACAGAGACACAGAGACAGAGAGAGACAGAGAAAGAGAGGCAGAGAGAGACACACACACACACACACAGAGAGAAACAGAGACAGAGAAACAGAGATAGACAGAGACACAGAGAGGCAGAGAGAGACAGAAAGAGACAGACAGAGACACAGACAGAGAAAGACACACAGAGAGAGACACAGAGAGGCAGAGAGAGAGACAGAGAGAGAGGAAACAGACAGAGAAACAGAGACAGACAGAGACACACACAGACACAGACACAGACAGAGAGAGGCAGAGAGGCAGAGACAGAGAGAGAGAGAAACACAGAGAGAGAGAGACAGCGAGAAAATGAGACAGAGAGTCAGAGACAGAGAGAGACACAGAGAGAGAGAGAGGCAGAGAGAGAGAGAGAGAAATAGAAATAGAAACAGAGACAGACAGAGACACAGAGACAGAGAGAGACAGAGAGAGAGACAAACAGTCAGACAGAAATAGAGACAGACAGACATGGAGAGAAAACAGAAACAGAGAAACAGAGACAGACAGAGACAGAGAGAGACAGAGACAGAGACACACACACACACACACAGAGAGAGAGACACACAGAGATAGAGGCAGAGAGAGACACAGAGAGAGAAACAGAGAGAGAGAGAGACAGAGACAGAGAGAGAGAGAGACAGAGGCAGAGAGAACCAGAGACAGACAGAGACAGAGACAGAGAAAACAGAGACAGAGAAACAGAGTCAGACAGAGACAGAGAAAGACAGAGACAGAGAGAGTGCCAGAGAGTGCCAGAGAGACAGAGACAGAGAGAGACAGAGAGAGACAGATACAGAGAGAGACACAGAGAGAGACAGAGATAGAGACACAGAGACACACAGAGAGAGACAGAGAGAGGCAGAGAGAGAGAGAGAGACAGAAACAGAGACAGAGAGAGAAAACAGAGAAACAGAGACAGAGACAGAGACACAGAGAAACAGAGAGAGACAGAGACACAGAGATAGAGAGAGGTTGAAATTGTGCAAGGGTTGGAAACAGATAATTCACAATCATCAAGACACCCCATGAGACATACATAGAATTTTACAGAATTTTTGTAAATTACACATGGCCCAAATCTTATATGCTCGCCAAATGATCTTCTTATGGAGTGATCTCCCGGTATGACAATCAACTCCCAGAATTCTCAGCAGTGGCCTTGGGAAATTTTAGGAGTGGAAGATCACCCATCTGTCAGAGCAGGATTCCAAGTTTCAGCTTGTACAGAACAACTAAGCAAAGAGACCACAGGTGTTCCATGAAAAGCCTCACCGATAGTTCTGCGTCTCAGAGCCTACTTGGAAATGCTCAAAGTCAGAATAAGCCTCATTGTTTTCCCAGTCCTGGAGCATGATCCGGAGAGAGTAGCGGTTCTGTGCGGTGAGCAGATGGATGAAGTGATTGCCCAACCAGTACTCTCCAGGTGGGGACCCGAAGCCCTGTCAGAAAGCGTGAGAAGACACTGAATAGAATAGAATAACATAGAATAACAGAGTTGGAAGGGACCTTGGAGGTCATCTAGTCCAACCCCACTGCTCGAGGAGGAGAGTCTGTTCCAAATATCAGCCTCTACCTGGGATCAAACTCATAGCCTTCTGATTATGAGGCAAGAACTCCACCTCTAGACCACCGCACATGCTTAAAAGGGCCAGGACAAAATACCCTTTTTTCCCAAAAAAGTTTTATTCAATTTTCACATATTACAGAAAAAAAAAAAATCTTTTTTCTATGAACAGCATGATTCCAGGTTAACACATTTCCATTACAAACTTCACTTTCATTTCCTATTCATCTTTCACATTTAATGACTTATCTAAATGTTACTTTATCAATTTTCTTTCATTTTAATCATCAAGCTTTTCCCATCTTATTTTATAATTTTTCCAGTACATTACTTAATCTATTTCTTTAAATTTTTAATACACCATTATATATCTTCATATTCATTATACTGTATTTTATCTTCTTTTCTGTCAAGTCTGCAATTTACTTATCCATATTTATTCATCATTCCCAAAAAATCACACATTTCCAGACATAAGAAAAAATAACAGCAACAATGCAACACCCCTATTATTGCCAATTTCGAGGTGCCATCCCTGTGGTTAAACATATCACATAATTAATCCCCCCTAAAATTCTCATAATTTAACTTTTAATTAACACTTTAAAAAAGAAAAAAAAAGACACAATAATAACTTTCTAGTAATTTCTACATTACATATACCTCTTTTAAACCTGGGTCTGCAAATTCCCTTTCTCATTACCTAAAATATATATGCATATAAATTAAGTAAGTTATAGCTAAAACAGACATAATCAATCCCATCATTTCATAAGAACTAATATTGTTTTCCCTTTAACATTACTCCTGCTATTTGCCACAACTTATTAATTCATTTAATATTATTAATATCTTTATTCTAGTTACCTCTCTTAATTTCATATCATAAAGAAGAAAAAGCAAACAGTCACAACAATGGCAGAACAATATCAGTCCCTATCTTCCGTTTTAATAATCTATATTTCATTATTTTCTAAACTTATTTATTTAAACCAGTCCTTATACACTTGTAGAATCCCCTTCTCAGTCAACCATTAGCTCTGTACCTTTTAATTTAAAAACCTATTTCATTTTTGTGTGCTTGCCATATACCTTTCTTTCCAAATCCCGTTTCATTCTTGCCTTCTTTTTGTCACTCCAATTTCTATCCCCCTTCTTTTCCATTACTTTGAATTTTCCTTTCCTGATGTTTCCTTTTCTTTTGTTCAGTTTTTAGAATAAACCCCCTTTTAATTATGATGTTAAACCTCCTATTATTAATTCTCTTTCTATTCCTCCTTTGCTTCTGTTGTTTCAAGTGTTCATTTAAGGTGGCCACTTCTTGCATTGATTTTTCTTCTTCTTCTTCTTGATATTTTAAAACCTCCATTTCCAAAAATTGCAATGCGAAACCAAATCACTTGCCTTCTTTTTGTAGCACGTCTTTCATGTTTTTAAGTTCCAATTTAAGGTCCAGTAACATTCCTGCCGTCTTTAAACAATGTTTATTAAAGTTTTTCCAACGTTTAACTCTTTTTTGATTCCTCCAGAGATTTCCAGATTAATTCCACTTTTCAATATCCATTAATTAAAGCTGTAATTCAAAAACCCCAAACACTTCCACAATTTCCTTTTGTTTTCAAATTTCACTTTCACTTTCCCAAGTCTCTATTTTGTAGTATCCTAATTCCAGTTATTTTGTAACAAGTAGGTAAGGGATCCAAATTTTCAAATATTTGCTACCTAGTTCACTGTGGGGCAGCTCTAGGTGGTTTACAATAATAAAAAGAAAGACAAATGAAAGGAATACGGATAGTCCTCAACTTACAGTTCTTTTATTGAACGTTCAAAATTAAAAGTGACTTATGACCGTTTTTCACACTTATGACTGTTGCAGCATCTCCATGGTCATGTGGAAGCTTGACAACTGACTCATATTTATGACAGTGGCAGCGTCCTGGGCTCATGTGATTCTCTTTTGCAACCTTCTGACAAGCAAAGTTAGTCAGGAGGCAGATTCACTTAACGACCCTATTACTAACTTAGCAACTGCAGTGATTCACTTAACAGCCGTGGCAAGAAATGTTGTAAAATGGGGCAAAGCTCACAATAACAAATGTTTCACTGAGCAACAGAAATGTTGGGCTCAATGATGATCGTAAGTCGAGGACTACCTGTAGAAGTAAAATAATCTCTCTCTATAAAAGTGAAATGCCCCTCACGCATCATCACAAAATCTCCAGAACCGCAAAGCCTACGAACTTTAAATTTGGCACATTATGTTCCTCTTGGCTTCTAGGTGCTCGCTAAGTAAGGATTTTTTGAAATGACCATCAGAGCATTTAGAGTATTTCCTATATTATTATTAACACACTCTGATGCTAAGAAGTTCTAATCTCCTCCCTCCAGAAAAGAAATCTGTTCCAAATGCAAAACACAAGCGGAGGAGAGGAGTTTCAGTTTCAGTTTCACAGCTTTAGTACAGAACAGTTGAGCTAAGCCACGCCCAGACTCTTTGCTGTCTCCTTCTTGCTCACACAGCAAATACTGTTTCAGTTTCTAAACATCTCTCAACTCTATCACACACTGACAGGATGCTAGCCAGATGAATACCCATGGATGTTGGTAGGCAGAGGAAGAATTTCCCTCCCCTTATTTTCCTCCCCCAAAAATAAGCCCGATCGCATAGTTTTGTAACAAAGGATGGGTATCGAGCTAGTAGAACAATAAAATAATGACAAAGGCACACAGTGAGAATAGAACATCAATTTGATAACCAGAAAGATGAATGGGTTGAGAGCAGAGGGTGGTAGAGTCTGTCATCATTCTAGCAGCCACCTCAATTATATTTAGCACAGACTTCACTGGGATAAGGAGCTGGTTGGTTTTGTTGTGGTTCGCTGAAAGCAGCCGAATCGGACAGTGGGGAAGAACAGGGACCAGTTTGGGAGTCTGGGGAGGACTTGGACGAGGGTCCTGTATCCGATGCAGAGATGGGGCCAGGACCGTTTGGGAGTTATGTGCTGACTCCAGAGCCTCCAGAATCTGGTAGCAGCGAGGCAGAGGAACAAGGGGAGTCTGTTCCCAGGGCGTGTGTGTGCAGAGCTGCCAGAAGGCAAGAGCAGCTAAGACAAAAGGGGTGACTTGGGAGTAAGGCTTAGAAGTGATTGGTCCTCCCCTAAGGTATAAAGGAAGTGCAAAGGTAGGAAAACCTTTGCAGGAAGCAATGTCGTTCGCTCTGATCGGTTTGGACTTTGAAAGCTCCATGTTTAATTTGTTCTCTGTTTTGGTTTTGAAGGACTAATTGGGACTTTAGTCGTTGGCAGCACCAAGTCAGATAAGGTGCATTCTTATCAGCATTCTTCCACAGACCTTTGGCAGACATTCCTGGGACTATTTATAACTGGTTGAAGCTCATTCCGGGATGTGAATGACGATCATTCACAGCCATTGAACTAAAATAAAAGAGTTTGGGATTTTATGTGTGTTTGTGGGTGTCTCAGGAAGCCTTGATCAGAACAGGTTTCCAGATGTTGCTGGAGAGGTTTGCCAGACAACATGATTAAAGGTAAGAGGCACTGGAAGTTGGAATCTGCAAGATCTCAGTGCCACAAGCTAAAGAAAACCTGGTGGCTTAAGTGCCAGCCTAGAACCAGCCTGGCTCAGAGTCACAAAAGCTTTGACTAGTTTCAGCAGAAACTGAACAGAAGTCCAGCACTTGTTGTGACTGAGCTCTATTCCTACTGATTGCAGTAGTAGAAGTTCAAATGATGGATTTTTTTGCTTGCACATAGAAAATAGAAAGAATGCTTCTTACTCAATTTTCTCCAAATCATCTCATTTTTAATGTGCAATATACTCAGTCTGGATCCAATTCATTCTGCGTTGCTCCATCATGTTAAGCCAGGGAGACTTATATAAATTGTTACCTGTTTGTATTCCTTCCAGGTGCGTTGGAAATCCACAGAACCATCTTTCCGGTGTTGGATAACGGTCCAGCCTCCTCCACTTGTCTCCATGTCACACAGCACCTGGAAGAATGGTAGAACATTGATGGAAGAGCAGTTTCCCCAAATTATAAGAAACAACTGGTTGAGCACAACTCCGCTATCCGTTTTCTTCTAGATTTAATTTAAAAATAATAATACTATCTTTAATTTAAAGACATTTTAGTCTTTAAATTTAAAGTACGATCTCCTTTTTCCTTTCAATTGACTAAGTTATATGCTAGCATCATTCTTGGGAGGATCAGAAACAGGTATAGGTCTTCGTGGTAGTGCTCAAATTATGGAACTTGTTTTTTGTAGATGAAACTTATTTCATATTTGGAAGCTTTTAATGCTATTCAATTACTTATTATTCCTATAATTGATTATACCAATTATATAATTGTTCATGGGCTTGTTTTGCCTATTATTGCTTTATATAATGAGTAGATCTATACATTATCTAAAACCTAAATATGATGTTTATACTTAATGGTTATAAGTGAAGCAACATGAACTATGGACCAAATTAAATCTTGGTTTATGCCTAGTTTCATTCTTCACATAAAGCCAACATTAAACAGATCACATAAAGGCTTAATGTGACATGTGGGCACAGCCATTGTAACTTAGCTTTATAGGTAGATCTGTCATGCCCTTGGTAGAATTGGACTGTGAGGGAGAGCAGGAAAAGCCAACAGGGAGTGGAGGTGTGGCTCCAGAGGTTGTGAAGGAGGCTGGGGAAGGGCAGAGGCCAGTTGGGCAGTCAGAGGAAGAACCAGGCCCTTCCCTTCTTCATCCTAGGACACGCAGGGAGGAACGGAGAAGGAAACAACTTGGCTTACGAGAGAGGAAGCGGCCATGATCCTCCTCATTGGTTGCAGCTGGGGAGACTAGTATATAAGAGAGACGATTACAACACAGCCTTGCCAGAAGCAAAGCATGTTTTATTTTGGGCTGAAGTTATCTTGGTTGGCGTCTTTCCAACAGACTGTGCCTTGCTATCTCCTTGAAGTTAGTAATTACTTATCCTGGTCCAAGTTGTGGAATTTCCTTTATTATAGTTTGTTTTTATTTCACCTCTATCTGCTCATTAAGTTCGGACTGTATTGCTTTCTTTTGAAGACTATTTTTGAGTATGTTTTATCTCCAACTGAGAATTGTTGAACCGGGGGGCGGGGGGGGGGGGCAAGTTGGAGGCATTAAAGGACATTTATTTACATTTTGGATTTTGTTATGTTTGTGTTATATTCTGGGTCATTACAGACCTCAACTTTTGATTATAATTGGGATCAGGATTTCTGTTGCTAAATGAGGAAATTGTTAAATCAGTGGTGACCAATTTTACAATCTTTTTTGCCTTGGCTGTTAAGTGAATGACTACTTGGTAGGTGAATCCGGCTTCTCCCATTGACCTTGCTTGCCAGAAGATCCCAAGTGGTAATCACATGACCTCAGCACACTGCAACTGATATAAGTTCATGTCAGTTGCCAAGTGCCTGAATCACATGACCATTGGAAGGCTGAGGTGGTTGTAAGCGCAAGGACCAATCATGAGCCACTTTTTTTCAATGCTGTTATAACTTTGAATGATTGCTAAATGAATGGTGATAAGTCAAGGACTATCTGTATATAAGAATGCATTCAACCAATTGTGCTTAAGAATACTGTGGCCTAGTCTGATGTGTGAACCCTGCCTTTCTAGAAGGACAAAGCTCATTGGTACATGCATACACTCACTTTTACAGTGGCTGTAGTATTGGGGAACCGAAGGTTGTAGACTCCACTGGTAGAAAACCCCGCTTTGTATGCAGCTGCGCAATCCTTGAAGACCTTCTGCTCCTCTGGCAGAGTGAAAGAAACATCTGTGGGGCAAGATCAAAAGTCATTTTCAGTACAGTAGGGTAGGAATGTTCATCAATTACATTGTTGTAAGGCTGAATTCATCCTCTCTGTAATAAAACATGTGCCAGAGACCTTGCAGAGCAGATGGAGGGTTTCCAAGGAGCAAAATACCATGTTTCTCTGACAATACGCAATATTGTTCTCCAACAATAGGAAGGCCCAGCATGTTTTCTAGGCATAAGGTAAAATTAAGCCCCACCCCCAAAATTTAGGCCTATTTAAACCATGCATTCCCCATCATTTCTCACATCGCTTGAACTATACAAGGTGAAGAGAAATGGGGGGGAAGGGTGGTGAGGGGGAAACTTGCCTTTAGGAGCCCCCCGCACGTAACCTTGGCTAGAGCACCCCGCAGGCAAACTTGACTCTATCAGCCAATAAAAGTGTCCCGTGGGCAGAATCACCTCGCCATGAGGCAGCTTCTATTGGCTGATAGAAGTGCTCCGGAGGCAGAGTCACCAGCTGCTTCTATTGGCTGGCCTCGTGGCGGCCTCATGGCGAAGAGTGACTGCTCACGGGGTGCTCCACAAGGCCGCTTCTATCGGCCGATAAAACTGTCCTGCGGGAAGAATCGCCTCACCACGAGGCTGCTTCTATCAGCCGATAGAAGTACTCCGAAGGCAGAGTCACCAGCTGCTTCTATTGGCCGGCCACGTGGCGAGGAGTGGCGAGGAGTGGCTGCTCGCGGGGTGCTCCACAAGGCCGCTTCTATCGGCCGATAAAAGCAGCCTCGTGGTGAGGAGTGGCTATTCACGGGGTGCTCCGATAGAAACGGATGGTGACTCTGCCCTCAGCCGATAGAAGTGGCCTCATGGTGAGGTGAGTTCATGTGGGGCACTCTTGGTGGGGGTATGCATGGGGGGAGGAAATTAATTCAACTCCAGAAAGGCAGCCTAGCTGTTTTTTCGGGACTCAAAAAAAAAAAAAAAAAGGCCTGGCCTTACTTTGTGAGAAGCACGATAGTTTTTCAAATATTTATTTATTTATTTGATTTGTCAATCACTTACAAGATAATAGGTATAAGTATAAACATGAGCAAGAATACAGTAAATCGGTACGAATAAATGGGGACAATAGGACAGGGATGGGAGGCATGATGGTGCACTTAAGCATGCCCCTTAGAATAGACCCTGAGATGCTGTAGACCAGGGATGTCCAACCTTGGTAACATTAAGCCTGGAGGACTTCAACTCCCAGAATTCCCCAGCCAGCTGGCTGGGGAATTCTGGGAGTTGAAGTCTTCCAGGCTTAACGTTACCAAGGTTGGACACCTCTGCTGTAGACACTAAACTCAATTTGTTTACGGCTGCTGATTCTTGGAACACCCATGTGACTTGTGAGGTCATCTGGAGAGTTTAGGAAGTATGAATAGAAGAGGATATTTATAGCTGAGGGTTCAAACAGTGAAGTTCTTGGTGCCCTCTGAACTTGGCTGTTTTCTTGTGCATGTTTCATTGCCCAACCATCTGAAGATGTTTCCTGGTTGGGTAATGAAATGTCTGTGAGAAAGCATCCCACCTCAGAGAGCACTAAAGACTCCAAATTTTAGGGAGCGCTAACAAAGAATGGAAAGATCTACATACTGCTTAGATTTTATAAAGACTGGGGACCTCTTAGCCACTTTGTCTTGGATTTTTCTGCAAAAGGACACTCTACTTGATGCTAGTGTTGTCCTGCTTCTTCTCATCAGACTTTAAATTCCAATTGGGCCAGATGGCCAAGTCTTGCAATTTAGGGAAAGTTACTTACGGTTGCACTGGGACACCAATCCTATCAGATGCTTCACTGTCTCTGCCAAAGATGTTTGTTGTTTGTGGAGGGCTGTGTTGTTCAGCAAGGCAACACCCAGGCGTTGCTCCAGATGCCCAACAAGGTCCACCTGCTTGGAAAGTAGATTCTGCATTTCCATCTTCTCAGTCCTCAGGCCCTGCAGCTCCTCATCACGTTGGTTTTCAATAGCCAACACTTTTTTCTCTAGGAAGCTGAAGAAAAGAGGCAATTTATTCTGATTCTCAAACTCAGAGTTGATGCTGTTCTTTGTGTACCAACAGAAGAGAATATTTCTAGCCCAAGGGTTGAACTGTCAGGTCCTTGATGCTCTGTGAGCTTGGCTATTTTCTTGCAGACTTTTCATTATCTAACTAGGTAACATCATCAGTGCAACCAGTGGAACAGCTTGTCTTCAGAAGTTGTGAATACTCCAACACTGGAGGCTTTTAAGAAAGGACTGAACAACTATTTGTCTAAAATGGTATAGGATCCCCTGCTTGAGCAAGGACTAAAAGACCTCCATATTCCCTTCCAACTCTGTTAGTTAGTTCATCCCATGGATGGGTAGGTTGGGTTGGATGTGTAAGTTGGCTTTGATTGAGGAAACACTTCCTCACATGAACAGAGCTTATTCAATGAATATTCTATTTTAATATATAAAAAGCTGTTAAATGTTTTTCAGACCACTGCTGTTCAGAGAAATTGCCTTTATATGCTATACTTGTCATTTAGAAGAATTATCTAAAAATTATTAGGCTTGCTGGGGAGGAAAGGAAATAATTCATCACTAGAAAAATAGAGTTACTATAGATTTATAATCTTGGATTATACTTTTATGTTCACTTATTGTTATTCCCCTGTCATCTCAGGGGAAAGATTGCTGAATATTCTTTTTTGTGGTCAAAGCTCAACAATATATTTAAACTTTACCAATATATATATACAGCTGTCCTGCCCTACATAAGAGGTACTACAGACAAAATTAGTAAGATATTACACAGACATCACATCAAGACTGCCTTCAAAACAGACAGAAAAATAGCAGCCATCCTTAGAAACCCCAAAGATAAAATTGACCTGGAAAACCAAGGCATATACGAAATCCCCTGTGCATAATGCCTGGCCACATACATTGGACAGACCAGTAGAAGAATAAATACCCGCCTGGATGAACACAAAAATGCAGTCAAAAAGCTGGAATACACTTCCTCACTAGTCCAACACATGGAAGCCACAGCTCATAGCATCAACTTCAATGGCACCAAAACCCTAGCCACCATAGAAAATCCCAGCCACAGAATCATCAGAGAAGCCATAGAGATTGAAAAAAGACCAGAAAGCATGAAGAGAAGAGATGATTCCACCAGACTGTCAATCATTTGGAAGCCTGCACTCACAAACAAAAAAATCTCCACACCACTAGCCAGGCAAACACCTGGGAATAAACAGATCCCCCCCGATACATTCAGGTCAAACACACCCCAACCAGGCATCCAGATGAAACCCAGCTTCCTAACTAATGATAGCCGTCCATTTACCCAGAGCCAAGCTGCACTAAAGGCCTCCAATAAAGTAACACAATGTTGCCAGCCAATCAAGATACAAAAAGAGCCAAAACACAGACAGAAGATATTAGAAACACCAGTCAAGCAGAACACAGCAAACTCCAAGAGCAATAAACACAGACCAAGACTCCCAACCAATCAGGATGAAGAAAAAACCATTCTGGCACAGCAATAGGCTGCCCCAAATTTAAATCTGAAACCACTGTAAAAATCTGACTCACAGATGAACACTATACAGAAGCCTGATGATGGCAGATGAGATTCTGCTGAAACGTTGCTACAACTTTAAAAGCACAACTACTATGACATGGGAAAATACCTGAACTAAGCTGAATGCCATACTTATATATATATGTATATATGTATATATGTATATATGTATATATGTATATATGTATATATGTATATATGTATATATGTATATATGTATATATGTATATATGTATATATGTATATATGTATATATGTATATATGTGTATATATATATGTGTGTGTGTATATGTGTATATGTGTATATGTGTATATGTGTATATGTGTGTATGTGTGTATATATATATATATATATATATATATATATATGACACACCCTAGGACACACCATCTACCAGAAGAAAACTCATACAAACTAGGACACACCATCTACCAGAAGAAAACTCATACAAACTGCTATCTACATGCACTCTCACACCATCATCCATCAATATGTGTATATATATATATGTTTTCTGAGGTTTTTGCGGGTATTTGTATGTGGATCTTTGGTTATTCGGGCTTTCTCCTGCGTAAAATTGGAAGTATCTAGGCGACGTGTCTTGCCCTGTACAGGTAGTCCTCAACTTACAACTACAATTGGGACCAGAATTTCTGTTGCTAAGCAAGACAGTTGTTCAATGAGTTCCACCCAATTTTATGACCTTTCTTTGTCAAAGATGTTAATGCTGATCATATGATCATGGGGATGCTGCAACGGCCATAAGCAAGAGGACTGTTGTAATTCAATTTTTTCAGTGCCGTTGCAACTTTTAATGGTGGCTAGATGAAGGATTTTAAGTCAAAGACTACACGTAAAGGCAACTTTACCGACTGGTTTTCCAACAAAAATTTCTCTAGCTACATGTAGAGGTGATGAATTCTCTCTCCACAAGAAACGAAAATGCTTGTCCTCCCTTCAGAATTAACCAGAGCAGGAAACTGACTTCAAAAGCAGACTAGAACTCAGTTTTACTGAGATTAGATGGATGAACAGGTCTTGACAAGATTGGTTGTGATTTTTCTCTCTTCTGTCCTTTACCCCCATGAGTCAGGGAGAAGATAGCCTGAGTTGCTTTCTAACACTAGCATCTTTTCTGGGGCTTCTGCTTTTTTTCGTTTCTGTCATGGTTTCTCAATATTTCCCTCCTCTCCGGGGCTCTATGATGCCACAACTGCATCATACAAATGTGCTTGGATTTAATGGGTTTCACTTATTCCTCATGAATTAAACATCAAGCCAAAGAGGACTAACCTGTTTCTCTCCTGGAGTCTGCTGATTTCATGGGTCTGCAGAAGCAGCTGTTTCTCAAGCTTGTTGGTAGACAGGGAATTTTCCAAAACTTGAATTTCCAGGCGGGATGTTTGGTTGAGAACCTGGTTGTTAGAAAACATGCTTACACCGTAGAGCAGAAACAGCAGGGAAAAATCTCCTAAATCTTTTCTTGACCCTTATGATCATACTCAGTCTTCAGGTGGTTTGACTTCAGTTTATTGTGTGATTTGTAAACCATGACTGATGGCTTAAAATACAATAGGAACTGAAGTAATTCTGATACAAACCGAGAATAACAATCTGAGAGATCTCACTGGTTGAGCACTTCTTCCAAAGTTCCCTCCGATATTTATGATAGACCACCAGCAATCAAGCTAATTCTCATCCTAAATTGCATTAACAGAGGGATACAATCAAGATCACGTGAGGTACTAATATCACTTAGCCTTAATAAGACCACACCGAGAGGACTGCATCCAGTTTTGGTCATCACACTGTAAAAAAGATGCTGAGACTCTAGAAGAGTTCAGAGAAGAGCAACCAAGATTATTAGGGGACTGGAGGCTATATGATTAATGGTTACAAGAACCAGGCATGGCTAGTCTTGTGAAGAGAAGGACCAGGGGAGAAAGGATAGCAATGTTCCAATATTTGAGGGGCTGCCACAGAGAGGATGAAGGGGTTTTTCCAAGGCACCTGTAGGCCAGACAAGGAACAATGGATGGAAACTGATCCAGGAGAGATTCAACCTGGAAAGAAGGAGGAATTTTCTGACAGGGAGAACAATCAACCCATGGAAGAGAAGTTGCCTTCAAAAGTTGTGGGAGCTTCATCACTGGAAGCTTTCAAGAAGAGACTGGACCACCATCTGTCAGAAATGGTGCAGGGTCTCCTGCTTGGGCAGGAGGTTGGACTAGATGACCTACAAGGTCTCTTCTAACTCTGTTATTCTGTAATCTGTTACCTGACTGCCCTAGTCTGTCTAGCTGGGCAAGATTTTACAAGAAATCCACAGGGTATGACTATTCATTTAGCAAGCATTTGAAGTTATGCTGGACCTGAAAAATGATACTTGTGACCTGGGTTCAAATTCTGATGGCTGTTTGCAACATCCTTCTGTCACATTACCATGTTTTACTATTTTTATTTTTGTGCTAAAACAAATATTTACTTCCAGTTTCCACCAAAAAATATCCATTTTGGATATCAGTTTACTTAATGACATTGATGTTTGCTTAACGACCCCAGCAAAGAAGGTTGTAAAATTGGGTCCAGACATGTGATCACTCACTTAACAACCAGTATAACATTCAATCATAATTGAGGGAACTTACAGTTGTAAGTTCAGGTTCAGGAAAAAAAAAAAAAAGAAGTTACTGCCCGAACTACAGAAACACAGAACTTAACAAACCTGGCAATGATCCTGGCAATGATCCCGAAACACAAGGGATAGCTGTGGAATTTTGCATAGGGGAAAGTGTTTAATAAGAAATTCTTTTTATATAAGTCGATGAAGTCGAATCGCTATATTTATATATATAAAGTTTACTGGGATAAGGAAAATAGAGGGAAAAGGATGAAAGGCAACAATCGCACAGTACAGAATCAGAAACTGGATTAATATAGCTAACCCTAGCTAAGTTGGTGAAGCTTTTGGATTTCAGCACAGACTCAGGATTCATTGCAGAAGGGATAATTGCAAAAAATAAAACCTCTTCGGGGCTTCCTGCTCTGAAGATGTTAAGTAGGCCCTTCTTATTCTATCTTCTTGCATAGTAGACTGAGTTACCGTATATAAAAAAGTAAAGAATAACGGAAAGCTTGTCTCTTGGGGAGGACTAATGACTTCTAAGGCTTTGCTTAATCAAGAAAAAATGATATGGTATGATATATCAGAATCCCCTTTCCTAAGAATATTGTATAGAATGTTAAACATAGTGTTGTTGTTGTTTTTTTTAACAATTGTGCCACTCTAACAAAGGATCTAAATGAAAAACATTTTTTAGAAGTTGCAGCTGATTTCAATTCATCCAGGACTCAGCAGGGAGTCGGTTTACTGGAACGTATCAATAAACTATTGTTGTGCCAAACTAGAAACTAAAGGGTTGCATATTGAGAGACTCCCAGCCTAAGTTCTTGTGGCTTATTAAACCACTAAATTGACATGACAGTATTTCAATATCCATGTCATTCCTTGCAAATTCATAGCCAGTTCCTCACCTTTCCAGGGTACTATCCACACCTATGCTATTGCATCCATGTTCTATCCACACCTATGCTATTGCATCTGCCTCTTGGGAATTTTCAATTTTGTTTGCAACTGTATCTTCACCTTGGATGTCTTCCATATCCCTTCTTTGGTCAGTAAGGCAAGCACTGATTTGTGGGTTCGCACCTGTTTTAAACTTTGTGTATTTTTTGAACAAGCCATGGCACAGCTTTGTGGAAAACGAACAGCTGACATGATTGGTTTAGGATAGCTACATTCCTTGAATATGACTGTTCAAACCCTTCTACTTTTGCAGAAGCTACTCATGTTCTTCTGGATTACCACAACTGACCAGACAGCATTTGGGCTGTTGCATTGGGGCCCAACTGAAGCTTCCAAATTGTCATCAGTGGCACGCCAACATAGAGCATGTGGCTTTTGACTTTGGTTCTTTTTTGGTGGTTTAATATGCCACAGGAACCTTGGCTATTTGTTCAGTTGTTCCAGAAATGCATGAATTCAGGGACGAAGTCAAGTTTGTGGTCGAAAATATAGCCATGATCCATCATATTAAACCCCAGTTTTGTTTTGGCATAGCATCTGCGAAGGCAGCCACTGTGGTTTGGAGATCGTCTTCCCTTCTGGCTATCATCTCAATTTTGATGCATATTCAGTAAACAGTGGTGGGGCCATTATGACTGAAATAGGCAAACCAGCCCCTGTAAATTGGCAAGAAATAACCTTGCTCTAAAAAAATAATAATCACCAGAGATAAAATCCAGGAAAAGGCTACCAAAAGAAGTTCAGCTTACCTGTATCTCTACATCGGTTAGCTTCCGGGTTTGCTCAGCAGTTTGGTTAAGGAGGTTGGTCCCAATTTCCAATATGGCTGCCGTGTGGTCCTGTACAGAACTTAAATGGATCTCTGACATCTCCATCCTCACATTGTCCTGGATGTAACTCTCCAGCTGAAAGAACGTAAGCAATGGGGATTAAGTTTGAGGGGTTGTCACAGAGAAGAGGGGTCACCCTATTCTCCACAGCACCCAAGGACAGCAGAAAGGTAATGGGTGGAAGCTTACCAGACAGAGATCCAGTCTAGAATTAAGGAGAAATTTCCCATCAGTGAGAACAATTAATCAGTGGAATAGCTTTTGCCTTCAGAAGTTGTGGATGCTTCATCACTGGAAGTTTTAGGAACAGATTGGATAGTCATTTTTCTGAATGGTATAGAATCTCCTCCTTGAGGCAGGGGGTTGGACTTGAAGACCTCCAAGGTCCCTTCCAACTCTGTTACTCTGTATTCATAGTTTCTATTTGTATTTTGTATTCTAAGTAGGGCTAACTAGACTGCAAAGCATCTGCACACATCTTCGTAGATATGTACATTACACGGTAGCTTTATTTTGGCTTGATTCTTGCATCACCAACATCTTCTGATTGCAAAGTTTAACTAAATAGGAGCTTAAGGACTCTACATTTGCCAGGAGGCTTTGCTGAACTTTATCTTCGCTATTTGGCAAATCCCTAGCACTTCTTCTTGCTTCTCCTTTTAGGTGACTTGGCCAAGACATGTAGAAACAATTTCAAGCAACCCTTGACTTATATCATTCATTTAGGAATCATTTAAAATTACAATAACACTGAAAAAAAAAATGACTTACAATTGGTTCTTATCCTTATGACCATTGCAACATCCCCACAGCCATGATTGTGGTTGTGGGTTGTGATTGTGGGTTGAGAACCACCTGTTCTTGAAAGATTGCCTTTATCTTCTTTCAGAAAACATTGTCACCTGTACGATCCAGGTGGGATATCCCTTCTCTGTTGTAGATCCTACCTTATGGAACATCATTATTATCAAATTGTGGATAGCCCTGATCTTTCCACCTTCCACCTAGCCTTCCACCTAGCCACAGTTTTCTATAGCAGAGTTTCTCTTCTTGGCAACGTTAATTTGGGTGGACTTCAACTCCCAGAATTCCTCCAGCTAACATTTCTGGTGGATTGAGCCAGACCATGGGATGAGCCCCTGTAAAATAGAAGACCCTGGATAAGATGTGCTTGGGTTGGTCTTGGTTGCCTTTGTTAATCAGACAGAGAGTCAGTTTGGCCTAGTGGCTAAGGCTATAAAGTGGGAGGTTGTGAATTCTAGTTCTGCCTTAGCCATGAAAACCAGCTTAATGACTTTAGGCAGTCACTCTCTCTCAGCCTAACCCACCTCACAGGGTTGCTGTTGTTAGAAAATAAGAGGAGGAAGGTATGTTGGATATGTTTGCTGCCTTGAGTTATTTGTCAGACTAATAAAGTCAGTACACAACTAACTAAATAAAAATATATAGTTACTTCTGTCAAAATATTTTGTACTACCGTGTTTCTTATATAATAAGTCCGGGTCTTATTTTTTTTGAGGCCCAAAAAAATGGCTAGGGCGTCTTTTCGGGGGTGACTTAATCCCTCCCCCTTGCATCTTTGGGCGGGTGGAGATGGCTTGGATGTTGACCTCGGCATTGGTGGGGCACTTCGTATCGGGGTAAACGCAGGCAGCACCATATCCGGGTGTGCAACAAAAGTACTTCCTAACGGCAAGCCCCCCCTACCATTCCCCCCCCATTTCACATGTTTTAATATAGGCCTTAATTTGGGGGGAGGGGCTTAATTTCATTTCATGCCTATAAAACATGCTGGGATTTCCTATTGGGAGAGGCCGTATTGTTGGAGAAACAGGGTATTCATAACTATCCTGATATTGAAATAAAGGGCTACTATATGCAGTGTTGCAGGCTAACTATGCCCACTGCCAGGAGTTTGAACCTGACCAGTTCAAAGTTGACTCAGCCTTCCATCTTTCCAAGGTCAGTAAAATGAGGACCCAGATTGTTGGGGGCAAGAGGCTGACTCCATAAACCACTTATAGAGGGCTGTAAAGCAGTAGGAAGTAGTATATACTCTAAGTGCTATTGCTATGGTCAACTTAGTTTTGGACATTTTGAATATTTGAATATCAATTATCTAATGCTGGTTAATGGCACGTTATGTAGCAATCTACTGAAACAGTGTGATTTATTTCCCAAGGCCATTTCATACCTGGAAATCCAAGCCTTTGAAATCTGTTAGCAAGCTGAAGAAACAGCTGCTTCTACAAACTCCTGAAATCAGCACATTTCAGGGGGGAAAACAGATTTGTTCTGTCTGGCTTCGTGCTTGAATTGAAATGAATAAATTACTCCAGTTAATCCAAGCATATTTTTGTAACCCCATTGCGGTGCTAACATGTGGGTGTCTTTTGAAGAGATAAACCAGACCTGTGAAATTCTTCCCTAGAAACTCTCCCCCCTCCCAGTCAGCTTATATGGATTGAAACAAAGCAAGGAAAATCAGCAAAGAGACTTGAAGGCAGGGGTGGTATTCAAAAATCCCAGCAACCGATTTGCTGCCCAGTTACTGTGTGGGAGTGGCCATGGTGGGTGTGGCCTACTAGAACTTCCCGGAGGGCCGTTTTTCGCTTTCCCAAGGGTCCGGAGGTTGACCTCGGGCCTCTGGGAGGGCAAAAACAGCCTCCCCCGGGCTCTGGAGAGGCCCTCTGGAAACCGGAAACAGACCCGTTCCGTGACTTCCAGTATTTCCAGAAGGCCCTTACCTGCATCGAAAATGGGCCGCGTGGAGACTTCTGGGAGGGGAGGGGAAGGGTAGGCAGGGCCAGCCGGTTGGTCCCAATACCAGTTTGGCAAAACAGATGCAAATTTAACATCTGGTTCGCCCGACCTGATCCGAACCAGTAGAATCCCACCCCTGCTTGAAGGTAACACTGTAGGGCAGAGGTCTCCAATTGTGGCAACTTTAAGACTTGTGGACTTCCAGAGTTCCTCAGCCAGCTTTGAAACTCTGGGAGTTGGTCCACAAGTCTTAAAGTTGCCAAGGTTGGAGACCCTTGCTGTTGGCCATACCCCAAATTAGGGATTTTTTTCCAGCAAGGATAAAGAGATAATAGTTTGCTCTGCTGTTTCAGTGAATTTGATTCTCAATGTCTATGGAGATTCTCATGGTTGTCCCAAAGGTGCTTTTTTCCAAAAGGCAACTTTTTGTTTTTTTCTTCAAAATATTTCACTTCTCATCTCAGAATCTTCTTTAGTTCTGTAGAAACATCTTGGATGAGAAGCGAAATTTTGGGGAAGGAAAAAACCAAGAAATTTCAGTTGCCTTTTAGAAAAAAAAAAAGAATCTTTGGGATGGTTTGATTCTTATGTATACACTTCTTCCATTGGATTGTTTCTTGCATAGAGATGACACTAAATTTAAAGTAAACAGTTTGATATTGGGGTATTCCAATACAATGCTTCACTGTATCAATCAGTAGCTACTATCATTGCTCCTAAATTCATCCTAGGTTTAGAACATTAAAGGTTTTGCATGTTCAAACAATGCAGCTTTTCCAAGTCAAACTCTTATTTAACAATATCAGTCCCTTTATTTGCAATCCATGATAGTTGGTTTGGTTTTGTCTCCCCCCCTGGATTTCCTCATGTGGGCACCACACTGACCCATTGATCATCTCGGCATCCTGTTCTCTGCTTTTCCTCCTCTCCAAAGGGGGTCTGGTAGAAGTGATGTCCAGTGAAGAACAACAAATAGCATACGCCTGGACACAGTTACGAGTACAAGGTCAAGCTTACCCCAAGGCACTTTTCTCCTCATTCACCTATTGGTCAACAACCTTAGTTACATTTACAAGCACCCTTCCTCTTATCAATATTGAATAAAATGGTTTACTTGGTGTTTGATTTGGTTAGGTAATGGTGGCCTGTGTGTCTTATGCTAGATTATAATGATTCATTTTGGTTGCTTCGTAACCTGTGTTACAGGTAGTCCTTAACATGCAACCACAATTAGGACCACAATCTCCATTGCTAAACAAGGTGGTTGTTAAGGGAAGTATGCCCAATTTTATGACCTTTTTTTTTGCCACATTTGGGAACTGAATTATGTGGTCATTAAGTGAAACTGGCTTCCCCTATTGACTTTGCTTGTTAGAAGTCAACTGGAAAGGTCACAAATGGTGATCACCTGGGATGCTGCAACTGTCATAAGTACATGTCAGTTGTCAAGTGCCTGAACTTTGATCACTTGACTTAGGGATGCTGCAGCAGTGCAAGGATCGGTCGTAAGTTGCTTTTTTTCAGTGCTGTTGTAGGTTTGAATGGTCACTAAATGAACAGTTGTAAGTCTGTTCATTTACCTGCATTGACCATGGATGTTTTATTGATAACTAGCCTGTTTTGTTGTTTTAAGTTATACTGAGGATGGCTGAGTTTTATGTTAAGCCGCAGATGCTTCTGAAAACTGCTTATGAGTCTCTTTGAATTTGATAGCATACAAATCCCACAACTATATAATCTTTCCGCTTCAAATCCAAATGTTGGAGAGGAGTGACAGAAATCTTGACTATCTCATTTCATATCATTCATTTGCTGACTCAGCCAGTTCTGTCCCAGATGAATTAACCTTGCCCTCTGGACAAAAGAACTAAGGCTGGGTAGGATAAAGACAGTTGGCCTGACCATTTCTTTCCCATTTTATCATCTTAAACATGATAATTTGGAGACAACGGTGGGAGGCCTCCAAGGTTATGTCTGTCCCTCCCTTCCTGCCCTCTGGTCCCAGGCAGTTTCCGGACAAGCAGAGTCTAGTTTGGAAATCTGGGAGTGAACTTGTGCCAGTATAGCTGGAAGCTGTTGGGTCGGGCATGGACCTTAGCGGGGATGGGTGGGGGGGGAAACCCCTCTCTCTTTATGCCTCCCATAGACATCTTTGGCAATTTGAATCTCACTGGCTCAAAGTTGACTCAGCTTGCCATCCTTCCGAGGTGGGTGAACTGAGGACCCAGATTGTTGGGGGCAAGAGGCTGACTCTGTAAACTGCTTAGAATGGGCTGTAAAGCACTATGAAGCAGTATATAAATGCTATGGCTGTTATATGGTGTCCCATTTCTTACAGACATCAGAAAAGAGAATCCCATCTTCTCGGCAGTTCTGTGTTTTGCCTCTGGTTCTATTTCTTGCAGACCCTTGCAAGCCTTTAGTCAAAATGTGACTTTTCTAGACAGCATTTTGGGTCAGCTGATGGGTGACTTTCCTTTCAGCTTGAGTAAGTGTTGTTACCACATTTGAGTTGTGTTTTTGATCAAGGTCTGTTTTGAAAATTCATCCCCATCTATTTTTGGTAGTGTCTTAGTCCTTCTCTTTGGGGGGTGGGGGGTAGGATAACCACCGGAAACCTTCCTGACGGAGAGGAAACCTGGATTATTCACTTGAAATGTGTCAATAAACCAAACTGGAGGTTTGTAAGAAGGCATGCATACAACAACACAACCAAAGACCTGGCCCACTGTCCTAAACCCCAAACTGGTTCTCCTTTGCTAATACCAGTATTCCTCAACTTACAACAACAGTTAGGGTCAAAATTTCCAATGTTAAGTGAGTATTAAGGTCTTGGGATTTAAGAGCCGACCAGCAGTGAATAGCTACCAAATGTGGCTGATGCAATAAAAGGTTGAAGACCATTACAACGTATTTTTACTTGAAGTCAAAAGAGTAATCAAACTATATGTACCAACAACAACTCCCAAACCTCCCCAAAAAACAGATTACCCATAACAATAAGGAAACTTCAATCCAAAAAGAGATCACTCTGACAGAAAAACAAATCTGGTCATGTTGCCAATTTCAAAAGCCGATACAAAAATTTATGCCACCAGATAAAGACTGAATGCACCAATTATCATATTAAACAAGAGGAAAACCTTCTATGCACCAATTCCACCCGCCTTTTACAATTTTGTAAACAACAAACTAAAAGACTCAAGGTCCATCCCACCCCGATAGGACCTAACAGTAAAGACTGCAACGATGACACCATTAAAGCCGACATCTTTAACACATTCTTCGGCTCAGTATTTATAAACAGCAATGGATCATGTCCAGTATTTCCTAGCCGAACCACAGACAACTACAATGATCTAATATATATTGATTTTACAGAAGACAATGTTGAAAAAGCACTATGCAATCTAAAACCATCTCTATCTATTGGACCAGATGGAATATGTGCCTACTTCTTTAAAAAGCTATCCACTGCCATAGCCGAACCTGTAAGCATAATTTTTGAAAAATCTTTCAGGACCAGCTCCTTGCCAAAACTATGGTCACAAGCCACAGTCATCCCCATCTTCAAAAAGGGAGACCCCAGCCTAGTTAAAAACTACAGACGAATCTCCTTATGCTGCATCACCTGTAAAGTCATGGAATCAATTATTAACCAATCCATTATCTTCCACTTAGAGACAAACAACCTGCTCTCCAATAAACAATTTGGTTTCAGGAAAAAACTATCATGTAATCTGCAACTCTTACACTGCAAAAACATATGGACTTCACAACTCGATCAGGGCAAAGCAATAGACGCAATCAACATAGACTTCTGTAAAGCCTTTGATTCAGTGGTACATGACAAACTACTCCTAAAACTGAAATCTTATGGTATCTCTGGACAGGTGCATAACTGGACAGAAGCATTCCTGTCAAACAGACAATAAATGGTCAAAATTGGGAGTGTCCTATTAAATTCTGTACTATCAGGAAGCTCTCACATTTTGTTGAGGCTTTTAACAGAATCCATTGGACCAGATCTCCATCCTAAACATTACTTTTCCCCAACGTATTTCAGTGCCTATTCTGAAGAAGGCAAAACCAAAATGTACCGGTAAATTACAAGGAGAACACACACACACACCCTCCCTTCTAACCTTGCTGGAACAGGTGATTGGACTAGAATAGATATCTCATTATTTTTCTCCTCCTTCCTTCCCTCCCTCCTTTTTTATTTCTTTTTCTTTCTGTCCCTTCCTTCCATCTCCCCCTCTTTCTTTGTCCCTTTTTCCTTCTTTCCCTTTTCTCTTTATTTTCTCTCTTTCTTTTCTCTCTCTCTTTCCCTCTCTCAGGCTCATCCTTTTGGATCAGGGGTCACCAAACTTTTGAACCTCAGGGACCACCAAACTCATAATTTTAAATCCTGGAGACCACTAATATGAATTTTGACTGACGGTGGCTTTCTGGCGTTGGTAGGAGAGAGAGAGAGAGAGAGATCTGATCCAAAGTCTCTCTCTCCCTCTCTCTCACACAAACAGGCAGGGGTGGGATTTAGACCCCTGATCTAAAGCTGTCAAAACTCCAAAAACTGGTCAAGTAACTCTGGGGAGGCCAGTCATAAATTAGAACACTTGCTAAACAACCGGTCATTAAGTGAGGATCACTTGTATTTGGTTTGCCAGTCACCTGGCCATGCCTACCCAGTCACATGACCAGCAAGCCATGCCCACCCAGTCATGTGACCAGCAAACCACGCCCTCGAATTAGGCCACATCCACAGAAATTTGAATCCCACCTCTGGGTGCGGGGCACCAAGGATGAGTTTATAGCACCAAGGGGGCAGTGGACTGAAAAAGTTTGGGAACCACTGGTTTAGAGATATAAGGATTGCCTTGGTTTAGTAGTCCAATGTTTCTCAATTTTGGCAACTTTAAGAAGGGTGGACTTCATCTCCCAGAATTCTCCAGTCAGCAATACTGTCTGGGAAATTTTGGGAGTTGAAGTCCATTGCTCTTTAAATTGCCAAGATTGAGAAAAATAGGAGTAGGCTGTCAAAAACCAGTTATGTTAGTTTGCAATTCATATTTTATGGCTTAATCTGATCCATGATTGCAGCCAGTGGTGTCTGAATCAGCAAATCATGGCTTTATACGATGTGTAAATCAAAATAGAATGGGTATTTTTTAAATCTTGTTTTCTCTAATGATGGCTTAGTCAATAAGCTACAATTTGGTTCACATAACATACAAAGCTGCAAGCCAAGTTTTTCAAATCACAAAGGTCAAATTCATGCAACTTTTAAAGTCCAACTTGAATAAATTGTATTATAGGTTAACACTTTGTATGAATCCAATCATCGTACTTTGTAAACACAGCTTGCACTTTATTATATTGTCAAAAGTGCACCATTATGGTATTCAACTAATCAACTCAAACTTCCAACTCTTTGGCAGGGTTCCTGGAACACATTACATCCTAATTTGTTCTGGTCTTACTCTACAAAGCCATATTTGCAAGACAAAATTCACGGGTTAGTATGCAATGCAAACCCAGACATCTAATTTAGTTAATAAATCATAATTAAACCCATCACATCAATCCCTACAGTGGAAGAATGGATGGAAAAATGATGGAATTATCAGAGATGGCAAAATTAACTGTTTTAATCAGAGACAGGAATATATCCAGTATTGTTTCTACTTGGAAACCATTCCTGGACTTTGTACTCAAGACAGAAAAAAATATGAAATCTTGACTTTGGGTTTTGCTGATTAAATTAGGTCTTGTTATAGAAATGGATGGTACTTACTAAGTTGGTGAAAGTAAAAAGTTGAGGCTGTAATTTTTTTTTGTATTTTGGTTGACCTACCTCGGTTCATTTAGTGACCATTCAAAATTGCAGTTACCACCTTTCCAACATCCCCTGGTCATGTGATCAAAATTCACATGCTTGGTTCACATTTATGACCGTTGCTGTATCCCAAGATCATGTGATTGATTCCTTTTTGTGACCTCGTGACAAGGAAAGTCAATGGGTATGCCAGATTCATTTAACAGTTGAGTTACTAGCTTATCTCCTGCACTGATTCACTTATCAATTGTGGCAAGAAAGGTCACAAAATGGGGCACAATTCACTTAACAACTGGCTCACTTAACAACATACATTTTGGGCTCAATTGTGGTTGTTAAGTTGAGGACTACTTGTACTGTTTTCCCCTTTCCTCCTATCACTTTTCTTTTCTTTTCCCTTTCCCCAATTATCTATTTTTCTTTGTATTTTATATATGATAATCTTAATTTTTTTTAAAAAAAAACATATAATCTTGACTATTAAGCCAAGCACCTCTTAATCAACTTTAAACAAGGCACACACATTTTCAAATGGAAGATTATGCCAGCCATTAAAATGGTGAGAACATTTGCAAAATCCATAGTTTGGAAGACGTACAGTAGATAGAAAAGCAGTCCTAAAAATATCGCCCTCTCTTCCTCCTCCTCCTCCTCCTCCTCCTGCTCTCGCCTTTCCTGCCAGTATGTGTGCTTGTGTGCTGATAACTGGCCAGCTTGTTATTTTAAGACCAAGAATTCTAATTAAATAACTGGTGTGCTGGAAGATGGAAAGAGATTCAGTGCATCCATGGCAGGAAATGGCCCGCTTCTGCTCCACCATTCAGATATTTTTTCAAAAATGTAGGCAGAAGCATCTCTGGGCCCACCAGCCTATGTGGCTCCCCAAATCGCTTTAACTTCTGCTAATGGATGGAGGTGGATTTTCTTGGGTGCCTTTATATCCATGGGATCCTCCCAGGCTACAATCCGAAGGTCTCGCTGGAGTTAAAGGCAGAGAAACAGGGTGTGTGTGTGTGTGGATTTGGCAGGACTGTAAGGATGGAAAATGTGCCACGTGTTCTTGGGGATCCAACATGGCTGTGAGCACTGACTAGATTGGCCACTCCCCGAGGAAATGTCCTCAACTGACAACCACAATTGAGCTCAAAATTTCTGTTGCTAAGGGAAACACTTGATAAAGTAAATTTTGCCCCATGTTACAACTTTTCTTGCCAGAGTTACTCAGTGAATCACTGCAGCTGTTAAGTTAGTAAGATGGTTGTTAAGCGAATCTGGCTTCCCCAGAAGGCAATCATGTGACCCATGGGACACTGTAGCCATCATAAATATGAGTCGGTTTCCAAGCATCTGAATTTTATCATATGACCATGGGGATACTGTAATGTTTGTAAGTATGAAAAACAGTCATAAGACATTTTTTTTCCAGCGCCATTGTAACTTTGGACAGTCATGAAATGAACTGTTGTAAGTCAAGGACTACCTATAGTAATCTCTCTTTCTCTCTCCCTCCTTCCCTCTCCCCCTCCCTCCCTCCCTCTCTCTCCCTTCATCCCTCTCTCCCTCCCCCCTCTCCCTCCTTTTCCCCTCCTCCCCTCTCTCCCTCCCTCCTTCCCTCCCTATCTCTCCCTCCTTCCCCTCTCTCTCTCCCTTCCCACCTCCCTCTCTCCCTCCCCCCTCTCTCTCCCTCCCTCTCTCCCTTCATCCCTCTCCCTCCTTTTCCCCTCCTCCCCTCTCTCCCTCTCTCCTTCCCTCCCTATCTCTCCCTCCTTCCCCTCTTCCCCCTCTCTCTCCCTCTCTCCCTCTCTCTCTCTTCCCACCTCCCTCTCTCTCCCTCCCCCCCCTCTCCCTCCCTCTCTCCCTTCATCCCTCTCCCTCCTTTTCCCCTCCTCCCTCTCTCTCTCTCTGTCCCTTCTGTTATGTACTGAGCATGGGTCGGAATAAATGGAGACAGCCTCTGAACGGTGAACTTTCAGCTCTTTATTTGCATAATGACTTCTCAAAACAACAACAGTGAACTCTGCCTTATATAGGCAACCCTTGTAAGATTTGTCCAATAACGAGCTATGAATGTTAGCTCTTTTAACCAATAAGAATTCTCCGTTAAGGGCCAATCGGATTCCTCAGAACTAACCAATCCAATCTGGCCGCCTAACAGCCAATCAGAAGTGCAGGGCCAGAACCCTGCACTTTACCTCAAGCTCATACTTTATCAACTATGGTACATACACAACACCCCTTCCCCCTGGCTTCTTAATTACGGTGTCATTATATAGTCCCTTAGATAGGACGATTGTCTTTTAAGTCTTTCGGATTTCTGTTGGATTGGTTGGTTGCAATCCTGTTGAGGTAGATTGTTGTTTGGCAGTGGTTCTGCTTCTTGCTCAGCTGCAATTCCTTGCGGTGCAAACGTTTCTCCTTCCTGCTCCATTTCCTGAGTATTACTTAGTTCGTTGTTCCCTTCGAGCAGGTTCCCTGGAACTTCATCTTCTTCCGTACCTGCCCCCCCCTCGGTTTGGTCATGGGGGAGTTGTTGACTGGCCGTTGCGAATCATGACCGCAATTGGTCGATATGCCGTTTCCACAATTTATTGTCACAGCATTTCACCACGTAGGATTTGGGGCCGGTCACTCGTACTACTGTCGCCTCTATCCATAACGGGTCGCCCGATAAATTTCGTGCGTAAACGAGGTCTCCTACCTGGAAGGTGCGACAGCGGCCGCTGGATCCTATTGACTTTTCCGGTTCGTAAGCAGGGTGCAACCGGTCGAGGTGGGAGCGGAGTCTACGTCCCATCAGTAGTTCGGCGGGAGTTCTGCCGGTGACGCTATGTGGAGTTATGTGTTGCAAAAAGAGAATTTGGTTGACCTTGTCATCGATATTGTCATAGTCCACTTTTTGCAAAGTCTTTTTAACAAATTGGACCATGCATTCAGCTCGGCCATTGGTCGCAGGGTGCGCAGGCAAGGTGAGCGCATGGCGGATGCCACGGTCAGTGAGGTACTGCTCGAACATTAGTGCCATAAACTGTGGCCCAATTTCGGACACCAGGACGTCTGGCAATCCGTGGGTTGCAAAGAGTCTGTTTAGGATCTTGATCACCGCCTCGGAGGTCGTAGTCGTCATACGATGAATTTCTAACCAATTGGAGTATGCGTCGACTGTAAGGAGGAAGGTATAGCCCTTGGTTGGCCCCGTGAAATCCAGGTGGATTCTGGACCAGGGTCCATGTGGCGTTTCCCATTCAGTAGGCATGGCTTTTGGTGGGGCGTTGCTGGCTTGTTGGCAATTGGGACACGCTTTAACCCACTGCTCGATTTGCCGGTCCATGCCTGGCCACCATGCGTAGCTTCGTGCAAGCGCCTTCATTCACACTATGCCGGGGTGGCCCTCGTGCAGAATTCGCAGCAGCGTCTTCCGGAGTCGCTCTGGGACAATGACTCTATTGCCCCAGATGATACAGCCCTTTTGGGAAAAAAGTTCAGTCTGTCGAGATTTGAATGGTGCGAAGTCATCTGGTACTTGGTCCAATGGCCATCCACGTTCTACCCAGCCTAGGACTCGAGCTAGGTTGTGGTCTCGTTTGGTTTCTCTCGCGATGTCTCGGCCGGTCATAGGCAGCGAGTTGAGTGTTTCGATCTGCAACGTGATTGCCGTTGGTGCCGGATCGTCGAGAATCTCTGGAAGCGGTGCTCGGCTTAATGCGTCAGCGTGGGGAATGGCTTTCCCCGGGTGATATTGCAGCTGATAATTATAAGCAGCTAGGAATTCTGACCATTGGGTCATTCTAGGGGATAATATGTAGGGGGTTGGCTTGTCCCCGGCTATTATCCCTAGCAATGGTTTGTGATCAGTTATAATGGTAAATGTCCTTCCATACACATATTCGTGAAATTTTTTTACAGCTGAGATGATTGCGAGGGCTTCTTTATCAATTTGTCCATAGTTCCGCTCTGCTTGTGAAAGAGTCTTTGAAAAGTATGCAACAGGGGCTTCGTTCCCATTAGGCAGTACATGGCTCAAAATGGCGCCCACCCCGAAAGGCGATGCATCGCAGGTTATAACTAACGGCAAAGTCTTGTTATACTGCATAAGTACAGAGTCAGATGTGAGCAGTTTTTTAACATTCCGGAACCTTGCTCTTCCCGGTAACCCCATACCCACAATGCTTTCTTACCTAATAATCGGTGTAACGGTTCAGCGACAGTTGCCTTGTGCGGTAAAAATACATTATAGAAATTAATGAGGCCTAAGAATGCCTGGAGATCGACCTTGTTATGTGGCCTGGGAGCATTTTTTATCGCTTTTAGTTTACTCTCGGTAGGATGAATGCCCTGGCTATCAATCCGGTACCCTAGAAACTCAACACTGTCAGTATACAATTGACATTTTTTTTTTTTTACCTTAAGTCCGGCTTCTTGGAATTTTTTTAGAACGCATTTCAAACGGTCCTGTAAGATTTTTTGGGTAGGGGCTGCAATTAATACGTCATCAAAATAAGGGACCACGCCCTTGATTCCTTGTAATAACCTTTCCATAAGGCTCTGGAAGATCCCCAGGGCTACACTAACTCCGAATTGCAATCGGGTACATTTAAAGGCACCCCTGTGCGTTACAATAGTTTGGGCTCGAGCCGTTTTTTCATCCACTGGTAATTGTTGATAAGCTTGAGCTAAATCCAATTTAGCAAAAACCTTCCCGCCCCCCAAGGAATGGAGGAGGTGCTGCACCACCGGAACTGGATACGTATTCTGCTGTAGGGCGTGGTTCAAAGTGGCCCGGTAGTCCCCACAAATTTGGATTGACCTGTCTGGCTTAATGGGTGTTACAATAGGGGTTTCCCATGGAGAGTGATCGATGGGCTTCAACACCCCTTGAGCAATTAGCTTGTCAAGTTGTTCGTCGATTTTTGCTTTAAGAGCGAATGGAACTCGACGGGGCTTCAAGCGAATGGGAGCTACTTTTGGATCTAGACTGAATGAGATTGGGGTCCCCTTATACTCGCCTAAGCTGTCTGCGAAGACATCATTGAACTCAGCGATAAGGTCTTCCTCTCACTCACAACCACCGACTCGGTTCACGCCGGCCACTTCAATGCCGAGTGGCGCGAACCATTGGAGGCCTAGTAGGCTAGGCCTATCTCTATCGATGACCGTTAGAGGTAAGTATGCTGTATGCTTCTTGAAGGAGACTCGGACTCGGCAGGACCCGACAATGGGGATTCGATTCCCTTGGTAGTCCTTGAGGATGAGGCGTTGAAATTGGAGGTCTTGGCATAGAATTGTGGGGATGAGTTGCTTGAGTGTCCTCCAGGACACCATCGAGAGAGACGATCCCGAGTAGACCTCCATGTGGCAAGGCTGGTTCTCGATGGCTACCGTGACTCGGATTTTCTTAGTGTCCAAAGCTGAGCCATGACCGATAGTGATAGTATGGTGAGCCTCTTCTCTCTGCAAAGCTCGATTTCTGTAGGAGTGGTTACTGGCTCTCATCTTACAGGACGGTTTCCTGTCGATTGGCGATAGTTAGCCCCTTTTGAGGCCTGGCTGAGTCCTGGTAAGCTGCGGCAGACCCGCCGATGTGGCCTCGTTTCCTGCACTCATGGCAGAGTGCGTCGCAGAATTTGCATTCGGACCTGGCATGGTTTGCTCCACAGCCAGCGCAAAGGTGTAAAGGCTTCGGGCGAGGGTCCCGGTCGGACTGCAGTCGATGGACCCCTTCTTCGTCGCTGTCTGACGACGAAGAGAGGTCCTCGTGGTGCGTTGTTAACAGCTGCCCTTCTGTGCTAGGTGAGATTTCGCTGGCCAGTGGTGGTACTGGAGTGCGGCTTCGCCGTAGTTGTGCAGCCGACTTTTTTGTCGCCTCTGCTGCCGTGGCTTCGGCGATGGCGTCAGCAAGGCTGATGTCGCCTTTCGCCATCAGCTTGCTTTGCAGGCCTAGTGCATCTAGTCCCAGAACTATTCGATCTCTTAATGCCTCTTCTAAATCGGTGAACCCGCAGAGGCCCCCTAAATTTCGGATGTCCGCCACGAAATCGGCCACGCTTTCCCCTTTTCATTGGTTCCTCTGATAAAACTCGTGGCGTCTCACGAGCGTAGGCACGGTTGGTGCGTAATGGTCTCTCAGGATGGGTTCGAGGTCGTCCCAGCTCATGGCCTTCACTTCTCGAGGTTTGGCGAGTGCTTTAGCCATCTTAAATACGGCTGGGCCGCAATGCGTCAGGAACAGCGCCCTTTTCTTTGTTGGCGTGGCGTCCTTCAAGGTTTTCATCTCGAGAAACATTTGGAAGCGATCCATGTAGGATTCCCAATCCTCTTGGTTTGGATCGAACGGAGCGGGTGGTACGATGCCACCGGACATGGTTCCGTTGTTGGCGTCGTCTGTCACGTGCTCGGTGTTGCTTCCTGGCTTCTTCGATTCAGACGTCTCCACATCCCACCCTCGTCGCCAGTGTTATGTACTGAGCATGGGTCGGAATAAATCAAGACAGCCTCTGAACGGTGAACTTTCAGCTCTTTATTTGCATAGTGACTTCTCAAAAAACAACAACAGTGAACTCTGCCTTATATAGGCAACCCTTGTAAGATTTGTCCAATAACGAGCTATGAATGTTAGCTCTTTTAACCAATAAGAATTCTCCGTTAAGGGCCAATCAGATTCCTCAGAACTAACCAATCCGATCTGGCTGCCTAACAGCCAATCAGAAGTGCAGGGCCAGAACCCTGCACTTTACTTCAAGCTCATACTTTATTAACTATGGTACATACACAACACCTTCCTCCCTCTCTCTCTCTCTCCCTCCCTCCTTCCCTCCCTCCTTCCCTCCCTATCTCTCCCTCCTTCCCCTCCTCCCTCTCTTTCCCTTCCTCCCTCTCTCTCTCCCTTCCCACCTCTCTCTCTCTCCCTTCCTCCCTCTCTCTCTCTCTCCCTTCCTCCCTCTCTCTCTCCCTCCCTCCCTCTCTCTCCCTTCCTCCCCCCTCTCTCTCCCTTCCCACCTCTCTCTCTTTCTCTCTCTCTCTCTCACACACACACATACACACACTCTGCAACTCCTTCCTGCTCAGATGATTTTCAGGATCATCCGATGCCAGAGTCCAAGAATTGGCAGCCCCACTGAAGCTCATTCCAGCCCTGAACTGTAAGCATGAAAATAGATTTTGCTAAGTCCCCAATGTGGGTTGCTCAGACGCTGATGTAAAAAGGAGGTGAAATCTTTTGAACCCGCAAGATGGGACAATGAATTCTATGGGTATTCATGAACCCCAGTTTCTAGCTTCCTTCCTCTCTGGCTACACTGTGCAAGGAATCTGTTTGCAGTTATGACAGTGCTGGAAAAAAGTAACATACGACCAAACCTCACACTTATGACCACCGCAACCTCCCAATGGTAACGTGATCAAAATTTGGTTGCTTGTCAACCAGCGTTGTATCTACAATGGTTGCAGTGTCCTGGGGTTATATGATCACCATTTGCAGCCTTCCCAGCTGGCTTCTGGCAAACAAAGTCAGTGTGGAACTGTGTGATTCATTTAATGACTGCAGCAAAAAGGTTGCAAAATTGAGCATCGTCTTGTGATGCCTTCTTAACTACCGCACTGCTTAATGATGAATTTTCCAGTATAGGTAGTTCTTGACTTATGACCGCTATGGAGCCCAAGATTGATGTTGCTAAATGGGACATTTGTGAAGTGAGTTTTGCCCCATTTTGCAACTCGTCTTGCCACCGTTGTTAAGCGAATGGCTGCAGCTGTTAAATTAGTAACACCATTAAGTGAATCTGGCTTCCACACTGACTTTGCTTGAGAAGAAGGTCGCCAAAGGGAATCACTTGATTCCCAGACACTGCAAGCGTCATAAAGTTGTCAAGCATCTGACTGTAAATCACATGACCCTGGGAATGCTACAGTGGCCCTAAGTGTGAAAAATGGTCATAAGTCCCTTTTTCCAGTGCCCTTGTAACTTTGAAGGTCGCTAAATGAACTGTTGTAAGTCGAGGACTACTGCGTTTATTGTGATCATAAGTGGAGAAACGAACTGTTGTGAAAATCATACAGGGCCTAAATTGTTATGCCAACAAAGTACAGCCATGGCACACATACTAGATCTGGAGGCCCTTTGTCCAACTCAATTCTAAATGATGTATATTTTTTGCCACCAAAAAAGTCACCAGGTCTTATTTTCAGGGGAAGTCATCCACTGACTAGCCTCACTTGTGTCCGTTGCCCCCAGCCTCCTTTTCACTGTCAGAGGCCTTCAGGAACTTCTTCTTCTGTGGCCAGCAAGGGTTTCCTGAAGGCCTCTGCAACCAATAACAGAGCTCTGGATCGATCCAGAGCTTTGTTATCAGCTCCAGAGGTCTTCAGAAAGCCTTGCCAGCCTTGCCGGCTGAAGAAGAAATGAGACAGCAAGGCAGGTGTCGGGGTGTATGAGGCCTGGCTACAACTGTCCAAAGGTAAGAAGTTGGGCAGCTCCACCCCTCTATCCCCACCCTAGTTTAATTTTTACCCATGTACTCTGGAGTGGGTGGGTTCTTAATTAGGGCTTATATTGGGCTCACTGTTAAAATCAAGCTAGAACTTACTTCAGGGTAGGTTTTATTTTGGGGGAAACAGGATACATCTCTCCTGCATCTCTGTCATGCCCTAATTTTGAAGGGGCAGAGAATCTTGGCCACCAAAATTATCCAGACCAACAGCTTTCCGATGCCTCTTCCTGGCACCACATTATCTCCCAACTAATATGGTTTGTTGAACTGAAGTTAATGTAATATGAACCTTCATTATCATGCCCATTTAATGCCAGGCATGAGCAATCTCCGTCAAAAATTTATAGTTTTTTTTCCCTGCTATTTAATAGTCTGGGTTTTCTGCTGTTCAGTATCAAAATTGCCATAGAAATTTTTTTGAAAAGCCAAGATTTCCCTTCCAAATAACAAGGAAAGAAATGAGGATCCCAGCCCTGATCACTTTTGTGATAATCCCACCCAGCCATCTTGGATCACCAATGAATTCTCCCCCCTCCCCCAACAGTAACACCTATTGACTCAAATTTATATCCATCCCTGCCTCAGGGTAAGGAAGCCATCCCTTGTGGTTCTTCAGCCCAGACTGGTTAAAATTAAAGCCATCAGACTTAATGACACCGAGTATTAACAACCACAAGAAGAATCATAACAAAGGTTTAAGGATCAGAAGTTTGGTTTGAGTCACTCATTGCAATAAATCAAAATGTACCAATAAAGGAGGTTAGGGTTGAAATGAGGGATCCTTGGCGCTCTCTGAACTTTCTTATTTTCTTGCAGACGTTTCATTATCAAACTAGGTAACATCCTCATTACTAGTAAGAAGTACAATTTGCTGTCAAACCAAAATGTGATTTGCTTAATGTGATTTGCTTTCAGTTTATAGGAAAGCTATGGCAAATCTAGATAGCTTACTAAAAAGCAGAGACATCACTCTGCCAACAAAAGTGTGTATAGTCAAGGCTATGATTTCCCCAGTTGCAATGTATGGCTGTGAAAGTTGGACCATAAGGAAGGCTGAGCGCCAAAGAATGGAGGCCTTTGAACTATGGTGCTAGAGAAGACTGCTGCGAGTCCCTTGGACTGCAAGGCGATCAAACCGGTCAGTCCTAGAGGAGATCAACCCTGGCTGCTTCAGGCCAGATCCTGAAGAGGAAACTCAAAGACTTTGGCCACCTAATGAGAAGGAAGGACTCACTGGAGAAGAGCGTAAGGCTGGGAAAGATTGAGGGTATGCTGTCCAGCCAGTATATAGTTAATGGGAAGTGGGATAGTTAGTTAGGAATTGGGAGCTGTCCCCTTAAGGGAATGCATCATGGTAAGTGTAGTTCAGGTATCCTGGGAAATGTAGTCCATGTCATGTGGCCACATCTGTAATCCTGATTGGTCACTGAATTGACCCTTGGTGGGTTGGGGGAGGTTTCTCCACTCTTGCTTGGAACCCAGTAACATGCTGCTGCCTCAACCCCTTGCTCCTCCTTTTTGGGGATGAAAGATTACCATCCTTTTACACCAGAAAGTCAGCTATGCAAAGAGTTGGACATTGAGATGAATCTCAATGTAACTGTAAGTTATATTGAGGATGCCTGATGAACCAATAAAAAGACTTTGTATGGATGCTTTTGTGGAGTTATCTATCTGCCTTTATACATTCAGTCAATAATTATAGAGGCCAGAATAGCGGGCAAAAGAAGAAGGGGACAGCAGAGAATAAGGTGGATGGATGGAGTCACTGAGAGCAGTCAGCATGAGCTTAAATGGACTCCAGAAGATAGTAGAGGACAGGAAGGCCTGGAGGAACGTTGTCCATGGGGTCATGATGGGTCGGACACAACTTCAAAACCAACAAGAACAAGTTTAGTATACAGTATGAATCCACCCATGTAACCATGTCAGTAGAGACAATCAATCTGGTCTAGTACTTTGTCAGGGGTCTCCAACCTTGGCCACTTTAAGATTGGTTGCTGGCTGCTTGCTGGCTGAGGAATTCTGGGAGTTGAAGTCCACCAGTCTTAAAGTAGCCAAGGTTGGAGACCCCTGGTTTAAGGCAGCAGGCTAGAAACCCAGAGACTGTGAGTTCTAGTCCTGCCTTGGGCATGGAAGCTGGTTGGGTGACTTTGGCTGGACACTCAACTCACCTCAAAAGGTTGTTGTTGTGACGGGTTTTAGGAGAGGAAGCAGCATTAGCATGTTTGCTGCCTTAAGTTACTTATAAAGGTGCAATAACAGAATAAAAGTTGGAAGGGACCTTAGAGGTCTTCTAGTCCAACTCCTGCTCAAGCAGGAGCCCCTATGCCATTTCAGATAAATGGTTGTCCAGTCCCCTCTTAAAAATCTCCAGCTTATGGAGCACCCATAACTTATGGAGGCAAGCCCATTCCACTGATTAGTTCTAGGTAAAATTCCAATCAATAAAGTAAATATATAAATAATATCTTAGTCCTGATTTCACATGTTGGTTTACTGACTCGTTTGCCACTGGTCTGCACAGCATCCTAAGTCATAAATCCTTACAAACTGTAAGGGCGGGACTCAGAATACGCCACATTAAATCACAAGCAAGCTGCCGTTAAATCTGCAAAATGATGTGCCAGCCACCATAGCTGCTTTCCACAGCCTGTTGCTTTTCTTGCAAGGTTTCAGTGCAATGCATGAATGAAGGACCTGTCTGTCTGTCTGTCTGTCTTCCCTGGGCCACTGTTGCAAAGAGAATAGCCCAGCACAGTCAAGCCATCCTAGACATTCACCAAAGACCTTATCGTAGTTACCTTAGACTCCGACCAGGGAAAGCCATTCTTTTCTGCATTCACACATGCCACGTAAACCCTGGTTGTAATGAATCTTAATTTTGTGACATTGCGCCAGACCATGGACTGTTCTGAGTTGACACCATGTTTTTCACTCCTCCACAACCCACCCACCCCAAAGCCAAGCCAACTAAGTGCATACAACACACACACACACACAGATTTCTCCACAGCGCCCCCCCCCCCCCGCCAATCCCCAGGGGCCGATCCCTGCA
>CM066336.1:20628756-20863756 GCA_033807585.1 Hydrophis major | reverse complement strand
AGAATTTGAGTTTGACTGGAGGAATTTAAACAAGATTTTGCTACATCTTAAAAACTAGTGCAATTGATGGTCCAGTCTCTCAGAAGCTCTTAAAACCCACACCTGAAATATTAAGGACAAAAAGTGCCATTTCATCACTATCCTTCTCTCAACTGCTGTAGGATTTGGAATAAAAAAGAGATTGCTTGTACCTTCCAACCACACTTTTGTTTCATGATGTAGATATTTGTTTAAGCATAGGCCCCAAATCCCAGTAGTTCCTACGGAATTGCAGAGCTGCCAATCCCCCCCTTCTTCTTAAAAGACCTGTGGAAGCAGCTGAGTTACACATGATGAATTATGAACCCCAAATCTCTGTTGGAAAGCAAGATAGTTGTTGAGTCTTGCTCCATTTTGCAACCTTTCTTGACATAGTAGTTAAATGAATCCCTGCAATTGTAAAGTTAGTAACAGGGTTGTTAAGTGAATCTGACTTCGCTTATCAAAAGGTTGCAAAACCTTTGACCCCAGGACATTGCAATTATCATAAATATCAGCCAGTTGCTAAGTGTCCGAATTTTGATCCCATGCCTGTGGGGATGTTGCAATGGACATAAATGTGAAAAATAAGTCACAAAAATATTTTTTTTCAGTACTGCTGTAATTTCAAATGGTCACTAAACGAATGGTTGTAAGTCGAGGATTACCTATACAAGAGCCATGGTGGCACAGTGGTTAGAATGCAATACTGCAGGCTACTTCTGTTGTTGCTTGCTGGATGTCAGCAGTTGGGCAGTTCGAGTCTCACCAGCTCCAGGTGGACTCAGCCTTCCATCCTTCCGAGGTCGGTAAAATGAGGACACAGATTGTTGGGGGCAAAAGGCCTTTGCAAACCACTTACAGAGGGCTGTAAAACACTGTAAAGCGGTATATAAGTTTAATTGCTAGTGCTGGTTCTATACTTGAGTTTCAATCAGCCCGCATAGCACCAACTAAAAATTGAATCAGCTTTCAAAACTAGCCACTGTGTTATGGGAACACAACCCATGGGTCTAGTTGAAATCTGGTTTCAAACTGGTTCAGAGTTACTTTGTAGCAGTGATCTTATTTTACACAGTGTATAGGAAATCTGCAACTTACAACCATACATATAGTGACCATTTGACATTGCAATGTCATTAAAAAAAGTAACTTATGACTAGTCCCCACACTTATGACTGTTGCAGCATCCCCATAGTCATATAATCAAACTTTGGCACATGGCAACTGGCATGTATTTTCAATGGTTGCTGCATTCCAGGGTCATGTGATCACCAGGTATGACCTTCTCAGCCATCTTCTGACAAGCACAGTCAGTGCACTTAACAACTGCAGTGATTCACTTAACAACCATGGTAACAAAGATAATAAAATGGGAGTGACTTCCTTAAGGACGGCCTTGCTTAGCAACAGAAATTCTGGTCCCAGTTCTGGTCGTAAGTGAAAACTAGCTGTGTTCCTCAGCCTCTGGCTTGTTCCCCTGATCAGGTTGAGCAAGTCATGAATCTGCCTAGAGCGGCGTTCCTCATTTTTTGGTGACATTGGCTGGCTGAGGAATTCTGGGAGTTGAAGTCCACCCATCTAGAAGTTGCCAAGGTTGAGAAAAAACTGGCCCGGGAAAATGAAATCCAGGCCTTTTCATTCTGGAAATTGTGATTCAAAACCATATTTCAGGTTTCTGGGTTTTCAGCTGCCATCGCCCACACACCTCTTAGTCATCAGGACTAGAAGCTGGATATTTTGCAGAAAATGGCAGACTTCTATTTCTCTCTATTTCAGTCTCTGTGGAGGTTCTCAATCATCCAGGTCATGGTTGTCCCAAAGATGCTTCTCAAAAGACAATTGGATTTTCTTGTTTTTTTTTCCTTGAAAATGTTTCACTTCTCATCCTAGAAGCCTCTTCAGTTCCAACTGACTGATGGAATGAAAGGATTTATATACTTTGCAGTCATCTGGACCTTCAGAATTCTAACACCCAGACAACTGCAAAGAATATAAGTCCTTCTTTTACCTGTCAGTTCGAACCGAAGGAGCTTCTTGGATGAAAAGTGAAATGTTTTCAAGGAAAAAACCCCAAGAAAGTCCAGTTGCCCTTGGAAAAACTTCTTTGGGGACCCTGTATTTAAGCTTAAGCTTAAACACGTCAGTTCCATTTCACCCTCGACCCCCACAAAGTGGTAAAAAAGAGAGAGGAAAGAAGAAATTCTTTTTCAGGTCTTTATGTGTTCAGCTTCATCATTGGAATGGGATTCTAAGCATATTTGATGTCTTTTGTTCACTGATCCTGCTTTGAAAATATATTTGAAACTGTGAAATGTTTTCATGGGTGTGCCTTTGAAGTGCGGGATGAGTTATATAAAACACTTCCCCAGTAAATGTCATACTTTCTGCAGAATAATTCAATAGCCCTTCCATATTAACCTTCTGGCTGAATAAATGACCACACCATGCTATATAGGTAGTCCTCAACTTACAACCATTTTGTTTAGTGAGTGTTTGAAGTTCACAACTGAAAAAAAGTGATTTATGTCCATTTTTCAGATAACTATTGCAGCATCCCCAGAGTCATGTGATCAAAAGTTGAATATCCAAGCAACTGGCATGTCTTTATGATGGTTGTAGTGTCCCTTGGTCTTTTGTGACCTTCTGACAAATAAAGTCAACAGAGAAGCCAGATTCACTTCATAACCATGTTGCTAAAAATTAACTGCAGTGATTCCCTTAATAACTGTCTGACTTAGTAATGGAAATTCTGGGCTCAGTTGTGGTCATAAGTTGAGGGCTACCTGTAATGTTATTTGGTCTGGGTTCGGTTCATGACGTATCTGTAAATCCTACCATTCTGGTTTGTAAATCAGGCTTATGATTTATGTTTAGTCTTTGGGTGGCTAACCGTTAATAAAATGTCATATATTCCAATTCAATTTAATTGCTGTCATAGACAATAAACAAAATAAAACTTAAGACAGAATTAAAATACATTTGTAAAATAATTTACCATCCATTATGTGAGGTCCAGCATATAGCCTCTATTACATTGTAATGAAAAAAAAATTATATTATGATAATATCTAAAGTTACAACAAAGTAACAGTGTCTAAAACTATTAGTGTCAACACATTTAAACAAATTATAGTTATAAAGAATGCACTGGGGGAGATTAAATGCCAAATAAAATAAACCTCTCTCCCAAACAATTAAGATATAAAACCTATACTAACCATGCATCTTATAAATTAACAATATCCCATGGGTTCCTGCTAATCTTGTAACCCTACGCCTGGAAACAGAGTGTTGTCTGAATGCATTCAGTTATGCCTTTTTCATCAAACTATAGTTCAGGGCAAAGGGTGAAGCCAGCCATTCTATACTTATGACACTTCTTAAGGCACTGTGCATGAAAACAAGCCTGTATAAATATCTTGAACTGAAAGACTTTCCATTTGAAATTAGATTTCTAAATTGCATTCTTTTGAGTACAATCTGTTTACTTAGAAAAACATTTTAGAAGCAAAGCCAAAAACACTCTTCTTTCCTGCGAAGGTCAATCTGGCCTTATGAATTCCAGTAAATATTTATGGCTCCAACCCATGGAATTTCATACAGATTGGCCTTCCTGTCCTTCCTTGTTACTTCTTTCTTTACTCAAGAAAACTGCAGGCTTTTTGGCCTGGGGAAGTGACATCTGATTTAGTCATATCTGGTTTATTTTTGTAATCTTAATTATGGGGAAAGAAAAGTCCCAGGTTCAACCCACTCAGGAACAAGAGTTAAAAAAACCAAGATGGTACCCATGAGTGGGTGACCAAAGCCCTACCAAATGTTACTAGACACGTAAGAAGGGCGGGGCTTTCCATTGAGCAGCCAAAGACATCAGCTTGACTTCTTCTATTGCCATCCATGGATACTCCTGAATTCCACCTTCAATCATTTACTGGTGACTTGGAGCCAATGATTGTCTCTAGAAGAGATGCTCTGAATCCAGCTTTAAGTTTTTGGAAGAACCATCAAGTATTAGTTCAATGCGTAAGTTGAATTCAAATGAGTAAAATATATACTAGCCACTTCCAACCTGGTGCCCTTAGATGTCTTCAGTGAGCTTCCAACAGTGTGGCTGTTCCACATCCCCCAAAGGTCACAGTTTACTTTCCCAATAATAGTTGCATTTTCCAACTCCCAAATGTTGGATAAGAGAGAAAGAGCCAAATTCCTGAAATTATTCCTGGAAGAGGTGGCTCAGGTCAAGAAAGAGACACTGCAAGGTTTCAAATGCTAGTACTTTATGATTGTTATCCAAGATTAACATTCTGTAATCATGAAATCCTGTCCAGTTTTCTCTTGTTCCATCTAATATTAAACAGTATCAAGATAGCATTGTTATGAGTTTCTTTATCATGCCAGATTTGATATATGGATTGTTTAAAGTTAGTTCTCAACTTATAACCATTCACATTGCTCATTGCCGGTCCTCACAGTTACAACTGTTGCAACTTCCCCACTGATCAGAATTTGGTTGCTTGGCTCTGGCATTAATTTATGATGGGTGCAATGTCCTGGGGTCATGTGATTACTTTTTGGGACCTTCCCAGGTGTCTTCTGACAAGTGAAGTCAATGGGGGAAGTTGGATTTGCTTAACAACCATATGATTCACTTAACAGCTGCAGTTATTTGCTTAACAACCATGGCAAAAAAGGTTATAAAATCAAGTGCAACTTCTTTAACACCACCTTGGTTAGCAAAGGAAATTCTGATCCCAGTTGTGGTCATAAGCCAAGATCACCTGTAATTGCCTCTCCAACTCTTTCAATGATTTCTTCCTTCCTTTGCCTCTTAATGACTCTTTCAGATTTTCCCCAAAGACATCTCCAAAATCTTTTATAAATTACAGGGTACCTCTGTCAACTGCCCATCTTTCACCAGAACTAGTCCCCACTCAACCCTGGAGTCATTGGGTGATTGGTATTGAAGTTGATGGTTATACAATCTGGTTAATAATGGGGGTCTGTAGGTGAGGGGACAAATGCAAGATATGACCATAAGATCTTAGTCACCATCTTGATTTTTTTTTTTTTTGACCCTCCTCCTGTTGATGTCCTTGGAGTCATTTTTCAAGAAGGAGAGAAGAATTTGCTGCTTTCTGGAGCTTTGTGGTTCTTGGCGCAGGTGAGATCATTCCATACAATTCATCTTTTTCTTTTGTAGTTTTGACTTTGGAAAGCCTGCCCTTGCCACTCTTCATCTCAAGCCAAAATCTGGAAAACGCCGAAGGGATCAAATAGACAAAAAACCTTGGATGGATTCTAAAAAGGGAGAGGGGGTGGAATGGAAATTTTAATTTTAAATCAAACAACAGGCAAGGTCTACCTTTGACAAGGGCCAAACCGCAAGGCCAAGCAGTGTGGGAAATCTATGCTTTGTATCTGGATCTGTTCAGACCTGGGGATTTCCAGTGATGTGATGTATGTGAACTAAAGGATGGATGGAACATGTAGCATTATTATAGCATTAATTGTTTTTTTATTATTATCCTCTGTTTAATCATGTACAATTCTTGAAGACTGCAGGATATGTCTCCATAGTTTTCTTGGCAAGATTTCAGAAATGATTTGACATTATCTGCTTCTTGGGATTGAGAGAGAGAAAGTGACCGGTCCAAGGTCACTCAGCCGGCTTTGTGCCCTAAGGCAAGATTAGAAATTAGGGTTTCCTGATTTCTGGCCTGATGCCTTTTCCATGACACCAAATTAGCTCTTCAGCATTAATTACACAATAGTAGTAATTATAGAACAGGAGTATTGTAAGTGTGTCATGCCAGTGCCTTGCAAAATGTTAGTTATTCTTCACAAGTAGATAGATGCAAAAGGACCGATTCTGTTCAAACCATCTGCTATGACATGTCAATGTTTTATTGAATGGATCAGCATCATGGCATATACTGTACCTCTGAGAGTTGGTTCTCAATGACCTACAGATACAGGCTATCCCATTTTTTCCAAAGAAGCAGGCATCCCACAGAGGAGGAGAAGCAGCAGAAGAAGAAAGAGAAGAAGAAAAGGAAGAGGAAGAGGAAGAAGGAGGAGGAGAATTAAAGAATGGATGTGTGTGTGTGTGTGTGTGTGTATCTGAAAGTAAAATATAGGTCACAATTCTTCTTTTGTTCCTTTAACTTTTTCCTGGATAAATCATACAAATCTGAGAAAAAACAGTGCTGCTCTTTGGACTGACTTTTTGCTGCTTGAGAAATCTGACCTCAAATCCTTAAGAGGCACTTCCATATTTCCCTTGCAAAGCTCTTTAACAACTCACAAGTAAATATAGAAGCCGCCTGGAGAAATCTCACGAAGATTTCATGTGAGAATCCATGTGAGATCTGACAAGATTTTGTGGATTATAAAATGTGCTGCAATCAAGCTACTAGGGGAGAAGATGGAACCTGAAATCAGAAGGTTTTGTCATATCCTGGCCATATGTGTTGCCTGTATGCAGGATGAAACTACTTCTATGGATTAGAAACCAGAGCTTGAAACCATATTTTATGGTAATTTACAGATTAACAGAGTTAGAAGGGATCATCTAGTCCAGCCCCTGCCTAAGCAGGAGACCTTACACCATTTCTGACAAATGACAGTCCAGTCTCTTCTTGAAAGCTTCCAGTGATGAAACTCCCACCATTTCTGAAGGACAGTTGATTGTTCTCACTGTCAGAAAATTTCTCCTTAGTTTAAACTCTGGTAGTTAATTTTTTTTAAAAAAACTCCACACACAACTAATCTAAGATAGAAATAACCTACATTTGGGTGACATATTTCATCACTGCTAAACAAGAGAGACTATTGGCAAGCGGATACTACAGATAATTCTCAAGTTACAACTGTTTGCTTTGTGACCATTCAAAATTAAGACCGACCCCGACAAAAGGGAACTTACAATCTGGATTCAAAGTTTTAGTGGTCAAGTTCCCTCTCTGCAGTGACTAAACTTCAGTCACTTGGCAACTTGGCTGCCTTTCTGGTTTCAGGCAAAACTGTGCCCACAGTGACTCACTGATTTACTTAAAGACCTCAATGTTCACTTAACACCACAAAAAAGTCATAAAAATGCTTTCACAACATACGATCATAATGGGCAGGTTCCATTATGGTTGTATCTTGAGATCTACCTGTATGATTGTGAGGAGAAATTGCTAGAGTCTGGTTTGAGTTTAGAAGTAAACACAGTTGAGGTCTAGTTAGTACTTTAATATGAAAGTACTAGGATATTCCAGAGATGTGAGCTAAAATAGGGCCTTCAAAAAACATCTCAGACATCAATCCTCAGCATTTTTGTCCTGCTGCCAACACCACTACATGGACATGTCCACGGACTCACCAAGATTTGAATTCAACTCAAGGGCAGTCTATTTTTTTTCTTACATTTTTGTGGCTGTTGAGGTGGTCAGCAACTGTCCAGTTACTGGATTGGAAGAACATTCAGATGAACCCCAAAAGCACTGCTTGTTTTGTTTTCAATATTTTCCTCTGACTTTTCAAACTTGCCTCCCACAGTGGCTTGTATAAAGGAAACCATGCAACGTTGCAGTTTTTTTCACTTTAAAAACAACAGTAAAACTATCTCACAAATCAGGCTGACAGTTATAGAAAACCATTTAAAAATCAACAATAAGCCAGCCATTCAAATCAGAAAATTGGCTCAATGTTCAAAATAATAACTCAGCTACAAGTAATTGGAATTCAAACTGATGAGGAAAATCTTATCCAACTTTCCACTGAGTGTAACTTTTATACGTGTTGTGCTGCAGATGACCTTAGAGCAATCAGTTTTAGATATGAAAACAGCATGAAATGGAAATAGGACTCAGTTTGGCTTGAGTGAGAAACATAACAGTGTGATACCTCTACAGTTGAGGATTTGAGGGAGGTTGGGTTCAAATGCTATCTTTGTTCTTATCATTATGTGTGACACACAATAAAAAAAAAAAGAATAGAACTTCATTACACTATCACAGCAGCCTGACTGCCTTTCTTTTTATCATACAGCTAGTCCTTGAGTTATGATTGTTATTGAGGCTGTCAATTAGAAAAAGGGTCACACATGACTGGACCCAATTTTTCAATCTTTTTCACGGTGGTTGTTAAACAAATTCCATACTAGTTAAGCAAACCCATAGTTTGTGAGGGGTGGTTTTGTTGGAAAACAGAATTAAAAACTGGTTTCCAGCAACACTGATGTCAATCGCAGTCATGTGAAATGGGGCATTGCAAATGGTCATAAATATGGGTGGATTGAAAAGTGCCTTAGATCACCTTGGGAGAGGGGACGTTGGAACTTCAAAACTGTCTCTCTCTAAAGATTAACATTGGGACAAGTATTTTGTTGATTAGATCAGTGGCCCCCAACCTTTTTTGTACCACGGTCTGGTACCGGCATCACAAAATGATCCACGGACTGGTACCGGCATCAGCATGCACAACCAAGGCAAGTCAAGCTGAGCAACTGGCCAGCCAGCCATCCCCCGCTTCTCCCCACCACCTTCAACTCCTCCTTTGTACCTTCTTGTGGTCGATGGGCTTTTCGGGCTCTTTCTTAATCTCCTCCTGAGTAACTCCTGAGTAACTCCTCCACCGCCATCGGGACGGCTCTTCGTTCAAAGCCGCCCCCCCTCAACGAAACTAAGGCGCGACGATTCCTTCAGCACCCAAACGCCGCTTTCCAACCGACGACCGACAAGCTCACTCCGAAGCACTTTCTCAAGCGCCGTCAAAACAAGATGGTGGCGCCCAAGCAAAGTAGGTGGCCCGGTACAAAATGATCCACGGACCGGTACCGGTCCGGGCCCCGGTGGTTGGGGACCCCTGGATTAGATGATTAAATGTTTACCATGATGAGAATTCTTAGTATTGGTGATTCATATCCCTATTTAGGAAGAAAGACATTCTTGTAAAAGAGATAAGCTAAGAAATGAAGTCCCAAAGATGCTTTTTCAAAAGGTAAATGGATTTTGTTTTTCCTTGAAGGTGTTATGCTTCTCAGCCAAGAAGCTTCTTCAGTTCAATTCTCCAGTTCAGAATTGAAGGGACTTTTTGGATAAGAAATAAAATGTCTTCAAGGGAAAACAAAGACCAGTTGTCTTTTGAAAAAGCATCTTTGGGGGGCAACCATGACCTGGATGGCTGAGAATGTTTGTAAAGGTAAAAGTTCCCCTCGCATATTTGTTGTTTCCAGCTCTAGGGGTCGGAGATCATCTCCGTTACAAAACCGAAGAGCCAGTGCTGTCCGAAGACATCTCTGTGGTCATGTGGTTGGCATGACTAAATGCCAAAGGCTCATGGAACACTGTTACTTTCTCACCAAAGTGGCCCCTATTATTCTACTTGCATCTTTACATGCTTTCGAACTGCTAGGTTGGCAGAAGCTGGGACAAGGAACAGGAGCTCACTCCATTAGGATTTGAACCGCTGAACTTTCTGATTGACAAGCTCAGCATCTTAGCCTACTAAAACTTTCGCTAAGATTACCTTGCAATGACAAAGGAGTTTGCATATCCCAATATCTCTATAGGTTCCACTGTTAAGATGATGGATCACTGAAGGAAATAAAATCCCCCCCCTGTTGTGTCCGCGAAATGATGCCAGGAGTCGGTGACTTCAATTCGTGCTCTTTTATTGAAAGTTGGAACCGAACTGGCGTAAAGGAAAAAGCCCGCGGCTTTTATTCCTTTAGCCGCGGCGGCCGCGGCCAATGGCACCGCTTTGAATCTCCCGCGATCCGAATGGACCAATCGCGGGAGATTCTCAGCGAGCCAATCGGCGCGGCTCGCCTGACCAATCAGAGAGCCCCGCGCTTTGGCCAATCAAAGCGCGGGGATCTCAAGAATGCTAATTAAGGACAGAACAGCCCCCAATATAAATGGCAAACAAACCTAATGGGATTTTGCAACCAGGTCTCTGTCAAGATGATATCTGAAGATAAGGGAGGATGGTATGCAATGTGCTGGTGAAGAAGTGCAGAGGGAAAACACAAGTAGGACTGGTGTTTGTGAAGTGCTCAAAAGTGAAAGGGACATCCTAAAACCAGAAGGAAAGTTTGATCTTGCAAGATATGTATCCTTGGCACCTGAAATCTTTGAACCATGAACATTGGCCAAATTGGGTAATAGAACAGAAATGTGAAGACTGAAATTAGATTGTCTAGAAATCAGCAAACTGAAATAGGAAGGAATGGATCACTTCAGGGGCTTTTATAGCAGATGAGAAAATTATAAAAGAAATGGAGAAGCCTTTGTTATTAACACAAGTAAATGCTTGTATTTAAAATTCCAAAATCATGGAATGATCTTGATTCCAATCCAAGGAAAGCCAATCAAGAATAGAATGATTCAAGTCTACATAGATTCAAAGAAAGTGACAGATGAACTATTCTGTGGAGACCGGCTGCAACATATTGGAGAGACAGATTAGAACAAGAGCCATCATACTAATTATAGGAGACTGGAATATAGAAGTTGAACATAAAATAACATCTGGAATAATGAGAAAGCTTTCCCTCAATGTACAAAACAAATCAGGAGGCAAACGAGTACAGTTCAGCCAAGAAAAGTTAATGTTTACAGCAAACACTGCCTTCCAACAATCTAAAAAAAGTTCTACACATGGACATCACTGGATGAACATCAAAATTAAATTGATAGTGTATTCTGCATTCAGAAATGGAGAAACTCGGTTTATTTAGACTACATCTTGATTGGGGTTTTTTTGACACTTATACTCCTGCATCCACACACTCACACCACACAGTGGCTGTCCCAGGCCCGTTTTATACACTGCATGGTTGAAAAGCCAAGATTCCAGAAGAAAATCATTCTCTCAGCTGAATAGTATCTGTGACCAAGGGCTTCTAGAAGACCCTCAAGTGCACCTAAATGTGATGGGTGAAGTCATTGTATCAGATTGCCATAGAAGCGTCCTGGGTTTGCTGGGCAATTTCCTATCTCTCTCGTCCCAAACTTCCTCGTTGAGATGTTATTGTGAGGACAAATGGAAGGAGACTGTGCCATGTGCCTAAATATAGATATAAATAAGAAAATAAAGAAGGAGGGAGAGAGTAGGGTAGGGTAGGTAGGGCAGGGGAAAGGAAAGGAAAAGAAAGGAGAAAGGAAAGGAAAGGAGAAAGGAGAAAGGAAAGAAGAGGAAAGGAAAGGAGAAAGGAAAGGAGAAAGGGGAAAGGAAAGGAGAAAGGAAAGGAAAGGAGAAAGGAAAGGAGAAAGGAGAAAGGAAAGGAAAGGAGAAAGGAAAGGAAAGGAAAGGAAAGGAAAGGAGAAAGGAGAAAGGAGAAAGGAAAGGAAAGGAGAAAGGAAAGGAGAAAGGAAAGGAAAGGAGAAAGGAGAGGAAATGAAAAGAGAAAGGAAAGGAAAGGAAAGGAAAGGAGAAAGGAAAGGAAAAGAGAAAGGAAAGGAAAGGAAAGGAATGGAAAGGAAAGGAAAGGAAAGGAAAGGAGGAAACTGCAGAATAAATTTGCCCATTTCAATAGTAGTGTACCAAGGAATGCAGCACAATGGTATTTTCTCTTTATTCATTGGTAGATTGATTCTACTTATTCCTTCCCTCTGGAAGTTAAAGGCAGTGCATGTATAGAAGGATATTTGGTTACCCTTCTCCAATACATAGGATGTATTTCCTTCCTTCCTTCCTTCCTTCCTTCCTTCCTTCCTTCCTTCCTTCCTTCCTTCCTTCCTTCCTTCCTTCCTTTCTTCCTTCCTTCTTCACTGTAATCCTATTCTTCAAACCCCTGCAGCCATTCTGTGATTGAGGCAGATGCACCTACAAATAAATACAATAAAAATAAGGATCTCCTTTGATGCCATCTTTAGATTGTGACCATCTAAAAGTGTCCCATGAATTATATGACCAAAGAAATCCCAAACATGGGTCTCTCCAGTCATGTTAAAGGTAATGTAGGAGATAAGTAAGCAAGGGTATGGGGCACCAACTCTTTTGTCCTTGGAAATAGCAAAAATGAAGTTTCTAACCTTTTTTTTAAAAAAAAAATAATATTGTGGATTGTTTTCAAAATGTTCACAAAGAGCAACTTCTGTCCAGATAAAGATACTCCCTACTTAAAAATCGCTCAAGCTGCAGAGAATTCTTACTCCAGTGGCTTCTAAATCAAACTGATTAAGCTCGCCAAAATATTTGGATTTTGGGGATTTTAATGAGCACATCCGTCATGTAAAATTGAAAATATGCAGAGGCCAATGGTCTAGATGGGAATGAGCAATTTGGCAAGATTTTTTTTGTCCTGAAGAGGAGGTGAAGGAGGCAGCAGGCTGGGGATGGGAGGTTTAAAAGAGAGTAATCCACTAGTTTGCTCAGTTCATTTTAATCGGCTGTGAAAAGGAAAGCTGCTAGCAGGTGATTCCAGATGGACTGGGTCAGACCTAATCCCCAGCAAGAGAGAGAAGACGCGAAAGGGAAAAATGTACCCAAAAGAGTGAAAAGATCAGAATCTATATACTACTAAAACTCTTGTTCCCATAACATTTAACTGGGCAAAGTGGTGCATCAGAGGGCAAGTCAGGTATTTTGAACCAAAACATCTCAAATGGGCTAACTCAGAAGCAACCAAAATCTAGGACCCATGACTGCAAAATTGAAATGTGGCAAATTTTATAAAGCAATATTACGATATAAACATCACCATAAAACAAGTTTATGACATGTCCCAAAGGTGGTTTTTCAAAAGGCCACTGGACTTTGTTTTTTTCCTTCATTTCTGGCTGAATGCTGGGGAATGGAAGAATGGAAACCTAACTCTAACTCAGTATACAGATAGAACTGAAGAAACTTCCTGGATGAGAAGTGAAACATCTTCAAGAAAATAACAAGAAAGTCCAGTTGCCTTTTGAAAAGACACCTTTGAGACAACCATGACTTGGATGAGTAAGAATCATCGTAGACAATTTAGTTTATGACATAATACAAAATGCCACGAAGTATTTCCTGAGCTGATGTTTGACTGTACTGGATAGTTCAACATGAGCTGTTTTCAAGGCAGAAGCATTTCTGAATGTATTCCAACTGTTCCAATAAAGGCAAGTACGTTTAGAAACTCTCTCACTGTTAAAGGCAGCAAAGGAGTCTGATTGTCTATCAAATTGGATGCACAAGGCAGGGCAATTACACAGAAAAACCTGATTTAGGAACACCAGGAAATTCACGATGGATGAGACGGAGAAGAAAATTCACAGGTTTAATTTGTTCTTACAACATTGTCTATGATGAAAAACCTTTTCGTATTTCTTCAGGCTTCCTTCCCTCCTTGTCCTAACTTGACCAATGTAGGAACTGTACGCCGACAAATTAAATGCTTGCATGGGTTTCTCTTTTCTTCTTTTTCTCACCCCTTCCCTTATTCCTTGTCTGTTGTATTCTTTTCAACTGTAAGCTTGGAAACTGGACAGGGGTGGGTGGGCTTCAAAATTTTTAGCAACGGGTTCTCTGCCCAGTGAATTGTGGGCGTGGCCTAGTCAACCTCCTGCACCACGGTGGGGGGAGGGTCTCTGGAAGCCGGAAATGGGCCCTTCCCGCACTTCCAGGGGGCCCGTTTTTTCCCCTCTCAGAGCCTCCGCATACTTCCTGCACTTACCTGCATCCAAAACGGGCCACATCGGGACTGCTGGGAGAATAGGGGTGGGTGGGGCCAGCCAGGAGTGGGATTTGGGGGTTCTCCAAACTGTGCAGAATCTTAGCTAAAGGCTCTCCTGAACCCCCGCGAACCCCCAGCAGCCCACCCCTGAAACTGGGATTCGTGCAGGTAGTCCTTGACTTATAACTACAATTAGGGCCAGAATTTTCATTATTAAGCGAGGCATTTGTAAAGCAAGTCATGCTTGATTTTATGACTCTTTTTTTGCCATGGTTCTTAAGTGAATCTCTGCAGTTGTTCAGTGAATCATGCAGTGATTAAGTGAATTCAGCTTCCTACGTTCTCAGTAGCTGGATGACAAGGTTGCAAATGGTGATTATGTGACCTCCCTCCAAGGACATTGCAACCACCATAAACACCGGTCAGTTATCAGGCGCCCAAATTTTGGTTGTAAGTCATTTTTTCAATGCCATTATAACTTCACGTGATCCGTAATGGATTGGTTGAAAGTCAAGGACTACCTGTATTCAGTTGATTTTGGTAAGCCGCTCTGAGAGACTCTTAGCCCCACTGTTTTAGCACAAATGGGCTCAGAGGGTCTTAGCTAAGCAATTGCAGATGCCATGAAAAGCATCAAATCTATCAGAAAAATGTATCAGCCTGGTTTATGCATTGCAGTAATCTATACCTTGCTTGAACAAGCAAATGAATACGTTACAATTGGTCCGGATTATATATTCAGCCAATTTGTGTCTGCCAATTTGCTGATTTTAACACCCGCTTCGGATGCCGCTGCACACATGTTAAAATATAAATAATGGTTGAAAAATGCTCGGGGCCTTAGCCTGATGCTCAAATTCTGTCCCTGTGGATTCTAAACCACTTTTTATGGCTCAGGACAGTATTTTTCAACCTTGGCAACTTTAAGACCAGAGGACTTGCAACAGGCAAAATTCTCCATCCATCTTAAAGTTGCCAAGGTTGAAAAACATTGGCTTAGAATGATGCATGAACTCAGCCACTGAGATTTGTTTAACCAACCTTATCTAAAATATATCTTGGCTTAGTTCAACACGTGAATCCGGCCAAGGCCTTTTCCCAGATTGATTTCAATGCAAACTTTATCCTTAAAAGTTTGGGTTTTCAATTAGTCTGTCTTCTCTTGGCATATTAAACATCTCCTGGACACAATCCCTCAAGCCAGCATGACAAAGTGATGGGATGCCATCTGGAGAAAGCTGAATTTCAACACATCCATCCCAGCAGCAAGGTGGCTTTCCCATGACCATCTTTAATATACAAAATCCAGCTGTTTGCTCGAAACTGAAACAATGACCGTCAACTTCGGGGATTATGTCATACTTGTTAACTTACATATTTTCTGCATGGTTGACCTTCCCCGCTTAATTTGGAAAGCAGTGTTGTCTATGATGGATTGGTACTGGCTGGGATACAGAGCCAAGGTTGGCTACCTCTCTCTGGACATCAGCCATGGCAGCTTTGAGATGTGTGGACTTCAACTCCCAGAATTCCCCAGCCAGCATAAATGATAGCCTGATTTCTGCAAGGTCTGCTGGCAATGTAATTGCAACCAAAGATTGGGAAGATGCCAATATGGGAGCTGAACTGGAAAAAGCTGAAAGTCAAGAGCAATGTAGGTGGGAGGGAAGGAATTCATGCTGGACAAAGAATAGGTGGTTCAAGGCTGAAATGGCGTCTTGCACAAAGTTCTTTAGCTAACCCTCGATACTTCCAAGTGGTAATTTATTAGGCAGTTCTTCATCATCACACTTAAATCAGGAGTAACATCTTTCCAACCAACAATTTTTTATAAAAGGCAGAAGCTTTCATGACCTGCAATTTTCCTCCTATGAAACTCCTATGATGCTCATGGCATTTTTTTAGTGGGTTGAAGGTCATTCTCTTCCATCTTTAAGTCTCTTGTTTTTCCTATCACCATGGCCATTATTCTTTTTAGAGCAGTCCCATTTTGGAGGAAAAACCAAAAGGGATTTTCTGTACATTTTGGATCAATAGTGCTAAATAGGGAAAGTATTTGATCGACATGCCTTCTGTTATGATCACCCTAACCCTGGTGCATAAAGCTAATGGAATGGCAGGATTAAACGGATATTTGCTTCTTAGAAATACAGGGAAGGCAATTTGCACATACCTCTGAAAGAGGATAATTCTCACCTAGGGCAGATGTCCCTTATGATTACAGTGACCACTAGACAACCCATTGACTCATCATTTCAGAGATAGTTCCTTACTTAAACAAAGAAACAGAATGGCCAAAGGAAAAAGAACAGAATGAATAAGCAAAAAAGCAGTGGGAGCAGGAGTGACTTTCTACTTCCTGCTGGCTTTCCCATTGAGATTTCTTGTGGGAAGCTCGCAGGGAGCATTGGAAATTTCCTTCCCTTCCCTTCCCTTCCCTTCCCTGAGCATGGGGAAGGAGATTCAGAATAACCATACCCTAGAATTTCTCAGGATATATCCAGTGGATTAGAAAGTTATAGCTTTAGTTTGGCAAGATTCTGCCATTAGGTAATAAAAGATTGGGCTTGATTGAATCTCATTGTCACGTCTCTGCTCTTGAGCCTGACACAGTGTCCCATGGTCATGCGATCACCATTTATGATCTCCTGTTGATTTCCTCATTGACTACAGTGAAGATTGTATACAATAAAGATTATAAAAGTTGTATTTCTTGACATGGGACTTGTTTGACCAGTGGTTAACTAATAGAATCAGAGATTAGAATCTAAAAAGATCCAAAAGACAATAAAAACTTTTGTATTAAAAATTTTGTAAGGATGGATAAACTAATTTTATTACTATTTTGCAATTATTACTGATACATTTATTATGCTTATTATTGTGATAAATGTTGATTAATACTGCATTTCTACTTAAAACTAGATGTCAGATCTGTGTATCTGCCATTCTTCAATGGAAGAAGAAGGGGGGAGTTGGTACAAGTAATCCTTTTTGATGTAACCTGAATATATTAAATCTTACATTGATTCTGTATAACTTGCACATGATATACAACTGGAGGACTGGAGACAGATGTCTAGAAACTTGTCACCTCTTAAAGAGATAACAAGATGAGAAGGGACCACAAAAATTCCGGCTCTGGAAGATATCCCTGGGAACTCTCCTAAGATAGGTTCCCAGAGAAGGGGAGCGGGCATTAACATGTTGTTCTTTGTTGACTAAATCCACATCTAAATAAGGGAAGGGATTCTAACTCCCTTTTTCTATGACTGTATGCCTGGAAACCTCTTAGACTCTGCTTTGACTAGTGCTGGGATTCACGCCCTTTCAATAAAGGATTCCTTTTGAAAATATCTAACTTTTAGGAGTTCATTCTTTTCGGTTGAAGGGAAAAAGTCCAGTGCTTACACTAATTGTGTCCAGACAGCACACTGTTCAGATAGATATGGAATTTTTATGTGATATAAAAATGTATTCATAAAACATATATTTTAAAAAAAGATTGTAAATAGTAATCACATGACTGCAGAATGCTGCATTGTTATGAACTGATTGCCAGGCCCTGAATCGCAATCACGTGATACAGCAATGGCCACAACTACAGAGACCTGTTATGTCATTTGTGTCCACCCCCCATCCATCATCGTTGTAGCTTCAAATGGTCACTGAATAAGTGGACATTAAACAAACTACCTGTACTGCTTGATTTTAGATTTTTTTTTTATTAGAATATGCATATGTAGGACTGATAGGGGTAGATTGTAGTGGTTATATTGAAATACAATTTTATTTTATTTGACTTATTTATACATTAAATTGTTCTATTTTATTCCAATTTCATTTTAAATTGTTTTTATAGGGTTTTGTTAATAATTTGTGTTTGGAACTTTGTATTTTGAAATGGCCTATGGGCTAAATCAATAAACTAAATTAACTATTAGAATATGTATTTTTGTAAATTTTTTCTTGATTTTGCTCTTGAATTTTCTTTTGTAAAGGACAGTCATAACAATTCAGAATTTTTATCCTTAGGAATTTCATTCATATCTGCCCTTTTTCAGGTTTGTCTTTTATTTTTCCAAAGAAAATATGGTCATCGTATCTATATTTCTGACCCAAACATCATCCTATGGCCTCTTCAGCATGAACCTCATCCTCTGGCTGTCTATGGGAGGCTTCTTTAAAGCTGACTTCTCAAGGACAGCTTCAAAAGGACAGCTTTTCAACATTCCATGACTTGAAAAAAAGCACGGCTGTTTCCGATGGATTTCCCACCCCTGCCACCCTCATGTCTTTTGTGGTCAAAAGCACAGAAAACACAGCAGGCCAGGAAACCCTGAACTCCATGACCTCACAAGATTCCATTTAAATAATTCACTGTCCTGCTTTGAATGAAACGTCTCCATCTCTCTAATTTTTCAGAATGCCATAGCTGGGATGAAATCCCCTCTCTGCATGGCCCTGGGAACAACTGGTTTCATTGACATTGATGTTTCTCCCAACCTCATTTGTTTAACTGGGGAGTGGTTTGATGGACAGGGCCCAATGCTACAGTAGGCTGCGATGAAATCCAGATCCCATTCTCCTCCTTCTCATCTTCTGGTTCAAAGAAGCAGCTGGATCAGATTGGGTCTGACGGGTCCTTGGTGCCTTATCTTGTTTTTCTTGACACCAGACAACAGGCCCAGAGATGCAAGGATGGATGGATGAGCTAAAAGCAATAGATGGACAATTCTGGATCCCCCTGGGATGAGCTATGACTTACTTCATTGGATGCAATCAAGTGGCTAAACTGTTGTGGGCTTAAATTAGAATGAGAGATATGTGAATGGGCAAAAGGCGAAGAAGACATGTTGGTTAGGCAGAGGCAGGTGAGACAGACCACAAGTATGTTCTCAATGAACAATTGTAAAGTGTTAAAAATCCATTGTTTCTTGAGATAGTCTGAGATCACCTGAAACTTAGTCGATAGCCCACAAAAGTTCATGCCATTTAACAGACCTGTAGGTCTGTGCTACCAGACTCCTGAGAATTTCATGGACAGTTAAGACAACAAACCAATCAATCATTGAAGAAATGAATTCACTTAAGTCAGAAAAGACCAGACTCAAATGATCCTAGTTTGAACATGTCATACCTGGAACGCCCATGTAATATCTGGTCTCTGGAGAAGGCTCAATTGCTGGGAAAGGAGGAAGGAAAGAGACGAAGAGGGTGATCAGGAGCAAGGTGGATGGATAGATTCAGTTACAGTGTGATGGGTACACTATTGGAAGAGCTGAATGATTAGGTTAGAGACAGATCCTCAAGGAGAAAATCTATCTCCGTGGTTTGCTGGCAGAACAACTTGATGGCATATCAATCAATCAGTCATTCAAAAGTCTCCTTTTGGCAGTATACGAATGCAGCTGCTTGGCTTGCAAATAACGTGATGAGAGATGTTGCATGAATAGAGATGCACTCCCATTTGTTTTTAGTATACCCGATCCTTCATGACTAAACAGCGCCAACATATTAACCCTGTTGAAATGTAGTCTTTAGCCAAAACAGTGCATGCTGGTTCTTTCCTGATGTGTTGTACTGTATTTCTTCTGGATATCCATGACCTAATTTGCCAAAGACCACACTGGCTGTGCCAAGGGTGGTCCCTGTGATTCCCCCCCCCCCCGCAAAACACTCCTATCTGTAGATGCCAAAATCTGACTTTTTCAGTTTGCAAAGCCTCTGCAAAATTTATTCTGCTAGCTAGCAGAGCCATTATTTTTTCTTGGTTCAGAATCCAGATTCTACAGATGCTTGCCTTTGTTACATATCAACACTCAACTTGAGTCCCTTGGTTTGGATGGTAACCTTATTAAGTACAGGCTTGGGGATGAATTTGCAATCTCTCACTTTTATTAATAGAGGCAGCGTCACTTCGCCTATCTGTAGGAACCAGCTACCCTCCAACCATGCCAAAGTGCTGTCATGGAAGGCTGTAGCCCGTGTCATCCATCAACTGCTTGGTGATAGCTTTTCCTGGATACAGCAAAAGCATGTCATCACCAGGTTCCTGGTCATTCAAAATAGCCCAGCTGTTCTAAGTTGAATATAGCTCAGGGTCCTTGATGATAGATGATACATTCGTGCTAGATCATATAACACATTAAGTCAAAATGCATCTGGTTTTGGTTTTGGGTTGACCTGCTTGATGAGCTCAGCTGTTCTGGGTTGGAAACCATGGCTAACAGCAGAAACATGAATCATTTTCTGGGCCTAGAACTGTCCTTGGGCTTAGTGGTACACTAGAGTATGCTCAAATAGGTAGTGGGTGGACTCAGCATGAGTCCTAGATTTGGTTTCAGTTGGCTTTCACTTAAGTGTAACAATAGTGGACCATATGTATAACTCAAGGTTGAATTGTTGAATTCTTGTAGGTATGTATGCATTTATTATTTGAATGTACGAGGGCTATCCACAAAATACATTACGTTTTCGTCTGTAGCAAGAAGGGAAGGAGCTAGCGCGGCCATCTTTGGTCTGTGCGTCCACTGCTCAGTCTGCATCTAGTCATGCTAGTGGGAGGTTCGTATCGTTGACCGTTATTTCACAGCAAACATTTGAAAAGTGTGCTGCAATTGAAAATCCCGTGAGTTGTGAGGTGCGATCAGTGATAAGGTTTTTGTTGGCAAAAAACCATAAACCGATTGAAATTTTTCGGCAACTGTGTGAAGTGTACGGGGACAACATCATCACTGAAGGTGGAGTGTGCCAATGGTGCATTAAATTTAAAAATGGCCGAACTAGGGCACTCGAGAAGTCCTGAATGCTTTCAAGTGGGAGATTTTTCCTCATCCGCCCTACAGCCCTGATCTTGCACCAAGCGACTACCACTTGTTTCCAAGGATGAAGACCTGGCTTGCAGCACAGTGCTTTGATGACGACGCAGAACTGCGGGCGGGCGTGACTGACTGACTCAAATCTCAGGTAGCTGAATTTTATGACAATGGAATTACAAAGCTTGTTCTCCGCTATGATAAGTGCCTCAACAAAGTGCTACACTTTGTTTTTTTTCTATCGCAAAACATAATCTATTTTGTGGATTGCTCTCGTATATGACTAGATGAATGTATATTGACACATGATACTGGGCAGCTAATAAAGAATTAAAAAACAGACTAAATCAATTGAAACATCAACCCAATTCATCATCACTGAGCAATACTAAACCAATACAACCGGATGAGCTCACTATAAAATATTCCTGGGGGGGAAGAGCCAGGTCTTCACCATCTTAAGAAAGGCCAGTCAAGCTGGGCCATTCAAATCTTGGGTGGTGTGATGGCTCCTACAGCCAACACTGTGACAGAGAAGATCTACCTCCTGGGAACATCAGATGTCATTGTTTAATGGATGGAATTGCATTACCAGGCGCAAGGAACCTGGACCATTTGTGTAGAGTGCAGCATAAATGATGTATCCAAAACTATATACAAGAATATACTCAACTAATAGGAAGCACTAAACTGGCAGTAGCTAAAGGTCAGTGGAATTCAAGGAAGACTGGACACGGATCTCTTGTGGCAATGCAAGGATTCTAAACTGATTATGTATTTTACTCTGTCCCACTCCAGCCTGTCCTATACAATGCCATTTCTATGAGAACAGAGAGAGAAACCATGGAAGACAGACAGTCCCTTAAATAACCTGACTTGTGCCTTGAAATAATTTACAGCACTATAAATGACATCCAGAGCCACTACACAGTGGACAGTAACCTTGTAGATGTAAGATCTGCATTGGTCTAAAATGTCTACATTTTCCCCAGATGAAATTATGGCTGAATGATTTCTGAAATTATAAAGACGTCACAGTGTTTGGCTGCCACTGATTATAAGAAGTCACTGATGGTTTCTGGGACAGTTTTGATAGATGGAGAAATTACTGTTTGGTGGATTGTGATCCCACAATGGGGAATACAATACAATGAACATACTATCCCTGGTGGCTCACTGAGATATTGCAGGTTCATTGGTAAACACAGCAACATAGAGAACCTGGTGGCTGAATTGGGTATTGCAGGTTCAATTTCAAAAATATGTTTAAAAAAAGCTGTATTGTATAATTGACAGTAATCAAGAGTTGACTTGAGTTGAACCTATATACTTTACTGTCCATTGATGGTTCACTGCGGTATTGCAGGAAAAATAGGACAATGTGATACAATTAATTGCCCCCATCTTATTAAGGTATTGCCAATTCATAGGGCAATATAAGTCCATGGACACCAATTAACTGTGAGAAGATATGATGAAAAGTCCTTACTTGCACAACACACTGATTGGCATCCTCCAGTCTCAAGAGACTATGGTATCATGCTCTGAAAAGAGGTCCTAAAACAGCATCTAGTGTGGCTAAAAAGACCACTTCGAGAGTGGCAATACCTTCCACACTGAGGACAGATACAGTCTGTCTCCTGTCCACACACCCCAGATTTCATTGGTTCCGGGACGGCCTCTTTGCTTCAGTCTGCCGAATGAGTGTCTCTTCGAATTGAAGAAGGCCATGCTGCGTCTTTAGCCTCCAAACTGAACGATCAGAGGTCAAGGTTCCCAGCTGTTGATGTCCATTCCCAAGGCCATTAGATCCCTCTTGCAGATACCCTTATATTGCAGCTGTGGTCTCCCACTGTTGTGACCCAACCTGAGAGCAAACACAAGACAAAGGCAGCAGCCCCCACCTTTTAAGGTTTAATCCACAAATTCTGCTTCTTCACAGATAAAAGGCTGCTTCAAACTAATTAGCTCTGACAAGAAAGAGCCTTGCCAAGTTGTTTGTCAAGGCTGCCAAAAACTCAGAGATAAGTATTAGTTTACAACAGTGGTGGTATTCAGCTGGTTCACAATGGATTGGGTGAACCGGTAGCAAGAATTTGGCGTGGGTCACTGAACCGGTAGTAAGTTCTGGCTGGCCATAACCCCCCACCCAGTCGCCCTCCCACCCGACGCTCGCTTACCCCACCCGCCTGCCTGACATTCGCCTAAGGTATTTCTTTTTTTTTTCCCCTCTCAATAATCAGCCGTAGATAAGATCAGCTGTGCTGGATTCCCCTTGCTGAGGCCCAGGAAGGCAAAAAATGGAGGGAGAAGCTCAGCCCCCCCCCTCCATTTTTTCACCTCCCAGAGCCCCAGAGGAGCCTTAGGAGAGCAAAAACGCCCCCCCCCCCCAGAGGCTCCTCTGTGGCTAAGAAGCTCCCCAAAACGGGTGAGGGCTGCAAAAAAAGCCACAACCACCCAGTCACATGGCCACACCTACCAAGCCACACCCACAGAACCGGTAGCAAAAGTTTTTGAATAGCCCCACTGGTTTACAAGAGTTTTCAAATCTTAACTACGATGTCCACGAGGCTGAGCTTCAGAGCATCTTTGCCTTCTGCAAAGAACGCTTCTTCAACAACCCAGTTTAAGACAATATTCAATCGGAAGAAGAGAGGATTTATTTGAGACATGTTAGCCATAGTCAGGATCATAAATGGGAGCTATACAGAAGATGGGATTGTAACAATTTTCCTTGGTCATGGAAACTAGACTGAGAAATAAGGTGACACTACCTAGATTTTCTTCCAAACCAAGGAAGGCTTCCTAAAGGCTGTTCTTAGGTTGTGGAGCAGTCTACCTCTAGTGGTTTGAGTTCTCCATCTCTGGATGTTCTGACCCAAACTTGGTTCCAGCACAGCAAAGGCAGCATATAATCTTTTTATGCTTAAGCTAAGAATCCTGTTTCTTCACAGATAAAAGACTGCTTCCAACTAATTAGCTCCGACAAGAAAAAGCCTTGCCAAGTTTTTTCAAGTCTGACAAAAAATGTAAGAAATAGTTTACAAGAGTCTTCAAATGCCAACTGTAATGTCCATGAGGCTGAGTTCAAAACTTCTTTGCCTTCTGCAAAGAAGGTTAGTTTCACAGCTGGCTTTTATCTTTTTGAAGGAAGGGGCCATTACCTTGCAGCCTTACTCCCGAGTCACCCATGCTGTTGTAACTGTTCTTTCCTCCAAGCAATCCTTCGTGCATGCGCATTTGGCACAGGCTCCTCGGGAACCTCCTCTTCATAGCTGCCAGCCCCCACAATCTCTGAAGGCAGCAGTCCACTCCCTAATGGTCCTGGCCCCTCATCTGATTCCTCACTCTCCTCCACCGTCTGCACCTGCTGCTGGCTAACCACAACACCCTCTAGGGTGGTTCCCCTGCATAATTCTCCATACAGGAGGTCTTTCTCAATCTGCCCATCAGCCATCCTCACGACATGCCCAACCCAGTGTAGACATTGCTTTCAGTAGTATATACATGTTATAAATTCCAGCATGTTCCAAGTCTGTGCTGTTTGGAACTTTGTCATGCCAGATGATGCCAAAAATACATCAGAGATAGCATATATGAAAGGTGTTTTCAACACCTTGCACAACACAAGAGAGTCTTAACCATACTTTTCATTGGGAAACTGTGAGAATCTTAGACCAAGCTAACTCCAAAAATGCTGGAGAATTCCTGGAAGGCTGGCATTCAGAGAAATCAACGGGCACATAGAAATAAACAACATTTGCACACCATTCAAAAGAGACAATAAAAAAGCACCTCCTTGCCAGTAGTCAACATTGCAGATAATCAGAGATTAACATTAGGATAAATACCAGACCAATAGTTAAACAGTAAACAATATCTTAATCGAGGAATTACCAACTCAGAAAACAAGCAAACAGTAAAGAAGAGCCTAATCAAGGAACCAACAAGAATACACTCACTACCGGTGACAGGACAAGTCATTTGTATATCAACAGAGAGCAAATCCCATTCCTTTTTAACGCTGATCATGTTACCTAGCTGGGTACCACTTCATAATGCCTTGGTAAGACCACACTTGGAATATTGCATCCAGTTTTGGTCACCATGATATAAAAAAGATGCTGAGACTCTAGAAAGAGTTCAGAGAACAGCAATAAAGATGATTAGAGGACTGAAGGCTAACGCTATGAAGAACAGTTACGGGAATGTCTAGTTTAATGAAAAGAAGGACTAGGGTTGACATAATAGCCGTGTTCCAATATCTCAGGGGATGCTAGAAAGAAGGGGTGGGGTGTATCAACCTATTATCCAAAGCATTTGAAGACAGGACAAGAAGCAATGGGTGGAAACTCATCAAGGAGAGAACTAACCTAAAATTAAGGATAATTTTTTTCTGACAAATCAATCAATCAGTAGAACAACTTGCTTCTAGAAATTGTGGGTGCTCCAACATTGGCGGTTTTTAAGAAGAGATTAAACAACCAACCAGAATAGAACTGGAAGGATTTTGGAGATTTTCTAGTCCTATTCCTTGCTCAAGCAGGAGATCCTATACCATTTCAGACAGGTGATTGTCTAGTCTCTTAAAGACCTCCAGTGATGAAGCATTCACATCTTCTGGAGGCCAGCTGTTCCACTGGTTAATTGTCCTCCCTGTTAGGAAGTTTCTCCTTAATTCCAAGTTGCTTCTCTCCTTGTTTAGTTTCCACTTATTGTTTCTTGTCTTGCCTTCTGGTGCTTTGGAAAATAAGTTGACCCAGGGGTGGGATTCAATTGTTTTAACAAGTGGTTCTGTGGGCGTGGCTTAGTTGATGGGCATGGCTTGGTGGTCATGTTATTGGCTGGACATGGCCAACTCATCATCACTCACATCGAGGCACGCATCTCCTCGCCTGGCCTCTCATGACTGTGGGGATGCTGCAACAGTCGTAAATGTGAAAAATGGTCATAAGTCACTTTTTTCAGTGCCATTGTAACTTTGAATGGTCACTCCACACAAGCAAAGGAGGGGAAAAAACTCCAGAGAAGTTCCTGAGACAGGAAGTCTAGTCCTGCCAAGAACATAATAAGGGTTAACGGAGAGGCAGTTTCTGTAAGCGACACCAGAATGTTTCCTTCCTGCCTTCCTTACAGGATTAGGCCAGTAATTTCTTCTGACAACCAGTTCTCCGAACTGCTTAGAATGTTAACAACCAATTCTAGCGAATAGGTGCAAACCTGTAGAATCCCACCTCTGAGTTGACCCTTCTTCTTTGTGGCACCCCTCAAATGCTATCATGTCATCCCTAGTCCTTCCGTTGTCTAGACTGGCTATATCCAATTCCTGCAACCATTCTTCATATGTTTTCATCTCCAGGCCCTTAAATATCTTCATTGCTGTTCTCTGCACTTTTTCCAGTCTCAACATCTTTTTTGTAATGTGGTGACCAGAGCTGGATGGAAGATTCCAGGTGTGGTCTTACTAAGGATTTGTAAATACTTTGTGTGATTTTGATTCTATGCCTCTGTTCATGCAACCAAGGATTGTATTAGCTTTTTTTGCTACCGCTGCACATTGCTAGCTTCATGTTTAAGTGCTCATCCACTAGGACTCCAAGGTCCCTCCCTCTGCTGTTTTTGAGCCAGGTTTCACCTAATCTGTACTTGTACCTTTGGTTTTTTCTGCCTATGTGTAAAACCCTTGCTTTTCTCCACATTACATTTCATGTTGTTGGATACATTTCATGTTGTTGGGCCCATTGTTCAAGTCTGTCAAGATCTTTTTGGATCCTGAGCTTGTCTTCTGGAGTGTTGGCTATTCCTATCACCTTAGTGTCATCTGCAAATTTGAGGTATTCCTCTTCTATTCCCTCATCTTTTTCATTTTATTTGTCTGAAATGGTATAGGGCCGTGATGGCGAACCTATGGCATGTGTGCCACAGGTAGCATGCAGAGCCATTTGTGCTGGCATGCGCATGTGTGTGCCTCGCAGCTGATTTTTGGGTGGTTTGAGGCCTTTTTTGGCCTCCCATACTGGAAGTGACAAAATGGGCCTATTCGGCCTGCAGAGGCTTTTTTCAAGGCTCTGGGAGGCCAAAAAAGGCCTCAAACCACCCAAAAATCAGCTGCGCACACATGCACAGGGGTGCACATTGCCTTCTGGGTGCTGGCACGCGAGCGCACGAGTGCTAGCACACACACAATTTTTGGCACAGGAACCCAAAAAGGTTAGCCACCACTGGTGTAGGGTTTCCTATCTGAGCTGAGTTGGACTCCGTTATTCTGGTAAGTTCAGAAAGCACCAAAGACCTCATTAGAATATTACAGAACTCAATGGAGGGGAAAAGGCCAGTGATGGGCCATCATTTGCTTACCCGATTACTCAATGCCTTCAACAATGGACAGAGCTTCTAATTCTGGGAAAGATTCAGAGCCATATCTGCTTTAAATTCGAACTTTATAAAGCAGTCAAATATCAGGGGTTGACCAAGTTGATCAGAGGAAATCATTTATGGTATCATTTGTATTATGCTTTATGATTACTTGCTTTATGATAATGTTTATGAAATTATCATAAACCAATTTAAAAAGTTTGCCCATTTTCAACTCCACAGGATTCATAGATCCCAGATTCTGCATACATTTTGTAAGTTAGCCCATTTGAGGTTCACAAATTACTCCCCTATGATGCACCATTTATCATGACAATAAGAGTTTTTCTATTAACGTATATACTGTAGATAGACTTAACCCAGTGATTTCTGCACTCATTGCTATTTTCTCATTTTCTGTGTACAGTTGTCTGAATTTCCTCCACTGATTGATATCTTTATATTCTTTATAGCTGCCATATATTTATTTAAGGAAAATACACATACGAAATACACACAGCTCATGGATAATACAAGACAAAATGATATGAATGGAAAAACTGTCAATCGAAGAGAATATAGCTCAAGGTAGAACTGTGAACATAAAAGTTATACATTTTAAAAAACCAGGATCAATTGAGAGTTCTGTATGGCAATGCATTCTTTAGTCATGTAGCATTTTCTTTTTTAAAAAGCCTCTTGTTTCTTATTGCAACCCTCCCACTTGAAATAAATTACCCTTCTTAAAAAAAAATTGCCCCAAGAGCAGTTTCCACTATTTGAACCCTTTCTTTGCCATCTCATCGTTGCCATGGTCCCCTGCTCCTCCTTTGTAAACAATTGCAGGGAATGCTTTCTGATTGGCTCCTGGAGAGTGTGGTTGCCTGGCAACATCTTAAAGTGTGCTTAGCAACCTTGCTGATAACAGAAAAGCCGCAGGAAGCAGAGGCCAAGTGGAACAGAAACGGTGAGTTGAGGGTGCCAATTCCGGGCAGAAAAGCTTTTCTCTTTCTACCCCAATATCCCAAATCATCTAGAGTTGTCGTTCCTTCGTCAGCAGAACATAACTGTAAAAACTTTTCATCTTCTAACCCAGGGTTTCCTCAACCTAAGCAACATTAAGATGGGTGGACTTCAACTCCCAGAATTCTTCCGACTACATGCTGGCTGGGGACTTCTGGGAGTTGCAGTTCACCTATTTTAAAGTCGCCAAGATTGAGCCTTGCTGTTCTAACCTGTTGTCTGATTGATTTTATGTTTTTAGATGTTTTAATATTTTTTCTAGTTTTGTACGCCACTCAAGCTCTACTGGAGTTGGATGCCTAGTAAATTAATAACCACCACAACAATAATATTAATAATAATACATAAATAAAATTCTGCTCTGGATTATTTTCATGAGCTCTGTTTGTGACATCACTGAATCTGTGATATCGTATCGCTGTATCTATCTATATTGCTTTTCCCCTCATTTCCTTTTTTAAAATAACTTTTATGGAAGAAGTTTTTCAACAAAATGAAAAACTGTTGAATTAAAGAGGAATAAAGAAAAGTAACCAGAAAGTGGAAAAGAAATACAGAAAAAGGAAAGAAAAGGAAAAGAAAGATTCTAAAGAAGCAGCTTCCATTCTTCTTAACAGCTGTTATAAATAGATTTATATTTTATCTTCTCTCCCCACGGTTACCTCATAATTTCCTTCTTTCCATAAGCTGCCCTTTCTAATCATCGGACCCATAAATCACAAGTTCTATTTTCTTCTCTTTTTTTCAGCAAAAAGTCCGTAAGAGGTTTCCAGTCGTCAATAAATGTGGTTCCTGATCTTTCTCTAGCCAAGCAAGTAAATTTTGCCATCTCTTTCACTTTCATCATGCATTCTTCTGTTGTGGACACCTCAGAGTTTTTTACTCATATAGGAACTTGCAGCAGGGTTCATATAAAAAAATAGTAATCTGTGACTCATTTTTAATTGATTGTCCAGTAATCCCAGTAAAAATAAAGTTTGGCTTCAGGTGAAAGTGGAAAATTCTTTGTTATTTTTCTATGTATTTGAACTCAGTTTTCTGGCTGTTTTAGAAGTCTACCTAGTATGATAAAATGACCATTTATGTTATATTTCCAATATAAATTTGAAATATCTTTATACTTTTTAGAGAATTTTTCTTTTTCCTAGTTTCTGATTTTGCCTTAAATTCATTTAATCCTGATTTTGTGTGATGTTTCCCCTCAGTGTCAGTAACTTTTTGCCTGCTTTTCCCCATACACACATAGTCACACACCCGTGCACACACTCACAGAGACTTTACTTTTGGTTTTGCATACTGCATTCCTGAATTAATGCGTGTTTAGACATTCCTTTTACTAATCTGCTGATCTTTCGATAAGGGAACTGAACTGCAAAGTATAGAAAATAAACAGATTTTTCTTCCATTATTCCAACTGAGCATGCCAAATTTGACCCAATGATTAACAACAGTTTTGTCTTGAATTTACTACTTGCCATTAAGTTGATACGTTGAAGAACATTGGCGTGTTACAGTATCACATATGTACTTAGATAAGGCAAGTTTCATGTAAAAACAAGGTTTCATTATTTTCCTTATGTGAAATATTTAATAATGCCTTTAAATAATGCCTGTTAAAGAACAGGAAGCAGAAGGAGATGAAGCAGGACGACAATCAACAATGATGGCTTTGCTCATTTGAAAGATGGGTTTATTCGACAAACCAAAGTTTGAATAAACCACGTCTTAGCTACAAACCATGGTTTGACTGTAATCAATATGCTTTTCTTGTTTTTTTTTTTTTTTTTATAGCAGGAAGCTGTCATGGCCACTCTGAGTGTAAAGCCAGGCCAGAGGTTCACACTACCAGATTGGCATATCAGTTCTGACCTCCTCTCGACCAATGCTGAGCGCCAACGCTCTGCTTCTCACCAAATTAGGCAAGAAGCCCGAATCCTTCGCAATGAAACAAATAACCAGGTAGGCAAATACTGACTGGGGAATTCTGGGAGTTGAAGTCCACATGTCTTAAACTTGCTGAGGTTGAGAAACAATGCAGTAATTGTTCCAGGGCATTTGTGAAGACCTGCATGAAATGAATATGCTGCCCAAAGTTGCTCATATGTGAGTTGAGCAATATATAAATTGAAAATAGAAATAGGAATAGGAATAGGAATAGGAATAAAAATAGCAATAGGAATAGCAATAGCAATAGCAATAGCAATAGCAATAGCAATAGCAATAGCAATAGCAATAGCAATAGAATAAATACTTTATTGGCCAAGTGTGATTGGACACACAAGGAATTTGTCTTCAGTGCAGAAGCTGTCAGTGCACACACAAACAACAAAGTAATATAATCATAAAATATCAATAAAGGAGAATGCAGCAGAAAAGATTAGAAGGTTAACAATAATACAGCGTATCTGAATAGTGACTTGAGTTTTTTTCCTCTTCCCCAGACAAAATGGGATGAGTACGACAACCGCACACGTCTTAATGAGCGTCTTGACATTGTCAATCGATGGAAAGAAACTCTGGATAAGTGCCTCACCGACATGGACACAGAAATAAATAGCTTGACTCAAGTATGTGATGGATTCATGTATCACCCCAACCCATTCTCCAGGAAATTAGGAGAAAACCTTCCATGTTCTGCAGTTCATTCTAAAGACCCAACACCAAACCAGATCCTGTATTCCTTCTGAATTTTCATGAATTTCATGAATTTTCATTTCAAGATTTCATGCTCAAAACTACTGCTGTGAACCAATACTTTGTCGGAACTAGCTGCTCTAAGTCCAGCACATTTGCACACTTCTGGTAGGAAAAATTGGTTGTGGATTGGAGCGAGCACTAAATTTTTTGGAAAGTCTGAGGCAGTAGCAAGGATGAGATTGTTAAGCCTGTGTTCCCCAACCAGGGTCAAGGAGACAAGCTAAACAGAATGTGCAGCGTTAGTCAGATAGGCATACAGATAAATGAGTGAGATAAGCTTTTTATGTTTGTTAACATACAGTAAAAATAACAGATACGCTTGTGCTATCAAAAATATAGTTTATTCCATTTAGAGTTTATAGCATAGTCAAAATAACAGTCCATTAGTCATGTATCATTTTAGTCAGTCCATTCAAGGATATTCATTTAGCAAAGTCCGTGTAGAATATCCTATGTCAGTTCACTTACAAATAAATCAGTCCTTTATCTCTCTCCCGTTCCAGTAGGGAAAAACGCAGTCTTCATCCAGTAATTAGGGATCATCAAGTCAGAGAGAGCAAGCTGATGTTCCTTGCTTCTTTTATGGTGCTTTCACAACCACTCCCTTAATTACATTCCTACAGTTAAAGTTGCAGACACTTTAACTAATAAACCATGATTACATATTTATTATTTTACCTAAACCAGTTAGGGTAAACAATGTTATCCCTAACATTCTCCCCTTTTAGGTTAAATAATAATACAACTATTTACACTTTTAAATTATATTTGTTACAACTTTCTTTAAACTTAATTACTCCTTGAGCTTTTGTAAATTGGTCTACAATGTTTTCTTCCGTCATGCAGTATTCCAATTTAATTAACCCATTCTTTACAGATTCTCTAACATTTAAGTATCTTAAATCAGTATGCTTTGATCTAGTTTTTACAGCTATATTAGTAGCTAACTTTATGGCTGCCTGGTTGTCTTCGTACACAATAATGGAATCTTTTACAGTTACTCCCATGTCTAATAATAACTGTTTGTACAAAATTAAGTCAGTGCATAGTAATGACAGACATGAAAATTCCGCTTCCATCGTGAACAAGCTAATATGCTGTTGTCTGATTGACCTCCACCCTATTAGTGTCTTACCAAATAATATAGCCATCCCAGATGTTGATTTTCTAGTGTTTATGTCAGTTGCAAAACTTGCATCTGCATAGGCACTAAGACTCAAATCACCCTTTGGTTCTATATACAATGCATGGTTCATTGTTCCTTTAAGATATCTTAAAATTCTCTTTAATGATTGCCAATGACATTGATGTGGATCCGAATTAAAACGTGTCAGCTGATTAACACTATAAGCTATATCTGGCCTTGACCAATTGCTTATATATGATAAGCTACCAATCAAAGATTGATATATGGACTTATCAAATTTGGGACTTTGATCATCAGTTTGGCAAACTTCCTGATTCATTGGAGTCTTTGCCGGTTTACAAAGTTCCATTTTATACATTTTAATTAATTGGCAAATTTTATCTTCTTGAGATATCTTAAATCCATTTTTTGTTTTGTTAATTGTCAATCCTAGATACTTTTTAATTTCACCTAAATGCTTTAATTTTATCTTTTTGGCTAATAATGATATAATCTCATTAGCTTCATTATTAGTCTTAGTTATCAAAGCAATATCATCTGTAAATAATAACAATGACACTGTTCCATTATTTTCTCTTTTAAACACACATGGATCTGCTAAACCAGATTTAAATCCTATATTATTTAACTCTTTCACAATATATTGGTTCCACTCAAAACCAGATTGTTTCAACCCATAAAGACTCTTTTTGAGTTTCCAACAATCATCACTATTTACTTTATTGTCTTTTATAATAACTGGCTTTTTCAAATATATAGTGTGCTGCAATGGTGCATGCAAATAAGCAGTTTCTACATCTAAATGGTTAATGACATAGTTTTTCTTAGCTGCCCACACTAAAGCTGCTCTTAAAGATGTTGCTTTAAGACTTGGTGCGAAAACTTCATCGTAATCAGATGCAGTTTGATTAAATCCTTGAGCTACTAACCTAGCTTTATGGGTAACAGTCCCATCATTTCCTGTTTTTACTTTAAATATCCATTTGCACCCAATGGATTTTTCTCCTGGAGGTAATTTAGCATCTTCATATACTTTCATTACCTTTAATGAATTTAGTTTTTTTTCCATTGCCTTTTGCCAATTCTCCTGATCCTTAGCAGGATACATCCTAAGTTCATCTATGCTAGTTGGAACTTTAGTTACTTGGCAAACTATACTTGCTTGATATCTATCAGGTGGTCTAGTTATAAGTGTAGTACTTCTAGGTATTACAGGTCTTACAGGTGGACTTTCATTAACTAACTGTTCTTGATTATCTAACTCTTCCTGATCAACTGTTTTCTCTTGTTCTGGTCCTATTTGCTCTTCGTGGACTTCATCTTTAATTGGACTCCTCTTATAACTAGTCTGTTCTTTCTGCCTTTTGTAGGGTTCAATAATTACTTCATTATTTAAATCTTGCTCTAATCTATTCCATCCTACATGTTCTAGGAATTTAGCACTAGCACTGGTGTAAACTCTAGATGTACCTGGTTCCCAGAATCTATAAGATCTATGATTAGATTCATATCCTACAAAAAATAATCTTTAGCTCTATGCTGTCCTTTGTGTCTGAGTGTGTAGGGATATGCACCCATGCTGGTGCTCCAAATGTGTGCATGTAACTTAAATCAGGTTTTGTACCATGCCACAGTGTGAATGGTAATTCACCTGTTGTTGAATTAACAACATTATTTAACATATGATTACCACACCTCCCCATAAATTGTCAGGTAATCCTGAATCAGACAACATAGTACGTGCCATTGATTGTAGTGTTTGGCCTCGTCTCTCTATAAAGGCATTATGTTGTGGCCTATATGGTACAGACTTTTTATGTTGAATACCTAACATTCTAAGTCTATTTTGGAATTTATTATTTGTAAATTCCGCATCATTATCTGTTATAAGAGTTACTAATTTCTTTTTAGTTTTCCTTTCAGCAAATTTTATCCAATTAAAGAGATTTAGATACGTTTCAGTTTTGCTCTTCATTAAATAGCAAAACCCATGTCTAGAATAGTGGTCCATTATACTTAATATGTATCGAGCTGCTCCTACACTTGGTTTTTTTGGACCTATTAAATCAGCAAATACTACTTCTAAAGGCTCTTTGGTAGTAAATCCATCAACTCTATTAGCCAGTATGACCCTGCTTTTGCTTTGATTACAGGCAAAGCATTGCAAATACTTATTACAAGGTTTCAAACTTATTCCCTTAGATAATTCAACAGTTCTCTTAAGCATTTTAAAATTTAAATGCCCTTGCCGTCGGTGTAACAAATGAATACATTCATCATGAGGTTTCTTATTATCATAAACCGTGTTAGCCACCTCTAAACCATTATCATTTAACACATATAATTCACCTCTTAAAGATGCAGTAATTTTCTTATCTTCTTTTTCAATTATGCAGTTATCTCCTTTAAAGGTAACTACATATCCTAGTTTAATCAAAATTCTAACTGAAATTAAATTAAACTTAAGTTGTGGTACATATAACATTTTTACATTCTCTTTTATGAAAGAACAATATGCTATACCTTGACCTTTAGCTTTCAGTTTCCAGCTAACGATATCTGCTGTGTACTCTGGGACATTTTAATGAAATTTTTGTTATCATTTGTTATACAGTGGGATGCTCCTCTGTCAACCACCCATAAATTATTTTTTACAGCTCCGTTAATATACATGGCTAACTCTAAATTTTTATTTATCTTTTGATGACTTTGAGTATTCTGGCCAGCATTCTGGCGCTTTGCTTTTTTACAAAATCTTGCCAAATGTCCTCTTCCTCCACAATTAAAACACTTTTTAATTGCGTATGGAGTAGGAGATTCAATATCTTCTTTTTGAGGTTGCTCCCTTCTTAACTCATCTCTTTCAAGTCTTCTTCTTGCCTCTTCAATCAATCTGCCAGTTATATCAGTTAAAGTTAAACTTTCCTGAGACAAAATTTCAAGGGAAGTGACGTAGTTATCATAACTTTCGTTTAGTGATGATAGAATTATGTAGACTTGGTGTAGTTCAGAGAAAATAAAGCTCTTTCTCGTGCAGTTCTTGAAAAATGCTTTTCATAGTTTCCAAATGACTCAGCATATCACCATTCGTCTGGAGATGCGTCCTGAAAAGCTTCTGTGTTAGATTTATGTGAGCACCAATGTTATCTTGGACATAAATCCTCTTCAGCTTCTGCCAACACCCAACAGCCGTTTGCTCTCCATGTTTATGAACAAGTTGCTGGTCAGACAGTGTTAGTCCTATTATGCAAATAGCTTGTTCATTTTTATGCTTAAATTCTTCTATCTTTAGTCTATCTTCCTCAATCTCTGGATCCCATTCCTCTACGTTTGGTGAGTTTTCAATTATGTTCCACAGACCTTCTCTTTGTAGAAGTAGACCACATTTCATAGACCATGATACATAGTTTGTTCCATCCAACTTGGATATAAGGGACAAACTTTGTCGATTGACTTGTGCCATGTTTTCTTCATATGGATATAAAACTATAATTAATAAAACACAGCTGTCTGTTTACTGTAACGTATAACAACACAAACTCTCACTTTTTACATAAATCTGTTTTATCCTAGTTAAACTGACTTTGCAGCCTCTGGGCCCATAACCAGTGTTAAGCCTGTGTTCCCCAACCAGGGTTAAGGAGACAAACTAAATAGAATGTGCAGCGTTAGTCAGATAGGCACACAGATAAATGAATGATATAAGCTTGTTATGTTTGTTAACATACAGTAAAAATAACAGATACGCTTGTGCTATCAAAAATATAGTTTATTCCATTTAGAGTTATATAGCATAGTCAAAATAACAGTCCATTAGTCATGTATCATTTTAGTCAGTCTATTCAAGGATATTCATTTAGCAAAGTCCGTGTAGAATATCCTATGTCAGTTCACTTACAAATAAATCAGTCCTTTATCTCTCTCCCGTTCCAGTAGGGAAAAACGCAGTCTTCATCCAGTAATTAGGGATCATAAAGCCAGAGAGAGCAAGCTGCCGTGCCTTGCTCCTTTTATGGTGCTTTCACAACCACTCCCTTAATTACATTCCTACAGTTAAAGTTGCAGACACTTTAACTAATAAACCATGATTACATATTTATTATTTTACCTAAACCAGTTAGGGTAAACAATGTTATCCCTAACAGAGATGATGCAAAATTCTTGAGTATTGTTTTGTTTTGAGTTTTGGGAGCAGTAAGTCTAAGTTTTATTCCCCTCTCCCCTTCATTTCCTCTTATCCTGGAGCAAAAATATTTGGAGAATCACAACACTCTTCCCTGAGTTTGATGGAGCAATACAGGTAGTCCTTGATTTATGACAGTTCATTTAATGACCATTTGAGTTTACAATGGCACTGAAAAACTAGACATATGGCCATTTTTCACACTTACAACTGTTGCAGCATACCCATGGTCACATGATCAAAATTCAGATGCTTGGCAACTGTCTCATATTTATGACTATTGCAGTCTCCCAGGATCATGCAATCTCCTTTTGCAACCCTCGGACAAGCAACGTCAATGGGAAAGCCAGATTCACTTAACAACCACGTTACTAACTTAACAAATGCAGTGATTCACTTAACAATTGTGGTAAGAAAGGTTATAAAATGGAGCAAAATTTACTGAACAAATGTCTCACAGCAACAGAAATTTTTGGCTCAATTGTGCTTATAACTAACTTGAGGACTACCTGTAAAAGTTTTATAAGACATATCTCTGTAGGTATATCTAGTTAAACTCTCAGAGATAATGAAGTGGACGAATAAATAAAGTCCAGTATTACAAGATTGGTGGTGTTAGAAACATAGATTGCTATACTGCACAATGCATTGCATTAGAATGTTGCTCCTAATCTTGAGTGTCACTGTGATTAATTGATGAGTTTAACTACAAAGTGTAAGCTGAGCCTCAGCAAATAATCCCCACAGAAACTTTAATGAGTCTGCTTCTCTCCACGCTTGTTCTGGCTGATCCTTGGAGGGCTGTTTCTTCTGCTTACTCTGTTGTGACCTCCCTTTTCAGATGAAGGAGGCAGCAGAACATGCCCTCCAAGCTAAAAACCTGCCGTTGGATGTGGCCATTGAAAATCTCACTTACCGTGAGAGTCGCCGAGCCATTGATGTAGTGAAGGACCACGTGGAGGAAGAGCTGCACAAGGAAGTGGAAGTGATTGATGCCACCAAGAAAGAACTTCAGCAGAAAGTCAGTGAGGCTTTTGAGCAGCTCTGGTAAGTCAAAACATTTTTGGAAGGGTGAGCAGAACGTAGTTATGGGGATCTTAAGGTAGGGTCATAGACTGGGTCTCATGAAAACAAAGATTGTCTTTGCTCTAATGCAATCTTGGTTTATCATTCTCAGCCTCTTGCAGGAGGCACGGCAGCAGTTAAATTTTGATCATCGAGGGAAGAGGGAAGCCCTGGAGATCGACCAGACCTGTGTTTCACTCGGTGTCAACTCTCCCAATATCTCCTACAAAGTCAACCCCACCCGGCTGCCAGTTGGGTAAGATTTAATATCTAGAAAGAAGAAATGGAAAGCCTGACAAATAATGAATGAATGAACCATTCAGGCGAATTAATCTGACTTCCTTTTGGTGCCATTCAAATGGCAAATGGGATTTCTATACTTGCAGTACCTGGTGGAAATCCATCCACTGTTCTACAATGTATTTTAGTCAGCTTCTCTTCACGTCTTTGGGTGTTTTTATGATTCTCTATTTTATGTCTAGCCATGAATCACCCTGGTAGCACTCATAGCAACATATTACTCATTGATTAAAACCCATAAATGTAGTTTGCAGATCAGTGAGATTTTCACATAGTGCTTAATAATGAATTAGATATTTTCATTCAGACTTTTATGGCATTGAGCAAAAATTCCTTCAACCTGGAAGTTCTGGGTCATTCTACTTTGAAAGGATTTGTATGGGAAAGTGCAACAGTATCCAGGTCTGCCCCATTTCCAGTTCAGCAGATTTCCAATACTTTCCCAACTTACATATTTATGTATTGGGATATTTGTGGCCACCCAACTCAAACAATGTCGCTTCAGGCAATTTATCCAAAATGGCATAAATAAAAACAACAACCAACCATCAGATCAATAACAGATGATCTAGCTCACACTTGCCCACTGCCAGCTGAGAACTTACTCGTCTGTATCCAAACAATGAGGGAATAGTTATGTTTTTAAGACTTTCCTCCAAGCCAGCTGATTCAGAGCCAGCTGAGCACTAGAGATATTGCTCAAAGTCACTGAAAAGCCACCCCATCTGGGCCCCAGGAGGGGACCCCATCTCTGTCCACCCTATTAGAAGAGGCAGTCCCAAAAGTAAGCTGAATCCTGTGCCATGTAGGATGTGTTTACAGATGATAACTGATAACTTGAATGGCACTTAAAAGCTGACAAAGAGTTAATGAATCTAACTTGCAAATCTCAACAAATAAATGCTCCGTCTCACATATTGGCAGAATAAATCAGAAAATAAAAAACAAGCTAAATAGTCAAAACCTTGTTGAGGATCCAAACTCTGTCAAGGACCTTGGAGTACTCATCTCAAATGATCTAAGTGCTAGAGCCCACTGTAACTACATAGCCAAAGAGGCATTTAGAGTTGTTAACCTAATCCTATGTAGCTTCTTCTCTGGTAATATCACACTACTAATTAGAGCATATAAAACATTTGCTAGACCTATATTTGCATACAGCTCATCAGTCTGGAACCGATATCATGTATCTGATATTAACACAATTGAAAAAGTCCAGAAATATTTCACAGGAAGAGTTCTCCACTCCTCTACTCCTTGCAGAATACCTTTTGCCACCAGACTCGAAATTCTAGACCTAGAAAACCTAGAACTACGCTGCCTTCGGTCCGATCTAAGTATAGTATATAAAATCATACATTGCAATATCCTACCTGTCAATGAATACTTCAGCTTCAACCATAACAACACAAGAGCACACAATAGATACAAACTCAAAGTTAACCCCACCAAACTTGACTGCAGAAAATACGACTTCAGCAACAGAGTGGTCAATGTCTGGAATATTCTACCTGACTCTGTGCTTTCTTCCCCAAACCCCAAAAACTTTAACCTTAGACTGTCTACTATTGACCTCACCCCCTTCTTAAGAGGTCTGTAGGGGGCGTGCATAAGCGCACCAACATGCCTACCGTCCCTGTCCTATTGTTTTTTATTTTTCTTATAAGTACGGTATCTATCTTATGTATTCAAAACTATATTTATTCTTATACCTGTATCTTGTAAGCGATTGACAAATCAAATCAAATGTAAAATGTAAAAGTCATGTTCTGTGACTAGGGTTTAAGTCTATGTATCTTTTCTATTTGTTGACTTGTCCTGTGGGGAGTTGTCTATAGCAAGTTGGTTGTGATGAGAGGTCCTGAGGCGAGTTGGCCATGGCGAGTTGTCCTATTCCGACATAACTGTGCTGATTTTGCACATGGGCACACTTTCTTTTCACCTGTATGTCGAATCTTGGGAATTCTGAGTGAGGGAAAGAGGGTGTCTGCTTGAAAATGGCATGAATTTGAACTAAATAACCAAACCAACAGAACATGTTTGGCTTTTGTAGGACAATCACACCAGAACAGTGGGATCAATTCAGTCAATACAACAAGGATCGGGCAGAGACAGAAATGAAAGCTGCCACAGAATTGAGAGAGGCCATTGCTCTCACCATTGCACAGGTTAATAATAGTTTTGCTTCTAGCTAACTTAACAGCAAGCTAATTGTTTCAACCCCTTCATAAATAATAATAAGAGCCCACTGATTAGCCATTAGGCCACACCAGAATAGAACGGACAGAACCATCATAAGACCATGTATAGCAGGGGTGTCCAACTCAAGGCCTGCAGGCCAGATCTGGCCCATGGGGCTGCCCTGGAAAAGGGTGAAGGACCGGCCTATGGTGACTCTGCCAGCGAAAATGGAGCTTGGGAGCCCGATTTCATTGGTTGAATGCTCGGGTTACCACAGGTACCCCCGACATGAGTAATGTTAAGCTGACCACCCCCACCATGTCCCCCCGAGATCAAACACAACCCTGATGTGGCCCTCAATGAAATCGAGTTTGACACCCCTGAGGTATAGCAAAATAGAGTAAAAGGCAGAAGTAAATGGAAACACAAAATCATATGTCAGTGTGCTATCCCTGCAATTTGCCCGATCAGATCCATACCTGCAGATCTCAGTTGTACTATTTTGTTCAGATAAAAGGTTGCATTGTAGATAACATTTGGGTTCTGATTAGACATGAAATGCAGGTAGTCCTCAACTTATGACCAGAATTGGGGACCAGAATTTCCATTGTTAAGCAAGATACTTGAGCAGTGAGCTGCACCCAATTTTACAACCTTTTTTGGCCCCAGTTGTTAATTGAATTTCTGCAGCTGTTAATTGAATCACTTTGTTGTTAAGTAAACCTATTTTCCCTCATTGACTTTCCTTGCCTGAAACCAGCTGGGAAGGTCACAAATAGTGCAGTGACAATTTTAAATACATGGTACGAAGTGCCCAAGTTTTGTTCACATGACCAGGGGGATGCTATGCCTATAAACATGAGGAGCAGTTGCAAGTCACTTTTTTCAGTGCTGTTGTAGCTTGGAATGGTCCTATGAATGGATCTATGAATGGTTGTAAGCTGAGGATTACCTATATGTTGTTTTAATATATGGATCCCCAATTTTTTTCAGTTAATACAGTATTTAGAGGGACACATACAGGATGTGAGAGGTCTGTAGTAAGTATCTACAGACCCCTCATATCCTGGACATAAATTGTTTCAACTTCTACCCTCAAAACAACACTATAGGGCACTGCACACCAGAACAATTAGACACAAGGAGAGTTTTTTTTCGAATGCGATGATTCTGCTAAACAACTAACTCCCACAACACTGTCAAATTACTTAGTGAGACTTTATTACCATTATACTTCTCATCCTTCCTATTACCTATGTCTTCCCACTTTTGACCATAACCGTGTTGCTTGTATCCGTACAATTTATATTATTTTATTTGTTTCCTAGTATGATTTGCTTATTAGTAACCTATGATTATCATTAAGTGTTGTATCTTATGATTCTTGATGAATGTATTTTATTTTTTCTTATGTACACTGAGAGCATATGCACCAAAGACAAATTCCTTGTGTGTCCAATCACACTTGGCCAATAAAAGAATTCTATTCTATTTATCAAGCTTGACTACTTTAATATGTGTGGACTTCAACTCCCAAAATCTCCCAGCTAGCATGAGTTGAAGTCTATGCATCTTAAAATCGCCAAACTTCAGAAACACCAATCTAATCTGCAATCCAATCTCTCTTCCACCCTTTCTTTCTCTCTCTCTCTCTCCACAATCCAGTTGGCATCCAAATAATATAGAAGCTATATCATCTATCTGTAATAGGAGCAATGTCTAAAGTTTAGGCTGTAGAGAGTCTTTTTCTTCATTTCATAAGCAGCATTGTCAGTTAAAGATGAAATATTAAAACATCAACCTATGATAATAGAATGATATACTGAGCTGTGGGATTGTACAGCATTAAATTATACATTTTGGGATTCACCTTTAGAAGAACCAGAATAAGAATTTGAGAGAGACGTTATAGAAACCTGTCTGAAAATTTCAGACAACATGCTACAGAGATGCATTATAGTATACTATTTGAGAATAAGAAGGATTATGTTTTTATCCGTTCTTGATGTGTGATTTTGATAATAACTGAATAATAATTGAAACTGAAAGACTTTGGGCCAGTCACTCTTTCTCAGCCCAGCCTACCTCACAGGGTTGTTGTTGTGGGGGAACACAGGATCTAAAGAAAATAAATAATATATATATAAATATCATCATTTGTTCTATCTATGGCTTGAGAAAGAATCTAGAAAAGGACAAATTACATTGTGTGTGAGTGTGTGTGTGTATGTGTGTGTGTTTCTTTCTGAATTATCCCCTATGTTTAAATGGATGTAGCATCATTCTGGCAGTCAATACTTTAAAAAGAAGTGGTAGGTATAGTGATATGTGCATTTAGGACATATATAATGCTTAATTTAAATGTGATAGCCCAGGTTAAAATTTCAATACATTGAATTATGTCAGCCAGTTCTCGTTCTCAGCCAAATTCATTTCACAGAACTGGTGTGCCCTTGAAACATTGAAATTAAATGTGGATGTGGTAGGAAAAAAAAAACACCTCACCAGCTCTAATGGTGCAAAGAAGAGGTACCCATTGCATCATTGCGACTTCCATCTTGACTTTCTGACCATACCAGATGGAGACCGCTAAGGACAAACAAAATGGCTGTTCGACCTATAAGGAGAAGAATCTCTCACACTTCTTTAATTACAGTTTCTCTGTTGACCTGAGTGTTTTCTTTCTAGACGGACAATGAGTTAGAAGCTCAACGTGTGGCTACCGAATTTGCTTTCCGGAAGAGGATCCATGAACTGGAAAAAGCTCTTGATGAGCTGAGATGGCAAGAAAAGAATGTTAGTCTTCAGCTCGGGCAGGAGGCTCATCAAATTTGTAAAGAGTTTGCATGTATAGAATGAATTTGGGTCAAACTGAGGTTCTCCCAGGCTGGTAACATGGATTAACTTCAGAGAGATGTCCAGGAGACTAAACAAAATATTGCTAATTCTCAGAATTTCCCATAATGCTTCCTCTTCCTTCTCGACAGAATGATACAGGAAAGAGGGATGTTGAGTTTGCAAAGCTGATACACTCCCAGTCCTTCTTTTCAACAGGAAGGGAGCAGATTCTTCTTGATTTGCCCATTCCCTTCCCCTATTATATGTGTCATATAATGTATGTGGGTAGAACAGAGTAGAATAGAACAGAATAGAATAAACAGAGCGGGAAGGAAGACCTTGGAGGTCTTCTAGTCCAACCCGCTGCCTAGGCAGGAAACCCTATACCAGCATTGGTGAACCTTTTCGGCACCCAGCTTTCCGGTGTGTGCATGTGTGCTGGGGAGCTGCTCTTCCAGTTTCTGGTGCTTCTGCATGTGCAAAGACCAGCTGGCATGTGTGCTGTAACCTGGAAGAGCAACGGGTGACAGTTAGCGTGACCAGAGAGATGGCTCTGTGTGCCGCTTCTGGTATGTGTGCCATAGATTTGCCATCACGGCCCTGTACCATTTCCGACAAATGGTTATCTAATCTCTTCTTAAAAACTTCCCAAGCACCACAACCTTTGGGAGCAAGTTGTTCCACTGATTAATTGTTCTAACCATCAAGAAATTTCTCCTTAGTTCTAGGTTGCTTCTGCCCTTGATTAATTTTTACCATATATACATAATTTTGTATGTATTTATTTTGTCATATTTATGTAGTGTATATTGGAGGTGGTGACCCTTTGAGAGCTATATGCAATGAAATTTCATTTTAATGCATACCTAATTAGTGTGTATTTAAAGTGACAATAAATGTTATAAGTCTAAGTGTGACAACTTCTAGGACAAGAAGTTTCAAAAGTCCAGACAGGGATTAACAAGTTATGAGGACTCGTGCTACTTAAGATTCAATATATTGTGCAAATACAGAAAAAGGGCTATATCAGTAAACTCTTTGGTAACCAGAGACCTCAGTATGATTATGAATAAATAAAAAAATCATCAGATGAATGAAATAATCAAATTCTGAACAAGAACTCAAAAGTGGCTGAGAAAAGCTACATTAATTCTTATGGACTTTTTGCTCCTTGCTCAATTACTCTCCAGCCAACATCATCGTAACTTTCCCTCCCTATCAGTCATCTCCAACTATAAAAAAAATAATGTAACGAATTTCCCCAGTTCCTTCACAAAGTAACTTTGAGTAGTGGAGTTTATGCTTACACTGTCTGCTGTTAATGAGAGAACATCAGAAACCACACTTCCTTCTTAAAAAAAGTTGTCCTCCAGAATGTCCCAAAAGGGGACAACTGAAGCTTCTTGGATGAGAAGCGAAACATCTTCAAAGAAAAATCAGAAAGTCTACATGCCTCTTGAAAAGGTACCTTTGGGACAACCATGACCAGGAGACCAAGAATCTTCAACTCCCAGAATTCCCCAGCCACCTGTTGAGAATTCTGGGACTTGAAGTGTCTGCCTACTCATATTGAGGAAGACTGCCATTGGCAGAGCTCCAGGGGTCGTATTTATATATGTAGCACTAGTTTCTCCTGGTCTGGCCCAGATCTTTCTTGGTTCTACCAGAGGAACTCCTGCCGCATGCAAAGTTCACCCTAACATGAGCTGTAACCCCATTCCTATACCTGCCTTTTACGTGGAGTTGGCAGCATTTTTGAATCACCAAGGAAAAAATACCAGGGAATTGGTCACCCATGTTTTCTACACTCTTTTCGTATGGTGTTTCTGAAAACAAACCATGGTTTTGTCCCTTGCAGACACTGGAAGAAATTGCTGAGATGGAGGAGGACATTCGACGTCTGGAGGAAGATCTCCGGAAGAAAATGGCCAATCTGAAATTGGCTCACACTCGCTTGGAGACTCGGACTTACCGTCCCAACATGGAGCTTTGCCGTGACCAGGTACAGAATGCTTTTAAGAGTAGAAGGGCAACAGTGGGGATCAGAACTAACAATTGCACTGGGTCTCTGATTCTGCATGAAAGTGGAGAGAAAACATAACACTTCCATGAAAGAGATGTAGATACCGATAGAAGAGACTGTTTGTAGCTCAGGTTTGAATTGTGGGGTCCTTAGTGCTTTCTGAGCTGGGTTGTTTTCTTGATGTGCACTGATGATGTTACCTAGTTTGGTAATGAAATGTCTGCAATAAAACAATCCAGCTCAGAGAGCACCAAGGGCTTTTGTAGAGGATTCTAATGTGGATGAATCTTAGCGTCCACTTACTTTAGATGCAAGAAGATTGAGCGTGGCTATTCTCTGTAATCTTCACTTAATAATTGGTTGTTTAATAACTGTTTGAAGTTACAATGGTCAAGGAACAGGTACTTTATGGCCCATGAAGCACCCCTGGCCATTATAAGTGTTCATGCTGCCTCCCCATGGTCATGTGACATGTCGGGTGGGTTAGCTTTCTGACTGGTCAGTGTTCTGTGGTCACATGATTATGTTTTGTGATGTTTTCTGCCGCTTTCTGGCATTTTTGCCATTTTGTGGAGAAAAAACATCCATTCAGATAAATGGATTCACTTAATGAATGCCACAAAAAAGGCTGTAAAATTACTTCCAGTCATGTGGCCACCTTGACTTATGACTGCAATTTAGGGCAAAGACTACTTGCAGAATGCAATTTTTTATAGCAGGAGGTGGTAATATGGAAAGAGTTATACTTCTCTGATCAGTCTGGCCTTTGCTATTTCTGAACCCTGAATTGCTTGCTTTCTGTCTCCTTAACTCTAGGCTCAACATGGATTAACAGATGAAGTTCATCAACTAGAAGGCACAATAGCTGCATTAAAACAAAAAATGGCGCAATCACAGTAAGTTGAAGTTAGTTCTTGTTGCACCTTAGGTACAAAGCCAGCTTGGTGACTTTGGGTTAGTCACTCATTCTCGTCCCAAAGAAGAAGTTAATGGCAAGCCACTTCTGAAATCTTGCCAAAATAATTGCAAGGACCTGTCTATGCAGTCATAAGGAATAAAAAGCTGACTCAAAGGAATCAAATAAATAAATAAATCCTGCGTATATTCGTGTATACACCTATTCGCGCATAAGCCAACCTTCGAATTTTTAACCAAAATACCGTGAAAATTGCACCACTTGCAGATAAGCCAATGGTGAAAATTAAAACATGAAAATGTTGAGGATTGTATTATATGCAGATGGTGGTATTTTGGTTAAATTCAAGGCTCAGGTTATCCATGCATGGGCTTATCCACAAGTGCAAACTGTAAGTATAATTAATTTGATGAATTTTAACAGTTTTGCATGCAACATACATTAAAAACACAGAGAACCCCTATTGTTTATGTAGCTGCAAACACATAGGAATTTTAGGGCCATAGTACGAAGGTTGTATAAGGGTAGTGATCTAGGAGAGTGATTAAAACTTCAGCTGAAGTGAAGTCATGACAGATCTATATGGTATCAATTCAAAGCCAATTAAATATTACTTTGGCTTTAGCTTCCAAAATAGGAGAGGACTGTGATTTTGGGATTTGGCTTATGTCATGCTACAATTTATATCACATCTGACTTTGTCTTGTTTTTGTAATGTAGTAGGATAAAAGGTATGTTAACTGTCATTCTGTTTTTCCTCAGGAATGTTCAGCAAGCTGCCAATGATTTTCTGGGAGCTTGATCTGTACTGTAATTATTTGCGTGCTTAATAAATTTATGTTGTGTCTTCAAAGTGATTTGGTGGCTTTAGATGATTCAGGTTTTAGCCACAACATGGCCAAAGCTCAACAAAAGGAAGGGAGGAGGCTGAGGGCCTCAAAGCAGACTAGATTATGTAAAATAAGTCAGTGAGATTGGGGGATTTGGATTTTATTTCTACTTTATTTTTCAACTGTGATACAGTTAAGGATTTTAGTGCAGTTTTTGTGCATTTCTTCTCAGCATGGTAGGAAGTTGTGAGTTCAGAGGAGATGCCTAAGGCTGCAAAAAAGAATAGGTGTGGACTGTCTGTGACCCTGCGGCTGCCAGTTGCCCACCTCTGCAATAATTACCTGTGAAATAATTAAATCTGATTGCAAATCGAATCCATAAATATTGTGTTTTTATGGTTGTAGGCCACCTAGAGGTTTCTTTAGGTGAGTCGGGTGACATAAAAGTTCAACAAACAAACAAACAAACAAACAAATAAGCAAGCAAGTAAGCAGGCATATGGCATTACAATAACCACAAGACCACAATGCTATTGACGAGCCGTAGTTTGGCTTGCCAAGGTACAGGACATGCTTGCATGCTTCCAAGGTCCACCACATCTGATACAACATTTATCAAGCTTGACTACTTTAATATGTCTGTTCTTCAACTCCCACAATCCCCCAGCCAGCATGAGTTGAAGTCTATGCATCTTAGGCGAGCTAGCTTTGCACCAGAAAGGAAGATGAGCAGCTCTTCCTGTAGTGTCAACCAAGGCCTCATCCCTTCCCGGAGCTGCCTCACAAATGGGCACTGTAAGCAGGAAGGTTCAGAGCTTTCAGGAAACTGCCCGCCCGCACAGAACACTAGCTTGTCTCCTTACCAATAAAGTGGTACATATTTATCTACTTGCATAGAACATGTTTTCAAACTATTAGATGGACAGTAACCAGGGAGAGTTATGGGAGCTAACCCTGCCACACAGTCCTAGGACTCAAACCACCAGAGCAGAAACCATCCCCAGTGTCATAAAGCCACTGAGTCACCATGTCTCAAACAAACAAATGAACAAATACATAATTTCATTTGGTCTAACGCAGCAGTCACTAACCGGTGGGCTGCGGCCCACTGGTGGTCTGCAAGAAAATTTTGGTGGTCTGCAAAGAAATGTCATCTCCCGAGCACCCCCTGAAGCAATTAATCCAGGCTGTGTAGGAGCACAAGGCTGCGCTGCCCACATGGCCCACTCACTCCTTACCTGGCAAACTTGACTGCTAAGTTGCTATTTTTCTTTCCCCCCCGCCCCCCCGACTATCAACTGTTCTGCTGTGCCAGGAGAGTTAGGTTAGCTAGAAAGCAGGAAATAGTTGGATTTCTTGCTTCCTAGCTAATCTTTAGCTGAGCCAAACCTTCCTTAGATTGAGCTAGACTGAGCTAACCAATGGCAGAAACACAGATCTCTAAGTGAATCTGTGAGCAACTCAATCTGCTGGCCTGCTTTGCTTGATTTTGGGTAAAATGTTGCTATTTTTTAAAATAAAAAATTCAGTATTTACATACATGGTGTGATGTGAGTTAATTTTATGAGTTTGCTTGCAAGCAAATTTTATGTGACAGACTCAGGTAGGTGATGACAGAAACACAGATCTCTTGAGTGATTCTGTGATTCTGTGAGCAACTCAATCTGCCTGCCTATTTTGCCTGCTTTGGGGTAAAAGTTGCTTTTTTATATAAAAAAATCAATATTTATATAAATATTTATAATATTTACATACAAGCTATGCCCACCCAGTCACATGACCAAGCAACATCCACAAATTAGGCCACACCCACAGAACAGGTTAGTGATCCCTGGGATTTAAAATTATGAGTTTGGTGATTCCTGAGGTCCAAAAGGTTGGCAACCCCTGGTCTAGCCTATTTTGAGAGATGTATAAAAGCTGGTCCTAATATCTCTAGATTCATGGTAAACAATAGCTAGCAGTGTGTTCACAGACATCCTGTTGGCTTCATGGAACTGTATTAGTAAAATGGTTATCAGCTGGGAAATGAGATTATGAAAAAAAAATCTGGTCCCATCATACTTTTCTCTTTAAGGGGAAGTGCTTTTTGGGGGTGGTAGAAAGGGATGATCTTTCAATATCAGTTGGGAAATTGTGTTGTTCACTCCCTTTACTAGTTTCAGATGTTCCCTGTTTCCATCCCTTGGCAATAAATGTTAGAATAAGATTGAAGTTGGAAAATTTGCAATTCTGGAATGAAGTGGCAATCATCTTCTCTTTATTTTTGCAGGGACGCTCTGGATGCCCTCTATAAGCACCTGTACCGCATCCAGGCAGATATTTCTTACAAGATGAATTCTCTGATGCTGGATAACAAATGCATGGATGGCAGGCGTAAGCTGACGGTTCCGGCCGAGAAATTTGTGCCAGAGGTGGACACTTTCAACCGCACAACCAACCGTACTCTCTCACCCCTCAAGAGCCGGCAACTGGAGCTGGCCTAGGATACCTGAGAACATTGTAGACCTTGTCAAGATTGGCTTCTAGCCAAGCCAGGCTATGGTCTGCGTTGGGTTGGAATGACTCAAGTCATCTCCTCCTTGACCCTTCCCAGAGTTGTGTATTTGCCCTCACAGGTTTGGTATATTGCAAGAAAAAAGTGGGATAACTAATTAAAAAAGCTGCCCTTGGTGTTGTCAAGCCATTAAGATTCACGAGTGGTTTTGGATGCTACTTGAGATTTTTGACAAGCTTGCTTCAACTTGTGTACGACGGCTAGACCTTTCATCAGTGCCAGGTGGTGGAGAAAAATGTGTAGGAGGGAACTCCTGGATTTCCACACCATTTAAGAGTTTTCTCTCCCTTCTAAATATGAGGTTAATTTTGTCTACTTAAGCAGAATACTGAAGTACTTCAGTCTCCAAATTTTATGATGAGTTTGCAAGAAAGCTCCAGGGCACATGATCACACAGATCTGGGTTGAAATGTCTGGCTGGAATCAGGAAATAAATTAATTCATGTAAATCTGCCAAGGGAAAGTAAGGAGGAAGGAAACAATTTATGAGGTAAGAATACACTGGAGTTTGACAGTTATGCAAACAGCATACTAAACCTTCCGTCCCAGTGATCAACCCAGATTGGATATTGTTGTGCAAATAATCCAGAAAGATCACAAAAACCTCAAAACGTTGAAAAGTACAGGTAGGCCTTGACTTACGACCATCACTGAGCTCAAAAATTATGTTGCCAAGTGAGTTTTGTCCCATTTCACAACTTTTCTAGCCACAGTTGTTAAGTGAATCATTGCAATTATTAATAACCAGGTTGTTTAAGTCAATCTGGCTCCCCCATTGACTTGGATTATCCGACGGTTGCAAAAGGTGTTCACACATGACCTGGGGACACTGCAACCCTCACCAATATGAACCAATTGCCAAGCACCCCAATTTTGGTGCTGTGACCATGAGGATACTGCAATGGTCGTAGATGTGAAAAATGATCCTGTCACTTTTTTCAGTGATGTTATAACTTTGAACTGTCACTAAATGAACGGCTGTAAATCAAGGACTATCTGTAATAATTTTCAGTAGTAATAATTATAATAATTGTAATTTATACAATTATAATGATAAGGACAAAAAGAAGGACTTGTCTTCTGACTCTGGAAGATACTGGAAAAGATAATTAAAAAAAAACAGATCTGCCAACATCTAGAAACAAGTAAAGTAATAACTAGCAGTCAGCACGGGTTTGTTAAGAATAGATCACGCCAAACCAATCTTATTTCATTCTTCAACACAGTGACTAAATTAGTAGACCAGCAAAATACTGTGGACATAATATATTTAGATTTCAGCAAAGCATTCGACAAAGTAGACTACAGCCTACTTCTTAGTAAGCTAGAAAAAGGTGGAATAGATAGCACCACCACTAGATGGACTCGCAACTGGCTGGCAAACCATACTGAACAAGTAGTCCTTCATGGGTCTAAGTCTACAAGGAGGGAAGTAAGCAATGGGGTGCCACAAGGTTCTGTCTTAGGCTCAGTACTCTTCAATATCTTCATTAATGACTTAGATGAGGGAATAGAAGGGGAACTTACCAAATTTGCAGATGATACTAAGCTGGCAGGAATAGCTAACACCCAAGAAGATAGGCTCAAGATCCAGATGGATCTTGACAGACTAGAACACTGGGCCATATCAAACAAAATGAAATTCAACGTAGAGAAAAGTAAAGTCCTACACTTAGGCAAGAAAAACCAAAAGTACACATATAGACTGGGTGAAACCAGGCTCAATAGCAGTAACTGTGAGAGGGATCTTGGAGTCCTAGTGGACAACCAGCTAAACATGAGCCAGCAGTGTGCAGCAGCAGCCAAAAAAGCTGATGCAATCCTAAATTGTATTAACAGAGGGATACAGTCAAGAGCAAGGGAAGTACTAATACCACTCTATAAAGCCTTAGTAAGACCACACCTAGAGTACTACATCCAGTTTTGGTCACCACGTTATAAAAAAGATGTTGAGACTCTAGAAAGAGTACAGAGAAGAACAACCAGGAGGATTAGGGGGCTGGAGGCTAAAACATACGAAGAACGGTTGCAGGAACTGGGCTTGGCTAGTCTAGTAAAGAGAAGGACCAGGGGAGACATGATAGAGATCTTCCAATATTTGAGGGGCTGCCACAGGGAGGAGGAAGGGCTCAAGCTATTTTCTAAAGCGCCTGAAGGCCAGACAAGGAACAATGGATGGAAACTGAACTAAGAGAGATTTAACCTGGAAATAAAGAGAAACTTTCTGACAATGAGAACAATTAACTAATGGAACAGAAGTTGCCCTGGGAAATTGTGGGAGAGCCATCACTTTAAACTTTAAGGAAGAGATTGGACTGCCATTTGTAGAAATGGTGTAGAGCAGGGGTGCCCAACCTTGGCAACTTTAAGACTTGTGGACTTCAACTTTGCTGGCTGAGGAATTCTGGGGGTTGAAGTCCACAAGTCTTAAAGTTGCCAAGGTTGGACACCCCTGGTGTAGAGTCTCCCGCTTGGGCGGGGTGGGGGTTGGACTAGATGACCTACAAGATCCCTTCCAACTCTGATTATCTGTTATCTGTTCTCTGGCTCCCGCTTTCCCTCATTCCCATCTAACAACCGGCGCACCTGGAGGCTGGCCGGGCAGGGCAGGTAAATGAGGGTTCGGAGAAGGGGCGGGGCTTCGTGGGACCGCGCGGCTCACCTGGCGCCCTCGGGGGCGGAAGAGGAGGAAGGAAGGAGGCGGGGTCGGGAAGAAGCCCCGCCCCCTTACGCAAGATGGCGGCGAAGGTGGCTCCGCTGACGCGGGGCCGCTGCCGGGGATGCCTTCTCGGGGCTCTGCTGGGCGACTGCCTGGGCGGCGAGTTCGAGGCGCGGGAGTCGGTCAGCGCGCCCGAGTTGCTCCGCTTCGTACTTGCCCTGCGACCGCTGCCATCGCCGCCCCGGGAAGGCCCCGAGGCTGCGGAGCTTGGCGGGGAGAGCGGCAGGCGTGTTTCGAGTGAGCAGAGCGGGACCGCCTGGGGGATCCAGTGGGTCGCTGTCTCGGGATCTGGCTTGGATCCTTGAGGGGAGGATCCCCCCCTCCCAGTCAGGAGGCTCGGCTTGGATTTCTCCCTGCGCCCCCGCCCCCCCAACATTTTATTTCATTTGCTGTGTCATTATTTTACATTTCCCTTGTGTTTTTCATTTTATTTCATTTCCTTCTTTTGTTTTTAATATTTTAATAAATAACTTCATTGTAATACTTCATATATATACACATACATATATATTACATACATACATATGTATATGTATATATGTGTGTGTATATGTTATATCTATATATATTTGTTTTCTTATATATAAGTATATGTATATCTATATGTATATCTATATCTATATGTATATCTACACATATATATGTGTGTGTGTGTATATCTATACATATAGATATAGCTTTATAGATACATACACACATTATATAAAATATCATATAATAATTTGCTGGCTGCCATCAGTTTGGCAGTTCGATCCTGAGAGGCCTCTAAAGCACTGTGAAACTGGATAAGACTTAAGTGCTATTGCTGTTTAATTTCTTTATTGTTGTGGTTAGGCCTAAAAGTCTGATTGCTGCTTTAATTCTGCTTTAATTCTTGTTTCCCTTCACAGGGTGGGAAAGGCAAGGTGGGATGAGGGATGGGACCCTTCCAGATAAAAGGTTCAGGCTGCTTTTGCTGGCTTCTCTGTTGTTCTTGTAATTACAGCTAACTAAGAAGGATAAAAGTGGTGTGGTTAAATGTGTGGCAGCATTGCATCACTAATAGGGCAGGAATCACTGCCTAGATTTGCAAAGAGGAACGATTATTTGCTGTGGTTTCGAGCTTGCCAATCAAATATTTCATCAACGCTTGCTTAAATTAGCAATGCAGTACTGCATATTAAGTTATTGTGATTCTTCATGTCAGTTTGACAAATTTATATTCACTAGACAACTACCCTTATCAACAAGGAGAAATACCACTATTATTAGTGACATTATCATTACATTATTTACCATAATAGTCACATCTTGCTTGAAAATTAGGTTGCAGTTAATATTAATGCAGTATTGCCAGATTGCATTTAATTAAAAATGATTCTTAAACATCAGCCAAATTTCTGAAATTATTATTGGTTTTTATTTATAATGAATTTTCAAAGATCATAATTAAAACAATTTTATATTATGATAATTCAAATATTAAAATTCTGTACTTTTAAAATACAATTAAAACAGCATAATTAGGGGTTTGGTGGCACAGTGGTTAAAATGCAGTACTGCAGGCTACTTCTACTGATTGCCAGCAGTTTGACAGTTTGATTCACACGGGCTCAAGGTTGACTCTGCTTTCCATCCTTCCAAGATCAATAAAATGAGAACGGAGATGGTTGGGGGCAATATGCTGACTCTGTAAACCTCTTAGAAGCGGTGTTTAAGTCTGAGTGCTCTTGCTCTTACTATAATTAAAATTGATTATATTTTATTAAACTTCCAGTGTTAACGTGACAAAATTGTAACCTAAGAAGAGATGGACGAGTCACTTTGTGATCACAATCCTAAAAATAATTTGCCCTCTTTCACTTTGCTCAGCTTTTCTTTCTGTGATTCACTTCTAGCAGTTGAGCTAAAAAGAAAAAATACGGCAGCATTTTGTTTACTTTTAACGTGTGGTAAAAAGTAAACACTGAGTTTATGGACTCCAGACTGTTTTTCAAGAGTCTCCATTTTGGATAAACGTATGTTTGATCCAACGCCTATAAGGTTCCCTTTGAATCTTCATATTAAATTCAGGAAGATTTTTTTTTAATGTCCAAACGTATGAGGCATAGCAGTGGAGTTTCATATTTACTCATGCCTCTGTATAAGTAGTCCTTATCCCCAATTGCTTTGCAACCATTCAAATTTATGGCAGGCCTTCCTGGGGTTAGAAGTTCCAATGACATCGCCAGCTTACACAGTCATGTGACTGCATTTCACAACTGGGTTGCATTTGCAGCAATCCTTGAAAAAAGAAACAAAATATGTGAGTTTCCATATATATACTCTCTATGTATAATATATATTGCTTTATTGTTTGTGCCCTAGAAATCCTCTATTACAGCGATGACACAGCCATGGCCCACTCAATAGTTAGGTCACTGTTGGCCAAGCAAGATTTTGATGAAGTGGATATGGCAAAGAGGTAAGGCACATGGCTGTTTTTAGATAGAGGAAATACTATTGGATTAGGTAGAAGTATGAATTTGATGGCATGAAAACTTAAGTTTGTACAATCCGGCATTATTCAATTTTGAATATAAATGAGATTTGCCTTAGAGAGTTTTGTTGGTATGGTGGAGAAAATGAAACAGGCTCAAACCTCCTTTGTATTGGCAGAAAGCACAGGAATATCCCAGATATTCTTTGATATCTTGAATTCTCTTCAGTTCAAGTCCCAGCTATTGCTGTGCCTGTATTTTATGAATCGATGTGGAAAGTAATGTTGGAACAGCTGTAAAATACTCACCAGGAGTAGTGAGTAAATCCAATACTGTATTAGTATTTTACTAATGAGTATTGGATTTATCCTTGCAAAAGATGAACTGCCAAGTGCCAGGGAAATCAGAAGATCTAGGCAGTTTAAATAAATAAAGATTTATTTCAAGCTTGTGCTCCACAAGAATCTGAGCTGCTAACGGTCAAAGCAAATTGGGGGGAGATAAGAGTCAAAGGAATTCAAGGTGGGCTGGATTTAGATCTCTCGGCGCAAAGAGACCGATGACACATTTGACCCCTCTCTCAGGCTTAGCCTGTTCATCTACATGAACAACTGCTTTTTAACCTTATTTATTAATTTTTTATGTCGCCCAGTCTTGTGCGTTATGCAAATCCAGGCGATTGGGCTGAATCATCTAAATCCTAGAATTAATTACAGAGCTCTGGATGTAATCTTGATGAGTTAGTATGATCAGTTAATATCCCCCTACGTGGATTAAACAAATCCTCCAAATTACATCCTTAGGGCTTGATCTATGCCCTTGAATAAAGCCGTCTTCTCCTGTTGTTAGCGTCTTTCCAAGCAGACGGAATGCAAATAGCCTATTTTGTAATCAAAGTCTTCTTCTGGCAGGTTTGCTGAAGAATATGACAAGGATCCTGACCGATCCTATGGAGGCGGTGTGGTGACTGTATTCAAGAAACTGCTCAGTCCTAAATGCAGAGACGTGTTTGAGCCAGCAAGGCAGCAGTTTAACGGGAAAGGTTCCTATGGGAACGGTGGTGCCATGAGAGTAGCAGGCATTTCATTAGCTTACTCTGATGTTCAAGACATAAAGAAGGTGAGTTAATTGTTTTAGATGCCACGCCAACTATTTACATAGCATTCGAAAGCATTTACATACAGCAATCCTGTTTGATGCAACAAGCTAAGATAGGCCTTGATGGTGGAGTTGCTTTCGATTTGGAGTTGTCTCTCGGTTTATATCCCCAAATTAGCTACAAATAGTCCTTGACTTACAACCTCAATTGAGCCCAACATTTTTATCGCTAAATGAGACATTTGTTAAATGAGTTTTGCCCCATTTTACAACTTTTCTTGCTGCTAAATGAATCACCACAGTTGTTAAATTGGTTGTACGGCTGTTAAGTGACTGTGCCTTCTCCATTGACTTTGCTCGTCAGAAGTCGCAAAAGGTGATCACATGACTCCAGGACACTGTGGCCGCTATAAATATGAGCTTGTTGCCAAGCATCTGAACTTTGATCATGTGACTGTGGGGATGCTGTAACAGTCATAAGTCTTAAGTCACTTTTTTCAGTGCTGTTCTAACTGAATGGTCACTAAATGAATGTTGTAGGTTGAGGGCTAACTAGTTTAGAACCACAAATAAGGGGCAGTCCAGGAATTTGTTTGTTTGTTATTTTCTCTTTCTCCTTCTACCTGAGCTTGGTTGTTTTCTTGCAGACGTTTCATTACCCAGACTTGGTAACAATCAGTAAAACAACCAAGCTCAGAGTGCACCAAGGACTCTTCGTTGAACCTGGAGCTACAAATATTCTTTTTTCTTGGTCGTCTTCTACCATCATGGATGGTCTGCCAATATTTCTGGGAAACTGAATGCCTTTGTAGCTACTATAGGCTTGCTTGAGGTGGAAATTCTCAAGGAATGCAGTCTTGCGAAGGGTATGTCAACGATCCTTTTCCTCGCAAATACTCTTAGAGAAGGAAAAACATTGAAACAGTTGATTTCTACTGCCAAGAACTCTAGCAATGGCATCAGATGTAAACATTAGGGAGCAGTATTAGAACAGAATACAGATCTTCTTTTTTCAGAAGAGCCATAAAATCAGCCGCTAAGGAATGCTGTGAAAATAAACAGTGTGTTAAGTTATGAAGGAGATTTAGATATGTTTATGGAAAAGGTGTTCATCCAAGACGTTCAACAAATTAAGTCATATTTTGGACATTTCTAGATTAAATGCACAGTACCCTTTTCCTTAAATACACATTTGGCATATCTGGCCTTGTTTTTAGGTGTCCACCTGAGAACTAGCAAGTTAAACATGTAACAGATGTACACGCGCAATCATGTAGAAACTCTTCAGATCAGCTTCTTACGTACTTGTAGTCTGTTCAGAGCTCTTTTGTTCAGATAAGAAAACAGGGCTATTTTTATCAATTCCTGTCTATATGCCTTCCATGAATGAGGATGGAGCCCATTCACACTAGGATGACTAACACAGAAATTCTGGAATGAAAATCTGTTTGTTTATTGATTTATAATTCATGTTCCCTGCAAGGTCAAGCAAATCAGTATAAGATATGTCTCCTTAATGAGGTCTGTCTACTAAGCTTCGATCAAGACTTTATTGCCTTGAGAAGTTAGCTTAGATTTGATATATGTAGAAAAATCATAGAAATTATGTTAGAACCAGTGAAGCTGAAAAAGAGAAATTTAGAAAGCAATTGCCACGAGCATTGTGTTTGCACAACAATGGAAAAAGGAAGAGATCCTTACAGATGAAAATGTAATAAAAATATTAGAATGTACAGAAATGGATAGACTAACACTCAAAATTAAGGGGAAGGAAGAAACTTGAGTACTTTTTAACATGGAGTTTGTTTTATTAGCATCTAACTAGCAGAAACAAGTTAGAAACTTAAAAGCATAAGAAAATGATTAACTACACTGAAGATTTACTAAAATAGATAAGTATTTATTATTACTATGTGATTACTATTGATGTTATGAATATTATTATTACTATTTCTTAAAATCAACTGTACTCAGACAACACAGTTTATATAGATATTGAATTTTTATGTTTAACGTTATTTAAAATTTATTTTTATATATATATATATATATATATAAAAGAAACCAGTTGCCACAAGATATGATAGCAACCATGTCAAGGAGATTAGACATACTCATAAAGGATGCATCTCCCCTTAGTTATTAGTCTCTTCAGAGGAATGGTATCAAGAGAAGGACCTTTTGTGTGCTGCCAGTAGGTTTTCCTTGTTCATTGGGTGAGCTGACATTAAATACAGCATGTCCCATTTATTCAGAGAGAGGCACAAAATCTTTGGATAGGTATATGTTTACCTAATAGCTCTGTTACTGCTTTCTTAAACACTGTAAAGATTATGTTTATAAATTTATTTAAAACATTTAAAGAATCAAATAAATTGCTACACAAAAATTAAAAAATGATAAAAGAGGATAATGGATGGAAAATAAAATATCAGTAAATAAATAGTACAATGATAAAACTAAAACTCTTTACATTGATTAAAGTATTAATTGAATATATAAAACAATATTATACCATCTTGAGTGAAAATTGCAAATCACTCTGAAAATCTAAATTTAACATAGGTAGTCCTCGACTTACAACCACAGTTGAGCCCAAAATTTCAGTTGCTAAGAGACAGATGATGTTTTACCACCTTTCCTGCCACAGTTGTTAAGTGAATCAGTGCAGTTGTTAAATTAGTAACATGGCTGTTAAGTGAATCTGGCTTACCTATTAACTTTGCTGTCAGAAGGTCGTAAAAGATGATCACATGACCTCAGGACAGAGGTCATGAGTCAGTTGCCAATAATCAGAATTTGATCACATGATCATGGGGATGCTACAAAGTAGTTACTAAGTGTAAAATATGGTCATAAGTCACTGTTTTCAGTGCCATTGTAATTTCAGTCAATAAACGAACTGTTATAAGACAAGGACTACCTGTAGTTGCATGGATATCAGCCTTGTCTGTTAGGATCTAAAAGAAATGCACATGACCTCATGAAAAACAAAGAACAATTTAAAAAGACTAAAAAAAAAACCCAGCCAAAAAATAGTAAATTCTAGACTTCCTCCCATTGTTCCTGAGTGATGATTACATTAAATTATGTATAAAATTTAAAATTGCTTCTAATGATTATATGAAATAATTCACCCTTAAAAACCACACTTGGCGTATCTGAGTTTTGTGTGATTGTCACTGCTTCCTAGGTGCTGCCAGCAGTAGCCAAAACAAGTACAGGCCGTCCTCAGCTTATGTTTGCAATGGGGAAACAGCTTCTGTTGCTAAACAAAGCAGTTACAGCTGCACCTGATTTTATGATTTTTTTGTCTCGGTTGTTAAGTGAATCACCACAGTTTTTAAGTGAACCACACGGTTGTTAAACAAATCTGATTTCCCCTATCGACTTTGCTCGTTGGAAGGCCACAAATGGTGATTGTGTGACCCCCTGGGATGCTGTGAAGGTCATAAGTACAAGGTCTGGTCGTAAAACATTTTTTTCAGTGCTGTTGAAATTTCACATAGTCAGTAAATGATTGGTCGTAAGTTGAGGATTACCTGTATTAAGGTAATGAAGGAAACTATCTCTCCCGAAATTATTTTTAAGTTTTCCTAGTTTTTCTAAAACAGTTGTTTTCTCTCTTTCCAGTATGCTAAACGGAGTGCTGAGCTGACCCATGCAAACTCCTTGGGTTACAACGGAGCCATCTTGCAAGCCTTGGCAGTCCATTATGCTCTCCGTGGGGAGTCAGAACGGGACAAGTTTTTGGATCACCTGATAGGCCACATGGAAGACGTGGAGGCCGATGACAAGTCTGTGGCTGATGCACAAATGTAAGAACAGTAGTATCAACCTTATAGCACAAGGGGGCAGCACGCAAAAAAATATTTTTCCTCTGTGTCTTCTCTTCAGGCTGGGCTACGAGGACCGTCCCTTTTCAAAGCGTTTAAAGAAGATCAGAGAGTTTTTGGAACAGGGTAGTGTGTCCAGGTCGGATGTGTTACTAGAATTAGGTAAGTACATTCCTAAATAGCAGAGAACCATGAAATTATTATAAGAAATAACTTTTGCAAGAAGAAAGGCGGTAGCATCTTTCATAGAAAGTAACTTAGATGTGACAGCTTCAGTCAGCAGCAGGGTGGATTAATGAACAAAACCTTAATTCCTGCTCATAATACAATGATTGCTGCCACATTTACCATATTTTTTGGATCAAAAGACACTCCGAGGTATAAGATGCACCTAGCTTTTGGGGAGGGTTGTGGGAAATCTGCCTCTGCCTTCCATCAATTTGCCTCCTTGCAGCAAACAGCAAACAGCCTGGTCAGCTTTGGCACAGCCTGATTAACACAAGCAGCTGATTGTTGGTTGGATCGGCCTCCTGATGATCAGCTGTTTCAGGCTACAGGGATCGCCATCGCCTATTGTCGCCTCCACGCATCCCATTTTTGGCCTCTGTGTATCCCATTTTGGGCCTGTTCCAGCTGGCGGGAATCGGAATGGGCCAAAAATGGGGCGCGCAGAGGCTGAAAATGGGGTGTATGGAGGCGGCAATAGGTAACGGGTGATCCCTGCAACCTGAAACAGCTGGTCGCTGGGAGACCGATCCAACCGGCAATCAGCTGCTTGTGCAAATCAGGCTGTGCTGAAGCTGACCAGGCTGCAAGGAGGCAAATGGCTGGGAGGCAGAGGCAGGCAGGTGGGGGCCGGCAGGTGGGTGGGCCTTTGGCAACATTCACTGTATAAGACGCTCAGACATTTCCACCCACTTTTTTGGGGATGGGGGGGTGAGTCTTATACACTGAAAAATACTGTAGGTACCTTGAGAAAGAGGAAACAGAATGAAATTAACAAGCATGAGGTTTGAGATACTTAAGCTGTGTAAGTATAATACTTATACTGTGCGTGTTTGGCCTATCGAACATCACTGTAACAGGGTGTTGCAATAGATGTAGGGGAAAAAGGTGTTAAGATTCAATTTAGTTTCTCATTTATTTATTAAATTTATATATCAGCCGTCTCCCCAGTAAGGTGACTCTGGTTAGCTCCTTGTGATTACAAATGTAAGTTCTACATTTAGAGGAGGTTTATCTCCAGTTATTAGATGTTCAGAATCAGTAATAATATCTGTGTAACGTTGGCATAGACAGCCAGCTTGGTCTAGTGCAGGGGTGTCCAACCTTGGCAACTTTAAGACTTGTGGATTTCAACTCTGGGAGTTGAAGTCCACAAGTCTTAAAGTTGCCAAGGTTGGACACCCCTGGTCTAGCGGTTTAAGGAATCAGGCTAGAAGCCAGGAGGGTGTGAGTTCCAGTTCCATTTTGGGCCGGCTGGGTGACTTTGGGCCAATCCCCCTCTTTCAACTCCAGGAACGAGGCAGTGACAAACCACTTATGCCAAATCTTGTTGAGAAAAAACAGCAGGGATTTGTCCAGGCAGTCTCTTGAGAATTGGACACAATTGAACGGAAGAAACATAACGGCATAAAAGTATTTTTGGACTTCTCCAAAGCTTTTGGTTATGTTGATTTGACTTAGTTGAAGGTATTTTTCATGGGCTCCATTTTTCTTTATGATTCCTGTGAAGGTGGAGACTGGGACTTCTTACCCCAGTACAAACAATTGTTTGCCTGGCATTAGAATTGCTGTTGCTGAGGGAAGAGCAGAGAGTGCCAAGTCCAGAAATTGTTTCTGTTGTACTGAACAGAAACAACTTACAACAGTTTGCTCAGTGACAGTTGGAAATTAAAATGGCATTGAAACAAAGGACATGACTGCTTTTCACACTTACAACCATTGCGGCATTCCCATAATCACATGATCAAAATTCAAATGCTTGGCAACAGAGCCTTATTTATGACGGTTGCAGCGTCCCTGGGTCATGTGATCCCCTTTTGCAAACCTGACAAAGCAAAGTTAATGAATCCAGATTCACTTAACAACCGTGTTACTAACAAATGTCTCATTTAGCGACAGAAATTTTGGGCTTAGTTGTGATCGTAAGTCAAGGACTACCTGTACTTCCATTCTTTCAGTATTCTTGGAGGACATATTTGCAGGTCATTCCTTGGAAGGTAAACAAGACTCAGTGGGCATTGGTGCATACACAATATTTGCTTTTATATGCCTTCTGGTTCACTTTGCATTCACTGGTGGCAGAAAACTAGAGAGCAATAGACTTATATACTGCTTCACAGTGCTTTGCAGCCCTCTCTAAGCAGTTTGTAGAGTCAGCCTATTGCCCCTAACAACCTAGGTCCTCATTTTACCCACCTCGGAAGGATGGAAGGTTGAGTCAACTGGTGAGAGTCGAACTGCCAAGTTGCAGTCATCTGGCAGTCAAAAGTAGCCTGCAGTATTGCGTTCTAACCACTGTGCCACCCTGGCTCTGTTCTGTAAAAGTAATGCAACCTTTTGATTCAATGCAGGCAATGGCATTGCAGCCCTGCATTCTGTCCCCACTGCAATCTACTCGTTCCTGCGTTGCATGGAATCTCACCCAGATGTCCCTGATAGCTACAACTGTCTGCAACGGACCATTATGTACTGCATCTTACTGGGCGGGGACACAGATACGATTGCAACCATGGCAGGAGCCATTGCAGGAGCATTTTATGGGGAGGAGCAGGTGCCCCAAATTTGGAAAGAGAGCTGTGAAGCCTATGAGGAGACAGAGAAGCTGGCCGATGGCTTGTACGAACTCTACCACCAGCCATCTTGAGCCATGAATGAGGATTTGACACCTGGTAATCTGGTTGCATCATGTACCAAAGGAAGCGAACCATGCCCAGGACATAGTGAATGGCTCCCTGCCAAAGGTTTCTGCAGTGGCTGCATGTTCAGAAGTGCCAGTTCTTTTCAGCCGCATAGTCACTGTTCACCCATCCTTTTCTCCTTTTGCTGTTTGTTTCCTAATTTTGAAATTTTTGTAATTAATCTTGGTCAGAATTCTCTTTAGTTCATTGTATCCCGTGTTCTCTCTGCAGCAGATGGCCTTCTGACAGTTTCCCAAGCAGATCCTCACCCCAAAAAACTTGAGACAGGACTAAGTTTGGACAAAGTCAAAGGACAAATATGTAAGTTTGCAGTTCAATCAACTGTTAGATTGAGAGTCATCAGGCCGAGCTGCTTCTATGGGCAATTGGAACTTTAATACTAGAATACCAGAAATGTCTTTAAATGTATTAACTGTAATGCTGGCATTAATAAATTTTACCGCTTTTTAAAAACTAAGATGGATCGATGTGTCTCTGCTGGCTTCATGAGTAAAGTAAACAACTCTAAGTTGAGCCAAGGTATTTTGTAACACTACGTCTTGTTCAATCAGTCCACCTCTGAATACCAGGTTTTTGGGATGGTGTTAATTGAGGTATTAACCCCATTTCTGCAAACACCAATAGCCACCCAGAGTCACTTCAATAGTGAAATGGGAGTGGCATGTGTATTTAATAAACAAATAATTGGAGGTACTAAGGGACTTCAGTTTATTTTAGAGCAAAGTGCATTGGATAGGCTGATAGTGGAAGCCAGGAAAAGCACACTGGGTTGATCAGATACACATCATTCACAACACAGGTGGATTTGGGACCTCCTAGAGCAGGGGTCTCCAACCTTGGCTCCTGGAAGCCTGGCGGACTTCAACTCCCAGAGTTCCACAGCCAGCTGGCTGTGGAATTCTGGGAGTTGAAGTCCACCAGGCTTCCAGGGGCCAAGGTTGGAGACCCCTGTCCTAGAGTGTCCGTTTTGTTAGGATATAGCCGTTGTTAATCAAGCTTAAGCATTCTGGCAGCTGAAAAAAAGTCTAGTAATCAGTTCTACTTAAGGTTAATATCAGGCAGGGCAATCAAATTAATAAGCAGTTAACTATGGGGAGTTTAACAAGAGTAATTGAAGCTAATGGCACACAAGGCAATCAAATTAACAGTTAATAAGTCTATGGGGAGTTTATTTAGTAGAGTTATTTCCATTAGGGAAAGGTGAAGGATTCAAGGGAAAGAGTCGAGAAGTGATTTATTTTACCCAGTCTTCAGTTACTGAAGAAGAAGAAAGGATAAAAACACTCATTTGTGTACAGATAGACATTGCACAATTTGGCCTTCATACATAGATGCATGCTAAACTGGGCCATTAATATAGAAGCACTTTAAAAACAGAAAATAAGAAATTCTGGATGGAAGATAGAAAGGAAAACAAACCAACCCTTTTAACACTGATGATGTTAACTGGTTTGGTAAAGAAACGGCTGCAAGGAAACAAGCTCAGAGAGCACCAAGGACACCCCAAAATCAAAGTAAGGAGCGATTCAAAGTGATGTTTTCCATTTAACAAAGAATTCCTTTTATAGAAGATTTCAGGCAAAGTATTATTAACCCATGTAGACTCACTGTGGGACAAAAACAAAGCTGGTTAAGAGATCATAATCCTAAAGAGATTTTTAAAAAATTGGGAAAAGCCAGGCCAGATGTCTAGATTTGACTTCCTCCTGGCCTTAACCAACTGAAAAAAATGATGACTCCCCTGGAATTCTTTTCACTCCTTGTTTCGATTAACCAAAAGAACCTCAAGGACTGTCCCAAGAGTACAGGCCACCTGATCCTTAACGAAAAAGGGAATTGCATGCATGTTGGCTTAAGCCATCTGGGTTTTTTTCCCTGATGATGGCAGATGAGATTCTGCTGAAACGTTGCTACAACTCTAAAAGAACAACTACAATGACGTGGGAAAATACCCAAACAAAGCTGAATGCCACACATGTAAGTACCCGCGAAAACTTAAGAAAATATATATATGTATGTATGTATGTTTGTTTGTTTGTTTACAGGTGATAACTGGATATACAAATAAATCTCTGTAAAATAAGATTTATTGAAGTTGGATCAATACAATCAAGTGTAATTTCCGTTCAGAAGTGAAGGCCAGTTTCTGATCACAAAACGAGTGCATTTCAAAACAGAATTTACTATGAACAGTGCATGTAACATAAGTATTTACAAAACTGAAAAAAAAATCCTCTATATAGTAGAAACAAAGATACTAGCACAATTTTAAGGATATCCCAATGGTACATGAAGACGCACAGTGTAACGGCGTTCCAGGCCTGTGTTTTTGGCTGACCTAAACTCACTTTGTACAAGTTCTCCCAAATGCAAAACCCAAGACTTTTCTGACAAAAGATTAGATGCTGTAAATCTCAGCACACATAAGCTAAGGATTAACCTCTTCAGCTCATGCTTCATCGTCCTGTATGTGATCACTGCTTTTTTGTTACATTTATAATGCATTAACATATAGAAGGGTCCTATAAAGAAAAAATAATCAGGTTGTAAAACTTTGGAAATCTTTTCCCTGTTTTTTGAAATTGGAGAAAACGTTGCCTGCTCACTTTGGTTTGTAGTTGTCAGCGCACAAATGACCAATACAGGGAGTCCTTGACTTACAACCATTCCATTTAGTGACCATTCAAAGTTACGACACTGAAAAAAGTGTCTTATGACCGTTTTTCAAACTTATGACCATTGCAGCACGCCCATGGTCCCATGATCCAAATTCTGGTGCTTGGCAACTGACCCATACATATGACAGTTGCAGTGTCCCGGAGCACGTAATCCCCTTTTGTGACTGCTGACGAGCAAAGTTAATGGAGAAGCCAGCGGGGTACAATTGTGACAAGGAAGGTCATAAAAGGGCAAAACTCACATAACTGTCTTAGCATCAGAAAATTTGGGGCTCAATTGTGGTAGTAAGTCAAGAACTACCTGTATACGTAGAAAAAGATTTTTTTTTAATGTGTAGTAGAGCATGTTATAAATAAATGATGCTCTGGGCACCTAGAGCAAAAACCTGGATTTATGTGGTTCTCTTCTGCTCTTAGAATGCTTCATTTCCCTCCCCCCCCCACTTCAGATTTTGCTAAACTGTAACGTATTTTCTTTGAATGGTGTCATGAGTTGAACCAAAAGGCTGTTCTCCACAGGAAAATACACTTGAAACAAAAACGGAAGCCTCTAAAATTGGCCTTTTGAGTATTAAGCACACAGAAAATGTGCCCTTCCCATGGCTCCTTCAATTTTAGCCTGAGGCAAACCAAGGGTGAAAATAAAATGTAGAGTGTGCCCTTATAGGATTATTGTCATCTTCAGGAATTTATAAAACAACTAGATGGAATTAGATTTTTTTTTTAAAAAAAAAAGGATGGAAGGGAAAAAAAGGCAGTTGGTATAATATTTGTAATAGCAGATGACCCAAATATTTTATTCCCCAGCAGTTTTCTTTTGTTGCTCTTTTTACAGTCCAAGGTGTGATGTTTTTAACTTGTGGCAACCTGGAATGTTTGTCAACAAATTCAGCATTGATTGCAATTGTTGTTGCAGTTTGAGTTGTTTAAACGTATATATGTTTACAATAAATCTGAAAAACATACTAAGTTGCTCTGGCCATTTCAGGATCTATACAAAGAATAGTTAATTAAATCCATCTATGTTGTCCACAATTCATGCAGAAAGTAATCCTTAGTGTATATTTTTCATTTCTTCGGATGACAAAACCCTCTTTTTTGTATTTAAGGGGTACAGATGGCTACTTTAAAAAACAATGCAAAAACTAGAAGCCTAAACTTTGCATCTTTTTTTTTAAAAAAGGATATTGCACTACTCAAAATGTCCTAAAAAGGAGCTAATATTAAGAAAAATATTACTTAGCACTATTGTGGAAATTATGCTGAAGAATTTTACTTAAAAAGAAGAGATATCAAATATTGAGTTTGGTCCTGCCACCTTCATCAACCGTCTGCAGATCCTGAGGAAACATGGTAACAAGGTGTTTGAACTTAACACAATTCAGTCTTTTATATATATATAAAATTAGCAATATCTGCAGTGCTTTAATACTCAAGATATCCATAGAAATATATTTATTTATTTAAACTACTGCCTTGCACCTGATGGACATTTGACCGGTTTATATAAACCTGGGCTATTAAACGCATGATTTATAGAGTCCGGCTTTTTCCAGTTGATTTTAGAAGTCTCTGTATGGCTTGAAACCAAGAGTTCCTTTGTCATCCCTTTTCCCATAAACACCGAACGGGATGCTTTAAAGATACACAGAGCCTTGCATGAAAGATGCTTAGAGCAAAGCATTTCACAAGTTCATAATGCACCCTTCTGGGTCTTCGTTATGTCTCAGGTGTCGACCGAAATCACATTTTAAAAGAACTAACACAAAGGGAAGGAGGTGCCTTAAGCTGATTTTTTTTTTAAAAAAACCCACAATGTTAAAGGTGACTTTTGTTGGCACAGCTTTCCCAACCCTTTCAGACTTTCAAGGGCCCCAAAGACGTGTCGGGCAGCATCTGTGCTCTTGCCAGGCCATGCTGTCCTAAGGATAAATCAAATTCCAAATCTGCAGGATGTCCAGATTCTCTTTCCCGGATGCTCGCCTTGGCTGGGTCAAAGCGATCGTGGCTTGCACAATTCTTCCCAGTGACTTTCCTATTTTTTTATTTTTTATTTTCCAAAAAAGACAAGTTTATGACTCAAGGGGAGAAAAGAGCAACTCCCAACAGCTGTTATGTGGGGCAGAGAAGGAATCCGGAAAAAGACGAATGGATGTATTCAGTGGAGTACAGACCGTTGGCTTGGTCTGACGGCATCTGGATCCAGACTTGGTCGCTTTCCTTGAGGTCAAGCACGGCGCTGCCCGACGCTTGGTCTAAATAGCCTTTTTTGTACTCATCGTAAGTGTAGGTGGCCGGCACGTTGTTTTTGTAAAGGGCCACCCAGACGTTGGTTCCTTTCACGTGGACGTGATAGGCAAAGTAATAGATGCCAGAAATAGGGCAAGTGAAGATGCCCGTTCCTGGGTTATAGCTGTTCTGCCCATTGTACAAAGTCCTGTCGAATTTTACGGGCATTCCTGAGGCTGGGAAAGGTGAACTCAGGATGGCGGTGAAAGCTGGCAACATTTGGGCAGAGAGTTCCCCTCGACCGAACTGGGGTTTCCCAGACTTGCCGTTTCCCAACACTGCTCCGTCAATGTTTCCGTTGGGTAAGTGGTGGCCCTGAAACTCTGTGGCAGGCAACACTCCTGGGGCCCCAGGTGGACCTGGAGGTCCCGGGCTTCCTGGGAGCCCAATGATTCCAGGGTTCCCAGGAACCCCTGGAGGGCCAGTGGGACCTATCATGCCTGGCTCTCCAACTCGGCTGATTCCAGGGGCCCCTGGGAGCCCAGGTTCACCTTTCAGGCCTTTCAAACCTTGGGGGCCCATGGGACCCAAGGGGCCTTGTAAACCTGGTATTCCTGAAGGGCCTCTGAGGCCTGGTTGGCCTGGGATCCCAGAGTCTCCCTTTGACCCATGGAGCCCAGAAGGGCCTGGAGCCCCAGGAAGACCCATGAAGCCACCTTCCCCCTTGGGGCCCATTGGGCCAGGCATCCCTGTGGCACCAGGAAGCCCTCTCTCCCCAGGAATCCCCGGCTTGCCCACAAAACCATTGGGTCCCTGGTCTCCCCGCAGGCCTGGGGGTCCTAAAGGCCCACTTGGCCCTACTTCTCCTTTTGCACCGGGGAGCCCATGCTTGCCTGGCAAACCCATGATACCCTGAGGGCCAGGGACCCCAACCAGGCCCTGGGGCCCCATCTCCCCTGGCTCTCCATCCATTCCGGGCTCCCCTTTATCCCCGATTATTCCTGGCACTCCTGGTTGCCCACGGTCCCCCTTGAAGCCAGGGAGCCCTGGTTTCCCATACCCTGTAGTGCCAGGCAGCCCTGGAAGGCCACGCAGGCCAGGTTCACCCTTGGGCCCCAAAGGGCCTGGCAGACCCGGCATGCCAGCTATGCCAGGCAATCCTGTGCCATCCACACCTGGAGGACCACGAGGGCCCATAGGCCCAGGTTGTCCACTCAGCCCTGGCTCACCTGGAAGCCCCAAGTCCCCTTTGTTGCCTGGAGTCCCGGGCAACCCATCCAGGCCAGGTTTTCCAAGGCCAGAAGGCCCTGGAGGCCCTGCAGGGCCAGGCAGTCCCCCGTTCCCTCGGGGGCCTGTCAATCCGGGCATCCCCACGCCATTCTCACCCTTTGCTCCACGCTCACCTCGCAGGCCGGGTTCTCCTTTGGGCCCAGGTTCTCCCCGGAATCCAGGGAGCCCCGGAGCCCCATTTGGCCCTGGTTTTCCATTCACAGTGAGCCCAGCAGGCCCAGGCAATCCTGGTGGCCCTGGCCAGCCCCGCAGTCCTTGGTCTCCTCGTGGGCCAATCTCCCCTGCTGGCCCTGGCATCCCCTTCATGCCAGCCTTGCCCGGAAGTCCTGGAAGACCAGGTTTGCCAATACCAGAAAAGCCAGGGGGCCCAGCAGGTCCAGGTTGCCCATGAAGTCCTGGTTTCCCGGTGCCCGGTTTCCCAGGATAGCCTGGCGGTCCAGGTGGTCCTCTTGGGCCTGGCTTTCCCGGTGGTCCAGGTTCACCCTTGAGGTCCATCGGCAGCAGTGGAGGCATATCTGTGAAGACATGAAGGACCCATCACTCAAGGCAGGCTGAGCATCTTGGCAGAGGCCAAAGAAAGCAAGCTTTGACTTTCAGAGATAGGCAGTCCTCAACTCTTTTCCTGACACAGGAAGGCCCTGAGGGAACTTGCTGCCAAAGCAAAACTCTCGAAAGCAAGAAGACTCTTCAAAAGGGTCTTCTGGGTTGTGGATAATATTTGGAACCATTTTGAGCTCAAAACAGTGGCTTCAAGCATAAAACAGGTCACTTGGATCCTATCAGAAGGTCCAACAAGAGAGAAGATATGTACCTCAAGGTTGACCGGTTGAATTGTTGATTGTCTCATAACTCAGTTGTTTGTTTTGTTTTGATCTAACCTAGTAATGGTAAGAAAACAACCAAATTCTGAGAACATCAAAAACTCAACATGTTGGAAATTTTCTAACACTGTTCTGATCTCAAAACAGCTCATCTTTAAGCTGAGAATAATCTTTCAAATTTGAGATGTTTCACATACATAACACTGAATTTGACATGTCTATAGACTTGAATCTCTCTGAGACAATTTGAGGACTTTGCAAGATTTCTATTTGGTGGCATGACAAACTCAGACTCGACTTCCAAATTTCAACATTATTGGCTTCCATTTATAAATGACAATATTCAGGAGTGTCGCAAGTTAGCTGTAGAAATCAAAGTCCCTTAAAACAACAATTAGCACATTAGCACTGGAAAACGGTATTCAGAGGAGATGCTTTGTATTTCTGTTCAATAGTGCAAAACTGAAGCTCGTTTCCTGTCATGTCTTCTGATTAAGAAACTTTTTAAAGAAAAAAAGTCATAGAGGAATCTCTAGAAGTTTCATTCCCTCTGGGGAGAAAGGCAGTTTAGCAACAATAATAGTTTTGTTTTTCCTTACTTCATCTCTGTATTCCTTTTTTAATCCAGGTCTAAGATCCAGCATCACTCCATAATGTTTTCAAAGGTTTGGCCCATGCTAATTTTTTTCCTTCAACTAATATAAAACCACTTAAGCAAATCAAATGCCAGCAGAAGGAGACCAATGCCATTGGTGGAATGAACTCCAAGTTGGCATAAAAGAGCTAAGACAACTTTTAAAAATATTTTTATATAGGAAAAAAACCCCAAATGGTTTCTTGAATGATTTTTGTTGTTAGTGGAAATTTTGAGTTGAACTGTACATCAAACGTTTGTCTCATTTACGGCTCTAAATATCCCCCCAAAATCTTTGTCCATTAAGTTCTTGTACTATAATAACGCAGCCCAAACATGTATGCTTAAGCCAGGTTTTTTTTTTCCCCTTTTATTTTGTGTTTGGAAAAAGGTCTTCCCAAAGCAATTGATTTCAATATGTTCTTTTTGATACTTTGGAAAAGAATGAGCTTTCAAGATCATCTGAATAAGGCAGCATTGTCAAGGTGATGTGAGATGAAGGAGAAAAATAGGTCACCTTCTCTGGACACCCCTGTCTTCTGAAAAAGAATGGTGGACTTGCAAGGACCACAGCCCAGAGCTATCGGCCAATTCTAGCCAAAAAAAGAGAAAGGAGCAAAATCTGAATTTAGAATCTTCCAAATGTACAGGTGCAGTTTGGTGGCTCAAATGTGGTATCCTTCAAACGTGTTTGGGTCCTTAGATTCACTAGCCCTCATCCAGACAACCTCAGTTTGAGGAAAGAGTGAGTAGGCAATATTAAGTTTCCTATGTATCATTCCTTCTCATCCCTGGGGAGCCGTTCACATCAAAGAGAAAAGTTATCCATGCTTCAAATTAAAAACCCAGTCGCTTTATAGGTAATCCTCAACTTACGGCCACAATTGAGCACAACATTTATGCTACTAAGCAAGACAATGAATTAAATGAATTTTGCCCCGTTTTATGCCCCTTTTCTTGCCACAGCTGTTAAGTGAATCAACGGCAGTTGTTAATAACCCGGTTGTTAAGTGAATCTGGCTTTCCCCATTGATTTTGCTTGCCAGGTCACAAAAGGATCATATGACCCCAGGACACTGCAGCCGTCATAAATAGGAGTCAGTTGCTAAGCATCTGAATTTTGATCATGTGACCCTGGGGATGCCGCAAGTGTGAAAAACGGTCATAAATCACTTTTTTTCAGTGCTGTCATAACTTTGAATGGTCACTGAATGAACTATCATTGATCAAGGACTATCTGTACACTGCATAGATTTTATTCTGTGTTTAGGCAGGGATCCAGCCTTTTAAAACCTTAATGAGGGTTAGGCCTACCTCCATCACAAGGTTTTGCTTAGAAAAGAACCCTCCATCTTCCTTGTTTTTATTACCACAGTATCTGAGGGGGACTTACTCTAAAACAGCATTTCTCAATCTTGGCAGAAGAAGCGTTAACTTCCTTGCTAGTTGGGGAATTCTGGGAGTCAAAGCTGCCACGGTTAAGAAACGCTGTTCTAATCTAGATTAAACGATTCCCCATTGATTTCAAACAACCCTTTGCAAGGTCATAGGGCTTTTCTTTTAAACGCCCGGCATTTGCCAACAATTAAGAGACCAAAATGGCTTAAAAATACCTTCTGTGCTCTTTTTCCTTAACAGCCTTTCCAAAGTCGGCCATCCCGAAATGCTTTGGTGTTATAGTGAGTTGGGGAGAGGTTGTTAATGCTTTGTCAGCCAATGGATTGTATTTGCTGGGATTCAGCCCAAGAATTAAAAGACTTTATAGTCTATAGCCTTCTGAGATTGGAAGTTATCCATTGTCAAACCACTTCTACAATTTTGCCAACAAAACCACAGGGATCTGTCCAGGCAGTAGCCAAGAGTCAACACTGATTCAAAGACATTTAAAAAAAGCATTTCTATACTGATCCCACCCCATGGACCCATAGTTACCTACTAATAAAAATATTGGTATCCCAAATATGAGAGTTAGTTTGGTGTTGTGGTTAAGGCATCAGGCTACAGATAAGGAACCATGAATTCTAATCCTGCCTTAGGCATAAAAGCTAGTTGGGTAACTTTGGGCCAATCACCAGGAGGCTGGGAGTTCTAGTCCTGCCTTAGCCATGAAGCCTGGCCAAATGACTTTGGACCAGTCATTCTCTTTGCTTAGGAAGGAGGCAAGTTTATTACATGCTCAAAAATATAGGAAGATGATGGAACTGGCAAAGATGGCTAAATTAACTTGTTTAATTAGAGAAAATATTTTTATTTATAGTTGACTGGAAACCCCCTTATAGATTTTTGTCATGAAATAGAAAAAAAATGAAATTAATTATGGTTTGATTAGTAAAAATAAGTTACTACAATACAAAAAGATGTTTTAAAATCTCTATATTTGCTATAAAGAACGTCTACTACTAGAAAATCTATTTTTTATTTTTTCCTTCTTTATTTTTGCACTTTAGACTTTTTCTTTCTTTTCTTTTCTTTTCTTTTCTTTTCTTTTCTTTTCTTTTCTTTTCTTTACTTATACTAATTCTCGTTAACTTTTGTTTCCTTTTAAAAACATTATTTTATTTTTTTTAAAAAAGGAAGCTAGTTTGTTTCCACAGCATCCACCAGGTGGCAATGTTACTCCAAGACAAAGACTTGCATTCTTCCAAATCTCTGAATTGGGAAAAGATGCCCAGCATAAAGACATTTCTATCCCAAATAACATCCTTTACTTTATTGTATGAGAAATCACTGTCCACGCTTCTCCTAGCCAAAATGGACTCTAATATATGACATACGAAAGAATTTTCTTTAGACATTTTAAGAAAAGAAATAAAGCAACAGGAATAAGAGAAGCAAAAAGAATAAGAGAGTAAATACAAATGAGGTTACAAAAATACACAGTATGTTCCATCATTTTAAAAGATTATGAATCATTATTAAGCTTTGAACTAAGAATAAATAGCAGGTCCATGCAAGATAAATTGCCAAGTGAATGAGAATTAAATCCTTCAGCATTTATGAACATACAGATCCTCAAGTTATGACCAATTGCTTAGAAGCCATTTGAAGCTACAATAAATCTCCCCACAGGGACTTATGACCCAGATTTGTGACCATATGTTGGATTGGCTTTTATCTAGGGCTGTTTCTAGTTTCCCACAATCACATGAGCATGTTTTATTATGTTTTTACCGCCCCTCCCTCCGAAATAGGCGTCTTCTTTTAGTTTTCAGTAAAACTGACTATCCAGAAGACCATTAGTTCACTTCATTGCCATGTTCACTTAATGGCTGCTGCTGCAAAAAAGATCATAAATTCGAGTGGATGATCCATTTTACAACAATCACTACTTAATGACTCTGATTGGGCGTTTATGGTGATATAGTTGGGGATTACCCAATGCTCTCTCTTTTTTGCCTCACAGGAAAAATGCGATTTGTCTGCCACCTTCCCAGCTTTTCCCATCCTCGCCCCAGCTCCTGCCAAAACTAGCAGTTCCAAAGCATAGAAATGTGAATAGATAAATAGGTACCACTTCAGTGGGAAGATAGTAGTGCTCCACGATATCATGTTGGCCACGTGACTGTGGCAATGTCTTTGGACAGCGTTGGCTCAATGTCCCTGAAACAGAGATGAGCAGTGCCTCCTATAGTCGGCAACAATTAGCTGAGTTAAATTCGTAGGGCCTCTTACTTCCTAGATTTTAAATTCTACCCGACAGGGGTACACTCTGGAGGCAGGGGAGTCCCAAAACTATAAAGAAAAGTAGCAATGAGTAGGGTTCAGTAGAAAGTAAAAGTAAAGATTTCCCCTGTCTACTTGTGTCTTACTCTAGGGGGTCGGTGTTTTTAGCTGAGGGAACCAGTATTGTCCGAAGACCCTTTCCTGTGGCCATGTGGTCCCCATGATTAAGATCAGGGGTGGGATTCAAATTTTTTAACCACCGGTTCTGTGGGCATGGCTTTGTTGGTGGGCGTGGCTTGGTGGTCATGTGACTGGCTGGACATGGCTTGGTGGTCATGTTATTGGCTGGGTGTGGCCAACTCAATATTACTCACATCAAGGCATGCAACTCCTTGCCTGCCCTCTCATGACTGTGGGGATGCTGCAACAGTCGTAAGTGTGAAAAATGGTTATAAGTCCCTTTTTTCAGTGCCATTGTAACTTTGAATGGTCACTCCATACAAGCAAAGTACCAGCAAAGGAGGGAAAAAAACCTCCAGAGAAGTTCCAGAGACAGGAAGTCTTGTCCTGCCAAGAATGTAATAAGGGTTAACGGAGAGGCAGTTTCTGCAAGCAACACCAGAATGCTTCCTTCCTGCCTTCCTTACAGGATTAGCCCTGTAATTTCTTCTAACAACCGGTTCTCCGAACTGCTTAGAATGTTAACAACCGGGTCTAGCAAATAGGGGCCAACTGATAGAATCCCATCTCTGATTAAGATGATCTGAGATGATCAAAGGCCTGGAAACTAAAGCATATGAAGAACGGCTGCAGGATTTGGGTCTAGCTAGTCTAAATAAAAGAAGAATTAGGGGTGACATGATAGCAGTATTCCAGGACTTGAGGGGCTGCCCCAAAGAAGAAGAGGGGGTCAAATTATTCTCCAAAGTATCAAAAGAGAAGACAAGAAATAATGTTTGGAAACTAATCAAGGAGAGAAACAACCTGGAATTGAGGAGAAACTTGCTGACTGTGAGGACAATTAACCAGTGGAACAGCCTGCCACCAGAAGTTATGGGTGCCCCATCACTGAAGGTTTTTAAAAATCTAGACCCGTGATGGCGAACCTGTGGCACACGTGTCAGAGGTGGCATGCAGAGCCCTCTCTGTGGGCATGTGAGCCATGGCCCCAGCTCAGCTCCTCTTTGCATGCACATGCCTCCCACCGGCCAGCTGGTCTTTGGGTTTCTACTGCGCATGTGTGGAGGGACGCATGCACAGGGATACATGTGTATGCGGAGATGCACATGTGGGGGCAGGGCACATGCAGGGTGGCACATGTGCAGGGGACGTGCGCATATCCCATTTTGGGGATGCATGCGCTTTGGGCACTCGATGCTTGAAAAGGTCTAGACAGTCACTTATGTGAAATGTTATAGGTTCTCCTGCTGGAGCAGGGGGTTGGACTAGAAGACCTCCGAGGTCCCTTCCAGCTCATTCTTCTCTTCTCTCCTCTCCTCTCCTCTCCTCTCCTCTCCTCTCCTCTCCTCTCCTCTCCTCTCCTCTCCTCTCCTCTCCTCTCCCCTCCCTTCCCTTCCCTTCCCTCCCTATACACCGAGGTACATGGACCGCTGTTATCTTCCTGCTGAAGTGGTACCTATTTATTTACTCACATTTTCATGATTTCAAACTGCTAGCTGGGCAGAGGCATGGTGTTTGGGTCTCAAACTGGGCTGTCAGCTGACAAGCTCAGCGTCTTTAACCACTGAGCCAATGTGCCTCTACTTTCAGAAAAAAGTAACAAAGTCTAACTCAGAGAGAGAGAGAGAGAGAGAGAGAGAGAGAGAGATCCTGGCATGCACAAATCCTCGAATCCCAGACCGTATCAGCCTTTTTTTTTTTTACTTCTTCCCAATCCTGCAGCACTGTAGTTTGTGTTGCCTTTTGGTCTTCTTGGACAAGGAACAGATAAGAGCGGTACCAAAAACTGGTCCATTGGAGCTTGTCTTCTGTAAAGGAGAAATTGTCTCCTTTTGTTATGTTTAAACTTTGATTTTCTTTCGTTTTGTTTAGATTGGGCTCTTGGGACCCTCTCAGGCCTTTTAAATTGGATTTTGTTACAGCTAAGAGTTGAGAGATGGAATGTTGAGTTTTATACACGTTAAGTACCTTTTAACATTGAAGCGGACCCTGCCACAGCTCAGGGATAATGCCGGGAAGAAGTACTGAAATACAATTGTATCATATTTTATTTATCCATATATTAAATTATTGTATTTTATTCCAGCCTCATTTTAAATTGTACATTTATTTCAATGTTGTTTTAAATTGTATTTTATTCCAATTTCATTGTAACTGTATTTTATTCCGATTCCATTCTAAATTCTTTTCAATCGGATTTTTGTAATAATTTGTGTTTGGAACTCTGCACTTTGATAATGGCCCATGGGCTAATCAACAAAGTTAACTCACTAACTAGGAAGAAGTAAGATTCATATTTTAGAAGCCTGTTGGGACATTTTGCTGATAATTGGGTTGGAAATGATGTTCCTTATTTGATTTGCCTATTGTGAAGAGATGGATGATAAGAAGAAGAGGTTTTATATTTATATTCATTGTGAATGAAGACGAGGGGAAGAGATTATGCAATTGCTTACAGGTAATCCTTGACTTATAACTCTTTATTTAGCAACTGTTTGAAGTTACAAGGGCACAGAAAAAAGTTACTTATGGCCATCCTTGTATTTATGACTGTCACATCATCCCAATAGTCATAGGATCAACATTTTGGATGCTTGGCAACCGGTATGTATTTATGATGGTTGCAACATCCCAGAATCACCTGAATATTATTTGTGACTTTTCCAGCTGGCTTTTGACAAGCAAAGCCAGTGAGAGAGGCCCAATTTGTCAACAGTTCTATGATTTACTTAACAATTGCAGTGATTCACTTACCACTACAGGTAATGCTCGACTTACAAGTTTATTTAGTGACCGTTCAAAGTTACAACGGCACTTTAAAAAGCTACTTATGATTGTTTTCCACTCTTATGACCATTGCAGCATTTGATCACGTGATCATGGCAACTGACTCATATTTATGACGTCTGCAGTGTCCCAGGGAGTCATGTAAATCCCCTTTTGTGACCTTCTGACAAGCAAAGTCAACGGGGAAGGTAGATTCCCTTAGCAATAACATTACTAATTTAATCAATGTAGTGATTCACTTAACAACCATGGCAAGAAAAGTCGCAAAATGGGGCAAACAAACTCATTTAACAAACATTTCACTTAGTAGCATAAATTTTGGATTCAATTGTAGTCATAACTCAAGGACTACTGGTAGTGGCAAAAAGGGTCATAAAATTGGGCATGACTCACCATGCTTAGCAATAGAAATTCTGGCCTCAATTGGGGTTGTAAGTTGAGGACTACTTGTACACTTACTATGATGAAGGTGGCAAGTTCCCTCTTGTGGGAGGGAAGGGTGTGTGTGTGTTTGTGTTTGTGTGTAGAAAAATCTTGTACAGGTAGTCCTCAACGTACGACCACAATTGAGCCCAACATTTCTGTGGCTTAGTGAGCCATTTGTTAAGTCAGCTTTGCCCCATTTTACGACCTTTCTTGCCACCATTGTTGAGTGAACCACTGCAGCTTTTAAGTTAGTAACACTGTTGTTAAATGAGTCCGGCTTCCCCATTGACTTTGCTGGTCAGGAGGTCACCAAAGGGGATCGCAAGACCCCAGGGACACGGCGACTGTCATAAATACGAGTCAGTTGTCCAAATTTTGATCATGTGATCCTGGCAATGCTGCAATGGTCACAAGCGTGAAAAACGGTCATAAGTCACTTTTTCCAGTGCTGCTGCAACTTTGAACAGTCACTAAATGAACCCTTGTAAGTACAAGGCCGCTTGTACTTTATTCTTTTTCTTTTTAGTTTGTACTATTTTTTTATCACTCTTTTCCAAACTTTTAATTAATTTATTTTCAAGAAAAGGAAAAAAAGAAAAACTTTGCCAAGACTGGAAAAGGTGGTGCTGGTAGGAAATACACATGATCCACTTTGTGTTTAAACATGTTTCGATTCCAGATGCAGGTCTTCAAGGCCAGCTAAGCCATTTGGTGGTTAGTATATCCTGCACAATGGAGTTTTCTCTTATTAGATTGCGCGATAAGGGAAAAGATTATTTCTCTATCCTGTTACAGCTCTATAAACAGTGGATTCAGTACTTAGGAACTCCTTGCCAGACATAAAATTTCTCAGATTATCAAGTTGCTAAAGCAGGGAGCACCTCCAAAGTCCCATTAGTCAGGAGGTGCCTGGTAGCGTCCTTCCTATCCGACTAACTTGTTTTATTAAAAGGTGTCAAGTCCTCCCATTTGTCATTTGGAGAAGTGGCCACCAGATCCTCATGAATCTCAAGCAGCTGAAGTTAACCTTCAACTTTGCAAATGCAGAATCTACACAAGGTAGGCATCACATGATCTCTGGATGGTCGTTCGTGCAACAGGTATACAGTACAATGACCAGCCTTGTATGGAGTAGAATTTTGGGAGAGAATTGTATAAAACAGTGCTTTTCAATACTGGCAACTTTTGGATGTGTGGACTTCAAATCCCAGAATCTCCCCAGCTGAGAACTCGTGAGCATTTATGATGGGGAATTCTGGGAGTTGAAGTCCAGACATCTGAAAGTTGTCAAGGTTGAGAAACAATGGTTTAATAGGAACTTTGCTTGCCTATGTGTCCCCTTTTGAATGGATACATTGCAACGTGGGTCAACTCTGAAGCGAACCTGGCTGAAGCCATCTTGTGCTGCCTCATAGTTGCCACAAAGGGGGAAGGGAGGGGGAATCTAGGTAGCCCAGCTTACAGTCAAAACAAAATATTTTCTGGTGGGAACCAAGGTCATCGTAACAGGTGGCTGGAGAAGGAGAGGAGCCTGCCAGCTGTATTCATTGGATAATGTGACTGGTGACACATGGCGGATGGGGAGTTTTACTCTTTTAATTAGGTGAAAATCACAGGAACCTTTAGAGTTGGTTTTCACTGGCTGTGCCGAGATGATGTATCCAATAAACATGTTGTCATGCCCCCGTCAGAGTGTGAATACAAGGAGGAAGATTAACAGCCATCAGGGAGCAGGAAAGAGGGTCCATTGGCTGCGGAGGAAACTGGGGAAGGGCAAAGTTAGGCTGGACAGAGACAGGGGAGCAGTAAAACAAGGGAGAGGGAGTTCAGAGGAAGACCAAGGCCCACCCCTTCTTCATCCTAGGGCACGCAGGGAAGAATGGAGAAGAGAGCAACATGGGTTGTGTGGCTTACGAGGGAAGGGCCCTGATTCCCCTCACAAGGCACACCTGGGAAGGGAGTTTAAAGGAGAGGCAGTTTGAGAGGGGTGTTTTTCAGGAACAAACCTTGAGTTTATCTTGTGTTTGGCTGCAGTTATTTGAGTTCCTGGCATCCCCCAACTGGTTTTATTTACTGCTTTGTTACTTCATTTCTGGAACTCCTTACCTTGCTCTGTCGGATTTAATTACCTTATCTTGCTTTGATGGATTTATAGTTTAAAGTTTTCAATTTACAATGTTTGGACTGGAATATCTGCAGCCAAAGGCTGGTGCAGGTTTGTGGGAGAGTTTTTCTCCAGACTGGAAGGTAACCGGGTCATTGGGGGCAAAGTTGAAGCTGAAAAAGAAACTCATTCTTATTCACTGACTGTGTTTGCCTTTGTGCCACGCCCCGGGTCATCACTCATGTTCTTTGAGGAACCTCCCTGCCTCGGAGTCCTGCTTTCAATGCGTGCATTACTCAGAACATTGACATGGTGATCCAATTTTCCCCGCTAGAAAGTTAGATCAAAATCTGAACCACACTGTATCTGAATAGGTGCTTTTTCAAGACTTTCTGGTTTTTCTTTGAAGACGTTTCACTTGTCACCCAAGAAGCTTCTTCAGCTCTGAAAACTTAACACCTGCAGTGAGTCACTTAACATGTGTTGCCAGAGAGAAAATAGGGCAAAATTTACTTAACGAATATTTTGCTTTCAACAGAAATTTTGGGCTCAATTGTGGTTGTAAGTCAAGGACTATCTGGATAAAAAAATTTAGGAGGAAAAATTAATTCTAGATGAGCTCATTAAAGTCTGAAGAAATATAATACAAGACAGACAGAACATCTTCGCTGTGATAGGTGAGAGCAAAGTTAGCTTTGTGGATCAACCTATTTGCTATTCTGTTTCAGAATAACTAGGCCTCCCAAATAGCTTCAACCAATTTAACCCAAAGCAACTACTGAAATCCTTAAAGGGGGAAAAAAAGAGAGAAGTCTAAAAGTTAATGTCATCCAAAAACTTTAGGCAAGGGAATGAAAACTTGGACCAGAGTGGCACTTTGGCAAAACAAAATAAATGTATTTCAGAATAAATATATTTGATGATTCAGCAAAGGGCATGTAAAGAACTGGCTGTTCAAAGACAATAAAGGAGCTTTAGACAGAGATTTCCACAGCCTGATGCCACGTGGAAATCCTCTTGTCCTACAACTCAACCACAGGCGACCAGATGGAGAACTTGAGAATGGAAAGTAGTATAAATAATGACTGTGGCACATCATTGGGTTGCATGAAGGAAAACTTTGGGAAGATGCTATCAGGTGAAGATCAAGCAATCATCTTAATGGGGTCATTTAGGATTAACACGTCATCTGGCAGTCAACTCCAACTGGAGGAGGAAATTTGTCAATTTCCAACTACAGGTAGTCCTTGACTAATAGCCACTTAGCAACTACCTGAAGCTACAACAGACTTCTCCCAAAGTTGCTTACAATCCAGATTCAAAGTTCTAATGTCACATGGTCTGCATTTTGGGACCTTGGCAACTGGCCAGCATTTATGGTTGTTTGCAGTGCCCTGCAGTCACATGACCACAATTTACAGTGGGTTTTTTTTGCTGGAAACTGGCAAAAAACCCACAAAACTCCACACCTTATAGTGAACAACAGATTTGGTTAATGATTGCTACAAAAATCATAGTAAAATCGGTCATGGACATGTGCTGACCCACCTAATACAAATTACGACTAAAATTGTGGGCTCCATTACCATTGTAATTCAAGGACTATCTGCAAGTTGATGTGGGCTCTTCAAAGATTTCTCATGTGATTCCAGAATTTATGCCCATATTACAGATAATCATGTCTTGCAAATAAACATTGTAAACGAAACATGGTATTGATCGTATCATGTGGCTTAGTCTATGTTTAATCCTAATTAAAGGGATGGCTTTGCAGAGTTGAATGTCCTGCCTACTGAGCTACTTTTTTTGGCAAGTAACCTGGTTCTTTCTTGGTGCACAAATGGTTAATGGTTTGATATGCACTAAAACATTCTTAGTGCTGTTTCTAGTCTTGGAATCGTCCAGACTGAATGGAAAGGATTTTTTTTCTCTGGCTATCCAAGAAACAGCAAACTTCCTGTATTACTATATATAATCTGGTGGTTTTGGCAGTAAGCTAGAAAATGAAAGACTGTGAGTTCAAGTCCCATCGTAGCTATGAAAGCCAGTTCTCTCTAGTGATTCACCTGGCTAACCAGGTATCTTTCCTCATCAAAGGGAGCTCAGTGGTTAAAGAAGCAGAGCTGGGAGAGCTGACAGCCCATGTTTGAGACCCGAGCTCTGCACAACAGGATGAGTTCCTGTTCTTGCCCCAGCTCCTGCCTTCCTAGCAGTTCAAAAGCAAGCAAATGCGAGTAGATTAATAGGTACCACTTCGGTGGGAAAGTTACAGTGTTCCATGTGCCTTTGGCATATAGTCATGTTGGCTACATAATCACGGAAATTGTCTTCGGACAATGCTGGCTCCCTTAACCAAGAAACAGAGATAAGAACCATATCCCAAAGTTGGACACAACTGGACAGGGAAACCTTTACCTAGTGATTTACTTTGCTAACCAAGTATCTCTCCTCATCAGCCCTGCTTGCATTCAATAACCTTTTCAGGTGTCTTCTTAAATCGCCATCTTTGCACGAAACTGTTGTTTTCCTCGATGCCTCCTTCCTCAATAAATTAACCAAGTGCCTTCTTTGAAGGCAGAAACAATGGAAGAAATCAGCCTGGGTGAAGACAGACTTTCGTATTTCCATCTTGAAGGTCCACCAGATGTTAGATCTGATGGTCAACCTTGACGGTATCATTTCAGATGAAAAGTTCAATTGAAATTCATCCTCACGAAGGGGGAAATGGCTAAATTTCAGAAAAACATGGTAGGTGGGCCAGTCAAAATTTTTCTGTGCAAGCATTGAATAGCCACTATAGAGTTTACTGGCCAAGCCTGGTAATCACGTCTGTAAGCTGTGGTTGTATGAGAGAAGCATAGTGCTTGGGTCACACAGTCTGACTATGTTTAACCTGTAAAATCCTACTGAAATGCAGAACTATTGAGACTTGTTCTTAGGCGAGTATTTTAATACTCAAATGCAGCTCCTTTATCAGGTAATCAATTCTCCACTTGCAGATTAGACGGTAAGCTATATTTTAAATTTGGCTTATTTTCTTCTTATTTAAAAGTGACTAAGGACTGGGAATTATCCAAACTGGGTGGGGATTGTTTTTGAGCCTCCCTATTCTTTTAAAACATGCAGCCACATTCTACGCAATTAACAATTTTCTCCCATTGCACGCTACTTGTTTAGAGAGTTTCTTTTCTTTTCTCTGATTTATTACAACCACAAAGAAGGCCTTCTTCATCTCTCTAATCTCCATTGATGCCCCAGACTTCTTTTTTTCCTGGCAAGAGAGAACAATGAGCAACTGCATTTATACAATTTGCAATGCTTAGTTAGGTAGTAACTTGGCTGTCTTTTTTTGTGGCACAATATGTTATTGCAACAATTAGACATGTGTCTCAATTCTCATTCAGTGAAGTCTGAAATGGCATACAGTCTCCTACTTGAACAGGGGGTTGGACTAGAAGACCTCCAAGGTCCCTTCCAAAGCTGTTCCCTTGTTAAGTGAACAATCCAAGAAGTGAGTTAATCCAGTAAATGTGCTGTATGAATCTGACCAGTGTAATTTCTTCCTGTCCTTTGGTAATTCCCAGTTGGGCCCCAAACTGTTTCTTGTTAACATTGGTTCCCATTGTAAAAAGGAAGGGATTGTGGGAATCAGACAGCAGAGGCTAGATAAAGATATTATTTTTATCTCCCCTTTATCTTGTTGGGGAAAACCAGACAGATATCTTTAAATGTGATTAATGTATCTAAGGCATTTGATCAGCATCTGGCAAGCACACACTCAAGCGAGAAACACAAAAGCCATAAAAGATATCTCAAACCACAAAGCCCATATAAACAAGGTTAAGAGGATAGGCTGAATTTCTTTCCAAAGCAAACCCTTCTGTTGTCTTTCCAATCTGGCCTCCCTGCACACCACGGGGTGCCACTTACCTATGTATTGGCCTTTACCTTCTCGGAACGGCGGACCGAGAGGACCTTTCACCACCGGCTGCATGTATTTCATCTGCGCATAACCTCCTCCAGGGCCGCCTCCGGCTATTGCAGAGATTCGGATGCCCACCAGCAGCCACAAAGCCACCTCATGGAACATGGTGCCTTGCTGAGAGTCTCCCTAGAATCCAAAAAAGGAGAAGGGCCAAGTTACTTGAAAAAAACCTCCAGGCTATTCTCGAAGGCTTATGAGCCAGAATAAAAGCGGGAAGAGGGCAGCTGTATCGAGAGCAAAGCTTGGCTTTGGTACCCTATCTTGGTTTCTCCTCAGCTGTCTAAGCATTGTCAGCCTAGTTCTTTTCCTGTCCAATCATAGGCCACAACTTTCAATTTATCAGAAGCATGCCATGAATGTTGTACCAATACAACTACCACGAGGTTTATAGATTCACAAAATGGGTGCCTTAGCTCCCATGAATACCCCATCTCCCACATCATGAAGGATCTCTACTATCTCCTTGCTTTCTGGATACACTTTCAAAATCAGGGCTGGGCTACAGTAAGTTATCTTTCTATCAATGGGTGGAAGCTTTACGGAAGGAGATCCAAATTCAGAATAAGAAGAAATTTCTTGATTACATGAGCTATTAAGCAGTGGAAGAACCAGTGGAGCAGCCTGAGCAGGGGTTGTGGTTAAGAAACATCAAAGGTCCCTTCTACCCCTGAGATGTTAGGATTTTCTAAAAACGTTTATGGGATCCATCCATCCCATCTATGAGAAGGAACAAAATAAAAACACATAAAGCAAAAAGACCATTTAAACCAGAGGTCCCCAAACTTGGCAACTTTAAGAGTTGTGGACTTTAAGTCCCAGAATTCCTTTGCTGGCTGAGGAATTCTGGGAGTTGAAGTCCACAACTCTTAAAGTTGCCACGTTTGGGGACCCTTGATTTAAACCAATAACAAAGCTGAGGCCCCAATAAAACTTATGCTTATCCACCAACTATCCCATGGCAGATCCATCAACCTCTTGGCCTCAGTGCCTGGGGAAAAGCCAGATTTTTCACTTGTTTTCCTGAAGGCCAACAAGATCAGGGCCAGGGAAGCTGTTCCATAAGGTTGACACCATGACATAGAATGTAGACCTCCAAGCATGCCTACTCGGCTAGATCTGATAGGATAGGCTAAAGCCATTGAGGATAGGCAATCCCACAAATAACCCAATCCCATTCCATGTAGGATATTAAAGATCTCAACCAGCACCTTCAGTTGCACTTCAATTGAGAAGTCTCATGCAGTACCAAAATCCTGCTGTATTTTGAACCAGCTGCAACTTCCAGATGCTCTTCAGTGGCAGTTCCACGTAAATCCCATTTGCAGTTGTCCAAGCAAGAGGTGACTAAGGCATGAGTAACCACAAACGCTTATGGAGATCATCAGCACTTGTGGAAATGCTGAAAGCACATTGCAAATACCCAACTTCCCAATTCTTCTTCTTCTTGAAATTTCAATAAAGAAGAGCGCTTCTCTGATGCAAAAAAAAAAAAAAAAAGATAAATAAGGCTTAGAAGAAACTTCTGAGAGTTCTGGGAATGCGTGTGTTGCTTTGCTCATTTCATACCAATCGTCAGATCACTCCCATCAAGAGGGCAAACAAGGGAGTAGATTCAAAACAGGGGCATCTGCCCTCTCTTGCCCACCAACTTCTCTTTTTATGTATCTTCTGAAGATTCGAGGACCCACCCATCTCTCGCCTTCCTTTGCAGAAGGCACTCAAAGGATGAATAGAAGCTCATGATTTCAGCACATTTCTCTCCCTCCCTCCCCTCCAGTTGCAATGGACCATAACTCCCATTATATCTCAATCAACATATCCCTGGCACACCCAGTCAGATTATTATAGGAACAGGAGCCAAGAACATCTGGGGAGCACCTGTTTGGGCAAGGCTGTGAGCAGTTGGGATACATCCTGAGTGCATAGCGAAAATATGGGAGATGTGGCAAGAAAGGAAGCTTGTAAAAGCAAAGGTCCTTGAATCAGGGGTCCTTGATGCTCTCTCAGCCTGGTTGTTTTCTTGCAGACCCTTCATTACCCAAACTAGGTTAACATCACTGATGATGTTGTTATCTAGTTTGGGTAGTGAAAGGTCTGCAAGAAAAGAACTAGGCTGAGAGAGCACCAAAGGCCTCTCATTTCAATACCGAACTACAAATATTCTCCTTATTGTCTATGGAGAGTCTCGGTCATCCAGATCATGGTTGTCCCAAAGGTGCTTTTTCAAGTGGCAATTGGACTTTCTGGGTTTTTCTTTGAAGACGTTTCGCTTCTCATCCAAGAAGCTTCTTCAGCTCTGACTGGATGGTGGGGGATGGAAAGATTTATATTCTGTGCAGACAGCTGGTCATTTGCATTCTGTTAGTGAGTCCTTGAGGACACCTGGAGGTTTATCAATCACCTGAGTAGTGCAAATGGGCATGGAGCCTTCTTGGCTGTAGAATGTTTTCTGCCTTGTGCCCCTTCACTAGGGATTCTCCTTTCTTAGTAACTTTGAATCAGGCCACTTGTTTTAAATGAGGCTGTAGCGCAGACACCTTTGAAAGCCTTGTCTCCGAAACATCCCTAAAGTCCACCTTGATTGGAGAATTAAAGTAGTCAAGGAAAGGTAAGAGATACTAAACAAAGGTGCTGTCATTGCTCTCTGTTTTTCTCCGCTGTGGAAGATTTCCTTGAGATCTGGCTCTTGAAAATTTCTCCCCTTCCAAAACTCAGAGCTCATTCTGCTGCCTTTGAAAATTTTTGGCTCAAAGGAAGGGTGTGAAGAAAATCCCCCGTTGCCTTTGGCGGCTTAAAAAAATGGACATGTCAGAGGCACAATTCTCTGGCTTGGAGTCCTGCCAGAGGCAGTAACTCTCCAATGTGGTGCTTCTTGAAATGTCAATGGAAGTTTGGTCAAGTGCTTATGAGGAATCTTGATGGTTTATGATGCTTCATAAGACGAGCTAAAGGGCCCACTTGTGTAAAATTAAAAGGCTTTCCATAAACACCGGTTTCCCCTCTAACAACATTTTCCGAAGCAGGGCTTCAAACAAGGGTCTGTGTGAAGCAAAGGAGAGATTATTTTCTGACAGGTTTAATGACACAGAACACCAAAAAGTGCTGTGGATTAATTGAACCGCAATCGCCATTAATAAAAATTAAAAATGTTGGCCCTTTCCTGCTTGGGAGGGAAGCAGGGAAGGGAAGCAGTTCTCCAGGAACTGGATTGGAATTTCCTGAGCTGCTTTCCTTGAAATAGCAGTGAGGTGAAGAGAGAATATGAGAGAGAAGGAGCAGGCAATAGGAGAGGAAAGACCACTTCTTTGTCGGGGGCTACAGTGGACAAAGAAAGGGATTTGAACACTTCCTGGTTTGGGCAGTTTCTTAAATGGGTGTAAGTAATAATATCATTTCTCGCCCTAGGCAGATAAGAGTTCCAATGTATTCAGTTAAATCCAGGGATGGGATTCAAACTTTTTAACAATCGGTTCTGTAGGCGTGGCTTAGGTGGTGGACATGGCTTGGTGGTCATGTCATTGGCTGGGTATGGCCAACTCAATATCACTCACATCAAGGCACACATCTCCTTGCCTGGCCTCTCATGACTGTGGGGATGCTGCAACAGTCGTAAGTGTGAAAAAGGGTCATAAGTCACTTTTTTCAGGGCCATTGTAACTTTGAATGGTCACTCCACACAAGCAAAGTACCAGCAAAGGAGGGGGAAAAAACTCCAGAGAAGTTCCAGAGACAGGAAGTCTAGTCTTGCCAAGAACGAAATAAGGGTTAACGGAGAGGCAGTTTCTGTAAGCAACACCAGAATGTTTCCTTCCTGCCTTCCTTACAGGATTAGGCCAGTAATTTCTTCTCACAACCGGTTCTCCAAACTGCTTAGAATGTTAACAACCGGTTCTAGCGAATAGGTGCGAACTGGTAGAATCCCACCCCTGTATAAATCTGAGAACAAGACTTCTTCCCTTCTCTGGGTTTTTAGTACTTATGACTCAAATCACCCAAGACAGCATTAAACTTACAGGTAGTCCTTGACTTATGATTATTTTTTTAGTGATCATTTGAAATTACAGTGGCACTGAAAACTGTGACTTATACTTATGACTGCTGCAGCATCCCCATGATAACATGATTAAAATTTGAACGTTGGCAGCTGGCATGTCATTTATGGTAGTTGCCGTGTCCGGGGATCATGTGATCACAATTTTTACTTTTCCGGTCAGCTTCCAGCAAGCAGAAATCAATGGGGTAAGCCAGATTCACTTCACAACCACGTGATTCATTTAACAACAATGTTTCACTTAAACACCATAGAGCATCATGGTGGCCTAGTGATGAAGAACCTTGCCTCCCATTCTGAAGGTTGAGAGTTTCTTTCTCAGGGCGCAAATAAAAAATATCTGCTGTGAACTCCTCATGGTATCAGGAAAGGCATCCGACCATTAAATGCTTAGCTCCATCCAGTCACCCCAATAGTACCCCAAATTAAGAGATGATAGAGTCATAAAAAGGGAGGTTTTTTATATTCACTTAATGGCCATTTAAAAAAAGGCTGTAAAATAAGGCTTGACTCAAATGTCTCATTTAGTGTGGAAATTTCAATTCCAATTGCAGTTATAAGTCAAACGCTTCCTGTAATGGAATCAATTTTCCAAGCTTCCATAGGACCTATCCTCTTGGTCAACATCAGACGAAGCAAATGCTGGCCCAAGACAGAAAGTAAGTAAAATGGAGGATGGAAATCTCAATGGTTTCTGAGCTGGGTTGTTTGCCTGCAGATGTTTTGTTACCTGACCAGGTAATGAAATGCCTGCAAGCAAACAACCAAGCACAGAGAGCCCTGAGGATTCCACAGTTCAAAATAAAGGATGCCGGAAGAAATTCAGTGACCTCTTATTTTTTTTTCATGAAACATCAAGATCCATTTTTCCATATGAATTTATTTTTTCAGGAAAGCTGTGTACAGTGCAGTTGTGAAACTGCCTTCTTCAGCTCGGCATTCTCCAAAATTCTGGACTATAGGTATACTTGGGGGTAATGGAGATGTGGATTTACAAATCTGGAAAGCATCAGAAATCTCAATGGTTTCTGAGCTGGGTTGTTTGCCTGCAGATGTTTTGTTACCTGACCAGGTAATGAAATGCCTGCAAGCAAACAACCAAGCACAGAGAGCCCTGAGGATTCCACAGTTCAAAATAAAGGATGCCGGAAGAAATTCAGTGACCTCTTATTTTTTTTTCATGAAACATCAAGATCCATTTTTCCATATGAATTTATTTTTTCAGGAAAGCTGTGTACAGTGCAGTTGTGAAACTGCCTTCTTCAGCTCGGCATTCTCCAAAATTCTGGACTATAGGTATACTTGGGGGTAATGGAGATGTGGATTTACAAATCTGGAAAGCATCAGAAATTTTGAAAAGATGCCTTGAACCACTCTGTCCTTGGATAAGTCAAAATGACCCACTCAGAGGAGAAGTCTATGTCAAGACCATTCTGGCTCAGAAGAAATGACCAAATGCTTAGGACAAGGAGATTGTGCTGAACTTTCTAAGTAGCACCAATTCACTGACACACCTATGCAAACCTGGCAAGAAAGAGAGAGGTTGCACTTCTCTACAGTGATCACTTGAGTGGAATCTATTGGAGGGGGAGGGTAGTTCCTTTGCCCATCTACCTGCAGAGTAGATTTCTACTCCACATCGCTTATTGAATGGTGGCTCAGTGGCTAAGACGCTGGGCTTCTCCCTCAGGAAAGTCAGCAGTTTGGTGATTCGAATCCTCAGCTCCTGTTCCTTGTCCCAGCTTCTGCCAACTTAGCAGTTTGAAAGCGTGTAAAAAAATGCAAGTAGAAAAATAGGGACCCCTTTGGTGGGAAGGGAACAGCGTTCCATGCGCCTTCGGCGTTTAATCATGCCGGCCACATGACTACGGAGGCGTCTTCGGACAATGCTGGCTCTTCTTTGGCTTTGTAATGGAGATGAGCACCATCCCCTAGAGCAGGGGTCTCCAACCTTGGCTCCTGGAAGCCTGGCGGACTTCAACTCCCAGAGTTCCACAGCTGTGGAACTCTGGGAGTTGAAGTCCGCCAGGCTTCCAGGAGCCAAGGTTGGAGACCCCTGCCCTAGAGCCAGAAACAACTAGCATGTTTGTGCGAGGGGAACTTTTACCTTTACTACATCGCTATCAGTCTGTTACCACTTATATTATCTCTCTGGCAGGCAAAAGCCTTCAAGTTTTCCGGAGAGACAGGCCATCCCTTGGTCACAGCACTTTCTTTTTCTCCTTTTCCTTTTTTTTGAAAAACATTTTATTTAACAAAATTGCAAGAGTTAGAAGGGACCTTGGAGATCTTCTAGTCCAACCCCTTGCGTAAGCAGAGAACCCTATAACATTTCAGACAAATGGTTGTCCAATCTTTTTTTTTTTTTTTTAAATCCAATGTTGCAGCACCCACACCTTCTGGAGCAAGTCGTTGCACTGGTTCCCACTGTCAGGAAATTTCTCCTTGGTTCTACATTGGTTCTCTCGATACTAAAGCAAATGTGGAATCCTTGGTGCTCTCTGAGTTTGGTTGTTTGCAGATGTTTCACTACCCAACTAGGTAACAGCTTCAATGCTGTGCACTGATGCAAAGCCTTGATGAAGTTATCTAGGTGGGTACCAAAATGCCTGCAAGCCAGCAACCAAGCAGGGAGCACCAAAGAACTCCAGAGTTCAGGTCAAGCCAGGTGAAAGAAATTAAAACTGCTGATTCAAGCTTTTCCCAAAATTGATCTGACCACCCTCGGTATCTCTTTAATATATATATGTTGCAAAAAGTCTATTTCTACAGCTGAGATCTCTTAATATCCACTTCTTGGTTCTCTTTAAACAAAACCCCATTAAACAATCTTTTCTAAAAACACAAATTCCTTTCCCAACTCCAATAGAGATCAAACTGAGTAGGGCCTCCCCATGGAGGGAATTGCCCTGAATCTGGCTTGCTGCTCCATGAAAGACTACTTGTACAAGAACTGGACAGCTTTTCCAAAACCATCCAGCCTGGCTTTTCAACCTGGCCCACTGCAGTGGAGATGTGATTCTTCTTCTTTCTTGCACAAAAGAGTTTGCAAGAATTTAAAGAGCTGCATATTCTTTTATTTTGCAGCACCGCTGCTGGGATCTGTATGGAATTGGGTTTGTCTAGCGTAGCGAAAAGAAGGACTTGGGATGACATGATAGCAGGGTTCCAATATCTGAAGGGCTGGACAAAAAAAGAGGTAGTGAGGTCACCTTATTTTTCAAAGCACCAGAAGGCAAGACTAAAAAAAACAATGGATGGAAACTCACAAAGGAGATGCAACCTAGAATTAAGAAATTTCCTAACAAGGACAACAATTAACCGGTGGAACAGCTTGCCTTCTGACATTGTGGGTCACTGCTTCATCACTGGGGGTTTTAAAGAAAGGACTTCAACAGTATGAAATAGTATAGGGCAGGGGTGTCAAACTGGATTTCTTTGAGGGCCGGATCAGTATTGTAGCTCTCCTCTGTGGGCTGGCCAGGGAGGGGAGTATGGGACGGATGCCTCCTGCAGCACCCTGCTGGCCAAAATGGGGCATGGAGGGGGGTTTCATGTGAGGTCCCCCATGCCCCATTTTGTCTGCCAGAGGTACTGTGGGCCAGTCCTTTGCTATTTCCAGGCCAGCCCCACCCCGCCGGGCCAGATTTAAGCACCCCGAGGGCTGGATCTGGGCCTCAGACCTTGAGTTTGACAGCCGTGGTGTAGGATCTCCTGCTTGAGCAAGGGATTGGAACCGAACAGTTGCAAGGTTCCTTCCAACTTTGGTATTCTGTTCTTCTGGGAAACCACTTTCCCCTCAGCCACCATGGAAGCAGGATGCTGGATTACATAGGCTATTTATTTATTTTTTTGCCTGATCCAAGAGAGGATTTTTTTAAAAAAATTCCCTGAATTGCTTATGACATGATTTCTACTTGGAAGGGACAGAGTTTTGAGACAGGCAGGATCAGGAAACAGGCACAGCAAGGACTGCAGGCTTGCTATTGACTATCGTAGGGTATAATTTATTAGATTTTTTACTTCACCTTCATTACTTTATAAGCTACTCGTGAATATGCATAATACACTTTCATCCTCCTGTTTTCCTCACAACCTGTGAGGCAGGTTGGGCTGAAAGAGTATGACTGGCCCAAAGTCACCCAGCTGGCTTTCTGGCAAGACTAGAATAACAGAAGTGTTATTTATAAGATATAACAACATCAATGTTCTCTCATATGGTACAACAACAGAAGTGTTATTCTATAGGGCAGGAGGTCTCCAAACTTGGCAACTTTAAGATTTATGGAACTTCAACTCCCAGAATTCCCCAACTAGGATGCTGTTTAGCTTGCCTGCCAAACCTAAACACGTTGAAATTATTATGGAAAGCCACAAGGTTTTCTGGATCTCTTTTCTGGGGCTACCGGGCTTTGCCTGATGGGCCGCTTCCTTCTGTGGGAGCAGTACTTTCCCATCTGCAGAAATAGGATGCCAAGGCAACCTTGGCAAATAGTCAGATGGGAATCTGGCAACCAACTCGGTCTCTGGGACGCCAAGCCTTAGCTCTGTGGAAGTCCATAAAAGGATTAGATGGAAAGACGAGGTCCGTCTTGAACCCTGGCAGTTTTCTGAGGTATCCCAGACCCCAATAAATCCTCTTTAATTGACTCCAAATAAATAAGCTTTGACTTTCATAGGCTAACTTCCTGAGTAGCTTGGACTAGAAACAAGGGCTTTAACCATCTATTCTCTCTCTTCTATGTGTCCATGTGTGTGTGTGTGTGTGTGGTGTAAACCTATCCCAATTCAGAAAAGCAAAAGAGGGCAGCTGCCAATAGCAAAACAAACTCTATTTTGGTCATGGAGATAGATAACCAAGGATAAAGTAGAAGGGGTAAAAGAATAAGAACTCGGAGTTCATTAAGGATCATGGAGACCCAGATCCCAGGGCCTCGTTTCTTTTGTAACTTTCTTTGGTTCAATCAGCTCCAAGGCTAAAGTCTTCAATATAGGGATGCCTGAAAGGGGATGCAACACACAGAATGCAGACAATGCTAGAATCACATCTTCAGGGCCACCATTTGGATTTTATTTTATTTTTTTAAAAAACTTATTTTTGTAGAATAAAAGGCAAATAAGAAAGGAAGGAAGGAAATGTGAAAGAAGAATCAAAAGGGAAGGAAGCAAAAGTGAAAGATAGCTATTGATGGGAATTGTAGTCCATATACCTAGGAGACATAGGGAATGGTGATGGGTGGATGGATAGATGAAAGGATGGACAATGAAAAAGAGAAAAAAAACCCTAAAGTTAAGAATTACACGAATGACTTCCACCTTCTTCTCAATAAATAATTACAATTTTTCAAACCTTTCTCCCTCTTAGATATTACATGCCCCTCCAGCCAGGGTTGCCAGATCGCAGTTTGGCTCTGCAGCCAAACTCAAGTCAAAATACGGCCAAATTATTTTTTGCTCATGGTGACACGCATGCGCAAGGGAAGGAGAGCTCGGGATGGGTGGGGAAACTGAGGGGCGTGGCGTTGGAACGAGCCGTAATAGGAATGGGTGTGGTATTGATGGAGCCGCCCCTGCTCGGGTCACAAGCGGGAAGGGAGTGTGGCCAGGCGCCAAGGACCTGAAGGGGTGTGTGACGGGAGTTGAGAGGAAGCGGGCGTGTCGGAGAACTGAGAGGATGCGCTTGTCCTCCTTTTGCTCATGGTGGCGCGCATGCGTGAGGGAAGGAGAGATCTGGACGATTTCACGGCCAAGCAACTTTTGTACGGCCAAATTTCCGGCCAAATAAATTTGGCCGAAGACATCATTTTTTTTCACGGCCAAGCAGATAGAAATACGGCCAGATTTCGCGAATTTGGCCGGAAAAATGGCCAGATGGCAACCCTGCCTCCAGCCCCTCATTTAATCCACAACTTTCTTGATCCATAAATCATCATTTCATCCCTTTCTTCTTTCAGCAAATGTCTGTATAAAGTTTCCTGTCTTTCAGAAAAGGCTTTGCTGTTGTTTTTTTCTTTGATCAAATAGATCAACTTTGCCATTTCTGCAAATTCTGATATTTCCACCATCCATTTCTCCACGCTTGCAATTTCTTCATCATTTGGACTTTTTTTACAGCACATTCTGGACATCCTGGCTTCAGTGGCTGCGTGAAAAGCCTCCCTGCCTGTCTGAACTAATCCTCTGGCTTACAGATACCAGGTAGTCCTCAACTTATGATCACAATTGAGCCCAAAATTTCTGTTGCTAAGCACACCAGTTGTTGTGAAATGAATGTTGTCTCATTTTATGACTTTTCTTGCCACAGTTGTTAAGTGAATTCCACAGTTGTTAAATTACTAACTTACTTGTTAAGCAAATCTGGCTTCCTCGTTGACTTTACTTGTCAGAAGTTCACAAAAAGAGGATTAGATGACCCTGGGACATGAATATGAGTCAGTTGCCAAGTGTGATGACCCAAAGGGGCGTGGCACAAAGGCAACACAGTCACATAAGTAAGAAAAGTCTCTTTAATACCTCCAACTTTGCCCCCAATGTCCAGTTACCTTCAGCTGGAGAAAAAAGAAGAACTTGTTCCCAAGAACAAGTGAAGGAAATTTAGTCCGAAAACAAAGTACATACAAACTATAAATGAAAATCCACACAAACCACGCTGCAGCAATTAACTGGACAGGGCAGGATAAGGAATTACAGATTTCAAAGGCCAACCAAACACACACAGTTGGAAAGACACCAGGAACCCAGATAAGCCTCGACGATAAAAACTAACTCACGATTTGCTTCCCACAAGTTGCTGTGTGCAAACTCCCTTTTTAAACACTGTGTTCCCAGCTATAGCTAATGAATGGAATCAGGGCCCTTTCCTCCCCCATAAACCATGCAACTCATGTTGCTCCCTTCTCTGTTCTTCCCTGCGTGCCCTAGGATGAAGGGAGTGGGCCTGGATCTTCCTCTGAATTCCCTCTGCCTTGCTCTACCTCTCCCCTGCTCTGCCCAGCCGGACTTTGCCCTTCCGCAGTTTCTTCCACAGCCACTGGAGCCACACTCCCACTCCCTGTCAGCTGCTCGGCCTCCCCCTCGGAATCAGATTCCGACAGGGGCACGACACCAAGTGGCTGAATTTTGATTATGTGACCTTGGGGATGCTGCAACAGTAGTAAGTGTGAAAATGAGTTATAAGTCTTTTTCAGTGCCATTGTAATTTCAAACAGTCACTAAATGAAGTGTTATAAATTGAGGACATGATTTAAAACTGGGTCACTTTCTCCTATTTTTCCTTTCTGTTAATAATACTGTGTTCTTAAACTTTTTTTTTTTTTTTAAAGGTATATTTGAGGAATTATACACCATTCTCTATATCACAACTATTTCCACATGCACTTTGTAACCGACAAACATTGCAAACAAAAGTGGCCATAATTCATACGTTTATCAATACATTTTCCCAATAGTCATTTAGCAGCTCTTTCATAAAATGCTTCACCTGGTTTCTAAATTGACTCATTTTCTTGATATGCATTTAGCCACTAAAAGTGACCTCCAAGGATAGAACTCTCTGCAATGCTGCAATGAAGTGCTTTAATCAATTTTTTAAAAATCAGATAAGTTCAGTCCTTATGATCCCTTAGCAGTGATTCCATAAGTTGACTCATTCTGGTGCTGATTCCTAGGATTTCCTGCCTAATAGAAATTAGCATTGGTTATCTATGATTTCTTTATTATACTCCAATCAACAATCTTGTGTTTACTTTTTTTAAAAGATGAACAAGATGAAACAAGCCCCCCCACAGGCTCATATTACAAGACAAACAGCAAACAAGCCTATTTTACTAGTTGCAACTGAAATTTACATGACTTTGGGGGATACTCTGTTGGCTCTGTGCTGGCTCTAAAGCGGTTTATCTTCAGTCATTAAATGTAATTAAATCATGGTTCTCCTTCTCTCTCCTTCAAAAAGTAAGCATAAAAGAAAATTTAATATAGAAACGCACAGCCTCCCCAGACATACAATAACAATAAAACTATTCTGCTGAAACACAAAGTTGGAAAACAAGGGAGATGTGGAAAATTAAAGAGTGAAGAAAACTGACCAAGGGTCAAACATCTTGGCAACCTTTCCCTGAAACAATGAAGATTTAAGAGGCTAAAAGATTGCAGCCAATTTACTACCTTATAACACAGATTCTCTTGTTCTTACAAACTCTCAAAGCTGCCCCAAATCAGGCCTTCAAAGAAAACGCACAATGCAATTCTTACCGCAATGGAAAGGACAAATAACACAAAGACACTAATTGGCTGTATTCCACAACTGGCTCAACATGTCCAAATTTTGATTCAACATGTAAAATTTCTGTATTTGCATGTCTTAGGTCATTTTCATATCACCATTGTTCCCAGTTCCTCTGTTTGTCCCCCAAAACCTTCTGAAAGGACCACGGATCATCTTTACTTCTGCCAACTTTGAAATGCTGAGAAACACTGAAACTCGCATGGACCTTTGGTAGGAATGCAATAAACAAACAAACAAACAAACATCCAATCAGTGTCCTATTTCCTGAACTATTGTAGATCCAGTAGCAACAAAAAAATCTCTCCATTGGCCTTCACAGAAAAAGAAAGAAAACAAACTTATTGGCACCTGCCAGTTTCCATGTTTTGTTTTAGTTGGGTATATTGCATTTTCTGTCGACAAAACAAATCTGAGCAGTGGCTATGAGGAAAGCGTCTCTGGCTGCAATGCTGCCTTTGCTTCGGCATTGAAAATTCTCTTGCGGGACTTCCAGTTTGTAAGGCTTCGGTAATGGTAGGAATCCGCGATCGTGCGCGGTTTCTGCTGCGCTCGCCACTGGAGTGCCCCCGATCCAGCCGGATTTGGGGGCTAACAGTTACCCTGTAACGGTAACTGAAGATAGGGGAGAACCAGCAGGGGTCCGGGGGAATCGCAACCCCCCTCCTCAGCTGGCTTAACTCCCTTTTCCGAAGGCGGTGGAGTGGCGGTCAACAATGGCCGCCACAAAGAAGCTTGCATCCGGATAAGAATGTGCAGGAGGAAGCTGAAAAAGTGAAAGTTCTGGCTGACTGGGATAATAAGTAGCATTTAAATACCCTGGAATTTTAATCTCGTCAAAGATACATCATTCCCAAAGAAGATTGGGAAAAGCGGCGGATGAAAGTTAAAAGGGAAAGTTTGTTTTTTCTCACTCTCCTTCCTTACGGTTATAGCAAATGGAAATTGGAAAAACCCATTCTGGCACCAGCAGGTAATTAAATTTGAAAGAAAATTCCCTTGCAAGGCACATTGGCTGTTTTGCTAACAAATGTTTTCCCCATTATCTCTCATCAAATGGCTGGCTGCTTTAGCAGCTCAGATGACAGTGGACAAGGCACCAGGAACAGGTGCTCAAATTCAGAGCTTGGGGAGAAGACACCACTTTCTACTGATGAGAACGTGTGCAGGAACCAGCTCTGCTAAACTGCAGAGCTTCGAGATCAACTATTATGATTACAGGTAGTCCTCAACTTACAACAGTTCATTTAGTGACCTTTCAAAGTTACAAGGGCACTGAAAAAAAGTGACTTAGGGCCATTTTCCACAATGAAGACCTTTGTACCGTCCCCATGATCATGTGATAAAAATTCAGATTCTTGCCAACTATTTCATTCTTACGACTGTTGCTGTGTCCCAAGATCATGTGCTTAGCCTTTTGCAACCTAGCGAAGTCAACGAGGGAGCCTGATTCACTAACCAACCAGGTTACTAACTTATCAACTGCAGTGATTCACTTAACAGCTGTGGCAAAAAAAGGTTGTAAAATGAGGCAAAACTCACTTAACAAATTTATCACTGAACAACAGAAATTTGAGGCTCAATTATGGTTGTAAATTGAGGAGTATCTATATTAGCATGTGGTGTTGTTACAGTAGCCACGAGACCACAATGTTATGACAAAGTAGTAGTTTGGCTTGCCAAGGTACTAGCCCTGTTATAGGACCTACTTGCATGCTTCCAAAATGCGTCACACGAGGGCAAATTGGCTTCAAACCGGATATAAAGTCCAGTGGCTCTTCGTGCTGCATCACCCAAGGCCCCCTCCTTTCCTGGAACTGCCTCACAAACAGCCACTGCAACTGGGAAGGTTTGGATCCATCAGAAATTTGACTGCCTGCACAGAGCACCAGTTCGTCTCCTCACCAAAGTGGTACCTATCTATCTACTTGCATAGAACATGATTTCGAACTGCTGAGGTGGGTGATGGGAGCTCACACTGTCATGCAGACCTAGGGCTGGAACCGCTGGGACTGTGATAATCTCCAGCATCATTAAGCTACTGAGCCACTGCGCCTCTTCAAAATCAATTGGTGCAGAGCCAAAAAAAAGAAAAGCCAAACCAAACCAAACAAAGAAGCTTCAGTTTTTGATAAGATTTGTCCCAAGTCTGAACTGGCATAAAGAACCATACAAAATACCCTACAGCTTTGTTTCTCAACCTTGGCAACATTAGTAGATGTGGACTTCCAACACCCAGAATTGGGAGTTGGCTGGTGAATTCTGGGACTTGGAGTTCATGTATGTTAAAATTGCCAAGGTTAAAAAACACCATCTCAGAGCATTTTGTCCCAGAAAGACTAATGGAGAATGTTTTCCAGGGACACCACCAATGCTCCAAGTTATTCCTTAAGACAGCTATGTCCATATCATTCCTAATGGCTAAAAGTAAAACAATCAAATGTATCAGTTTCTGCAAGAGGCGAGTCATCTTGCTCTTCAAAAAGAACTAAGAACTAAGAGCTAAGCCTCTCTATTTAATATCCATATGCTTGCCACCAAGAAAGGACAAATTATGTTTTCCAGCAAAGAAGCCAAAAGCCTTTTGCATTTTACCTTTCCTTTGCCAATCCCAGTAAATTGGTGCGGACAAAAATTGCTCTTCAGAGAATGAATTCCTGCAGTTCTTCCAAACAGGGCTAGCAATTTAATGATGTTATCCTCCTTAATGATGGAGGGAGAAAGGAGGAGAAACAGAGAATAATTATTAGCAGAAAATAACCAGATCTGAAGCTCCCATAAAATTCTCTTAATTAAAAAGGACTATTATACAAAAGGACTTGGATGACCACAAGAAAAGGCAGGCATGTGATTAAAGCTCCATCCATTCCCATTAATGTTGCAGGACTTCAGGAAAGGTCAGCTGGATGAAGTATTTTACTTTATTCCACACAACTTCAATCAGTGCAATATCCATCTGTCTGTCTGTCTGTCTGTCTGTCTGTCTGTCTGTCTATCTATCTATCTATCTATCTGTCTATCTATCTATCTATCTATCTACCTACCTACCTACCTACCTACCTACCTACCTACCTACCTATCTATCTATCTATCTATCTATCTATCTATCTATCTATCTATCTATCTATCTATCTATCTATCTATCTATCTATCTATCTGCATCACTAGGACAAAACCAGAAATTTACTTTATACAACTTCCATGTCAAACAATCAAATGTGTTTAATTAATTTCTTTCCCAGGGAGTTAACCACTTCTTCCTGCATTCTGGAAGGTTCCTGGAAATAAGATTTGACCTGGCTCTCAGAAGCTACTTCCAACACTCTTGGGGGGGGGGGGACCCACACAGGTTTGGGGTCCTAACCTGTAGATGCCCAACCTCCCCTTTGATCAAGGATCAACTCAGCTCTGATGACATTTCCCTGGCAAGCACATGCAATGAAGATTTACAAGTCCAAGATTTTGCATTTCCTCAAATGTAGCATTTATTCTGCAAGTTGAAATCCCCTCCCCTCCTCTTCTCACCACACCAAGTCTCTTTCCCTAGCTTCAGGCATACAGGCTATTTACACAATTCAAGCTCCCACGAATGATAACACTGATCCCTCTTGATGATTCTCAATGGACAAGGAAATTGAAGGAAATTCCATGATCCCCCCGGAAAAATAGCTTGGAAGAGAAAGTGTGGTTTTTATTTTTTTGTCTTCCTGTTTACCAAGGCACAAAGAAACTCAACTTCCTAAACAATCCTGAGCCTCGTCTTTCACTCACCTGCCTGTCTTTGAAATGGCTGTTTCTTCAAGTTCAGTGCGCCTTCCACTTTTCTTCCCGAAACTCCTGAGCTCACCATGAACTCTCTCATTGTGTTTTGCCGAAGTGTGACGTACACACCCACCTACATATTCCCTCTAAACATCCACGGGACCCATCCCAAGACAAAGGGGTCAATTTATTCCTTTCACGAGGTTCTCTATAAGCAAATGAGGGCAGCATTAACCACACACTTCACCTTTTTCGTTTTGCCATATGAACTGTGGCAGATTCACGATTTTTCATCTCATCCTGAAATGAGTTTCCTTCATGTGCTCTGCATGTCGAGCCAGCAAGAACCATTCACCAGGCTGGAGCGAGGACGGCAGTTGGAAAGCTATGAATGAAGTGTCTACTCTCTGAATGCACAATTTTCTTGCCAGTACACAAAAACTAGTTGTAAACTTTTTAATCCCAGTCAAAGAGCTGTATACAGAAGTGCAGAAAAGGCAAAACAGGATACTAGCCACAGAAAGAAGTCACTTTCAATCATGTTTTTTTTTTTTTTAATTAAAGGAAGGTGCAAGCTTCTAGTCCTTGTGGGTGCAGAAAGATCCTTCCACGATTGTGATGACAGCTGGTAGAAGAGATAAAGCATTGCATATTCATATTTAACCAAGCATTTATCTTGGATAAAATTCCCCAGTTATAAATATATTATTTTTTGAAGTCAAGCTTCTGAAAGGAGACAGGGATTGCATTGCAGAGTACTGAATAAACTAGTACAAACGTGATTTCATTCCATAGGCATTCACATTCAACTGTTCATTCAATAGTATTAATACTAAATGCAGTTCACTTATTCACCCTCCAGTCATGAATCCAATCATTCCCCACTCCTCCAACCTGCTAATGAAAAGTATAATTTTGTAATAATTTTTGGAGATCTCAGGGGTCTGGCCTGAGATTTTTGGAAAGCTACCTGCCATTCCTGAGCAGGGTGCTTCAGCTTAAAAAAAAACAAACTCCAATGGGTATTTGATCCCATTGGGGAAAATATAGAGTCCTGCAGTCAGGTCAGTATCTGGGATAAGTGTATATTTAGCACATTTCAATAAGAAAAATGACTGAATTTTGGGTGATCAGCAAGGGACCGAAATTTATGTCGGCCCACATTCCATGATCACATGACTGTGATTTACAATTTTTTGGGGGGAAACCAGCATTTACTATCCAGTTTCCAGCAAAAAACAACAACAACATCCCATAGTAAACAATGAGTTCACTTAATGTCCATGGCATTTGCTTGCACATAGCATTCATTTAATGAGCACTGCAAAAAAAGTCATAAAATCAGTCTTGGTCATGTGTTGACTGGCTTAACTACAACGTACGATCACAATTGTCTGCTTGATTATGGTCATAAGTGGAGGACTGCCTGCAAGCTCTCTAGGAGATTCTTCCAGGAACTGTGACTGCTTCTGTCTCTCCTGCAGGTTGCATGAGGTGTGTCCAGAGTGGTGCCTGGGCCTGGTTCTGACTTCCACATACACACGCACAAGTATTTCACGGAGCAACAATAAAGCAACTTTGCAACTTTGAGGGAAAAGGAAAAATGGTCAAAATACAGAGTAGAAGCCAGCAGGAGGAATGATCTTTAACTATTGCTACAACACGTCACAAACTGCCATCTCTCTGCCTTATATGCCTGGCCTAAGAGAGGAGATGTACTTCACTGCAGGTAGTCTTTGACCTACAATCACAACTGATCCCAGGTTTTATGTGGCTAAGTGAGTTTTGCCCCATTTTATGACTTTTCTTGCCATGTTTGTTAAGTTAATTACTGCAGTTGTTAAATTGGTAACATGGTTGTTAAGTGAATTTGCATCTCCCGCATTGACTTTGCTTGTCAGAAGGTTGCAACAGGATCCCGGGACACTGCAACTGTCATAAGTATGAACCAAGCATTTGAATGTAAATCATGTGACCATGGGGATAGGGCAACGGTCATAAGTGTGAAAAATGTTCACTTTTTTTCAGTGCCGTTATAACTTCAAATGGTCACTAAATGAACTGTTGTAATTTGAGGACTGCCTGTACACCCAAAGTACTCCGTTGCTAGCAGTCTTTAAAACACAGCCTGGCTGGTAATCGATTTTGTACTGACTGGACCAGGTGACCTCTAAGACCCCTCCTCCAATTCTATGGCTCTGTAAGAGGCAGGAGTAGCAGTTATCTGGGACTGTGTTTGCATGTGTGTGAACTCAGATCCACCGTGGGTCGTTTTTCTTGAGTCCTGGGGTTCAAGGGATGCCTGCACCAGGCAAGAAAGGCAGCCTGGCCTTCAGCACCTTGGAGAGCTCCAAACAGAACAAACCCTCCAATGCAACTAATCCTTTTACCTTCTTTGGGCCAGGTTTTCTATTTTTTGACTCCACCCCCTTCAAAGAGAGTCTTACAGGTAAACCTTGATTTACAACTGGTTGCTTAGTTATTGTTGCAAGTTATGGTGGATCTCCCAAAAGGTATTTGTGACCTTGTTCCAAAGTGCCAATAGCTGCCCCCCTCCCCCACATCCACGTGACTGCATTTTGGACGCTCAGCAACTAACCCCCATTTATGGCCATTTGCAGCATCCCACAGTCCCATGACTTATGTTTTTATTGAAAATTGGCACTTCCAATTTTTGGCAAAAACAGCCCATGGCACACAATGGGTTTGCCTAACAACTGTGGATTCCTGTAATGATTGTGGCGATTCACTTCATGACTGTTGCAAAAAAAGGTCATAAAATCAACTCAGTCACATGATGACCCCCCTCTTCAACCATCATGACTTACAATCATAACAGGCAGGTCCAAGTTGAGGACAACCTATACATTACCAGTTAACTCAGTTTAAAGTTTCAGTTTCAGCACAGATAAGTGCAGGTTGAAAAAATATTGTGGTCATTTTCACAAAATGGATGCCATGAAGGGAGGGGGCTTGCCTGTTTGCAAACAGTGGCCAATCACAAAACCACAATTGCCCGGACACAAACTGTTGAGTTGATTCCTCTTCCATGGACATTCTCCACTGCCTGAGCTTCTCTTTTTTGGGTAGGTGGTTACACTTCCAAACAGAACTCCAGAAGCCTTCATTTTTATTTTCCAAGGTTGCAAGCTCCTGTTCCTTGCCCCAGCTCCTGCCCACGTAAGAGTTTGAAAGCATATAAATGTGAAGAGATAAATAGGTACCACTTTGATGGGAAGGTAATGGCGTTCTGTTCACCTTTGGCCATGCTGGCCACATGACCACAGAAAATGTCTTCAGACAACATTGGTTCCCTTCGCCAAGAAACAATGAGCATCATGCTCTAGAGTCAGACACAACTGGACAGGGAAATCATTACCATTTACCTTAAATTAAAAATACGTCATGCGTTCTAGTCATACATACGTTCTAGTCATACATTCAGGTAGCAGATGAACCCAGGTTAAGTTAAAACACAAGTGGCAAGGTCTCATTTCTTACTGTAATTTTATTAAAATTCAAAAACATGAATAAAATATTAGCAAGAAAAGAAAGTAGAAAACAAAGAACCAGACAAAAACCAAAGATAAAAATGTAAAGAAAAGAATGGAAAAAAATGAAGAAATAAAGAAAAAGAATGGCTTCCAATTTTCTTCGGGACAGATATAGATAAAAAACACAACCAACTCTTACTCTGAAATGAATCATCGTCTACTTTACTTCTCTAATCCCATACAATTCTATTCATCAAATCCCAGAATCAAAATTTCATTTCTCTCAGGATCTCACAAAAAGTCCAAAAATGGATTCTATGTAGAAATAAAATAAAATAAACCTCTTTAATCAAAGCCGTCAATTTTGCCAACTCAGCCAAATGGCATGATCTCACAATACTCCATGTTTTCTGCAAAATGGAGGCCTGGAGAAACACCAAACGCAACAAGATCATATCACAGGTCTCTTTTCATTAGGAAGGGAAGGAGACAGTATAGGAAAAGCAAGTATCTTTGTGTCTCTTGACTGTTGCTTCCCATCACCCATGACCATTCTTCATCACTGTCAAGGTAACAAGAAAGCCCTTGTTTTGTGTAATTTTTCTTGCTCTTATTTTGATCTCTGCTACTGTCTTGTGATGTCATTCTTAAGCTGAGAAAGAGAAATCTGACTTGAGAGCCAGCTAGTTTTCTCCATGGTTGAGCATGAAAGCACACAACTCTGATCCATCCATGACCTTGTGCCTGAAACCATTTGCCCTGGAGGAAGATACTCCTAGCTGCAGTTCCCAAGACTCAGAACAAAGAGGGATGCCAACCAGCAACTCTGTCTTGAGCTTAGCCTGATTGAAAACTGGCTGGGTTCCAAGCTTGTGAGATGCACAAGAAGCATTGCTACTTCTACCACTTAACAGCATGGCAAACCACAGCCCCAGCTCTTCCAAATTTATCAGTCAAACTAGATATTTTGGTTGAATAGGGGACTTTTAAACAGTCTGGTTGTTGGAGGTGGAACTTATCTGGGACTCCTGATGAATATTCAAAGTTAGAATCACAGAGTTGGAAGAGACTCTAGAGGTCATCAACCCAGTCCCTTGCTCTATTCTGCACTCTTTCTAGACCCTCAACACCTTTTTATAACATGTTAACCAAAACTGGATGCATTATTCTAAGAAAGTAATAAATTTAAAAGATGCTTTCCCTTTCTCAAATAGAAAACAATGCACAAAATATAGTGCAATGGGTCTAAATGGCACAGGATGGATAATTTTTGGTTTAAAATGTATTATCCTTTTCAGACAATGGGCTGGATTCAAAGTTTGTCAAAGTTGTGCCACTAAAACCAGTGAGATCTGTTGGATTCAGCCCTATTGATTTCAATGTGACAAATCTATTTCAAGGGCTATCCTAAACACAGTCAAGTCAGCTTCCAAACCCTGACTTTAGAAAGCAAACAGCAGATATGAAGCTGTTCAGCAGTGCTGTTAGGAATATGAGTCACCTAACAGCTATTTGGGTTAGAAATATATAAACCAGGATAAACATTTTAAAACTGTATTTTTAAGAAAATGCAAAACTGTAATTAGGTGTGGTTTCTCAAACGGCCATAAGATGGAGCCAGAAACCTGGGTTGTTTAGTCTGAGTCTCAGAAGAGAGTATGAGGGTATCTCTGTTTCCTTCTGTTGGAAAGTGTTGCCGTTCCTCCATTTTTCCTAATTGATTATTTCTGGATTTAATGTAAGTCTGATACTGAACTGTTTTTTGACACTGGACTTTGTTATTGAATTATCCCTGGATTGAAAACTGACTGATTTAACCTGTGAATGACTTTTGGACTGCGTATCTTGAACTTTGCTTAAACTGGAAGTAAAAACCTACATTTACTGTACAATGTATCTATGTGCTGTATGTGTATTATTCAAACACTACTCTCAAATACGTCTCCCTGTATGCGCTCATTCTCCTAACAGGGAATTACCTCAACAAGTGCCGAAGCACTTAGTGGAGCTTCTATAACAAGAGGCAATCTACCTCCAAAGACCTATGTCTTTCATGCAAAAAAAAAAAAGTCAAATAGACAGCTTTGGTAATTGGCTTGGTAGTTTCCTAGAGACCTTTGTGTGGCATGGGTGTAGGTCACAAAGGTAGAGGAACAGGTGACCTTGGATAGGTGGAGAAGGGAGATGAGTCACCCCTTTGGAAAATCTCCTGGCTTTGTGACTTCATCCTTGCTAAAGTGTCAGTCACTGTCAGTTATCAGTTACCACAGCAAAGAAACCTTGCTGGAAGTAAGCTGCTTTCCTGTGGGACTCCTGGATTCCCTCTTTTTATAGCCAACTGTTCGAGGGATAAGTGAGAGTTTGAGTTTGGTTAGGGTTAGGGTGGGGGTGAGATGATTAGAGTAAGAGTAAGGATGAAAGGGTGAGGGTTGGGGACAGGCTGAGAGGGAGGTTGAGGTCGAGAGGGTTAAGACAGGGGGAGGGGGCAGGAAGGGGGAGGGGAATGGGGAATGGGAGGAAGACTGTCTACGATTGACCTCACCCCTTTCCTAAGAGGTCTGTAGGGGGCGTGTATAAGCGCACCAATGTGCCTACCGTCCCTGTCCTATTGTTTCTTTTGTTTTTCTTATATGTATCCATTTCATGTATCCATAGCTATATTTATACTTATGCCTGTTATAATTCAGGGGTGGGCAAGATTTTTGGTTCGGGGGCCTCATTGACTTTTAAAATTTGACAGACAGGCCGGGTCAGCACAAGATACGATACATATAAAAAAACTGCAAAATCTCTGCAAAATCAAGTCATTGCGCCTAATGCGCCACCTGGTGTCAAAATGCCTGTCATTACAAGTCAAAATCAAATGAATGCAATCATTCAATCATTCACATCAAACCTTAATTCTGTACCAATCTTTGGCGGGCCGGATTAAAAAGACCAACGGGCCGGATGTGGCCCGTGGGCCGTAGTTTGCCCAGCCCTGTTATAATTGCTTGACAAAATATATAAATAAATAAAGAGAAGACAAAAAGGGGTGGGGTGCAGAGAAGGAAGATACTTGTTGGGTTTTATACCAAGATACACCTTTCTACCATGATGGTTCAGATCAACATCATCTTTTCAGTGGGCATACTATATCTGAAGGCCTTCTGCAAGGCTTACCGAGGTAATTATTTGGAGCATGGTTCCCTGGATCAGCTAGGAAGAACATCAGCTCGCTGTGTTCTTCCAGGACTTAATACACCTGCCGCACTCACCAGAAGGAGAATTCTGTTCATTTTACATTCCTGGAGGTGTGAAAAATGGTCCCCTTCAATTATCTTCTTTCCAAAAGGGACCATTTATTCAGCCTCCCCCCCCCCGGAAGTTAATTTCTAAAGAGTAGAAGAGAAAAGACGGCCATATTCTTTCCCAGTTGTCCAGGAGGGCATCCATAGTGTTCCTTCCTCCTATTTTTCTCCACCACAATAATCCCCTGAGGAAATGTTGGTTGAGAAAGAGAGTTTAGCTCAAAATCATCCTGGGAGCTTCCATGGCTGGGGGGATGGGCAGATAGGGAGACTGGAATCTGGGTCTCTGCTCTTAATCCAGACCCATCATCACTCTGCCACAATGACTGCTATTATTGTTTATTATTTGGTGTATGATGAGGACATGACAGAAGAAAGCACACAGACGCACACACAATTCATGTAATTATATACAAAACTACCACAGGGCTACGGCAGTGGCCTAGCTGTCACAATAGTTGCCCACAGGCCTAACATTCCTTAAGCTGCAGGATCCAATCTGGGTCATTCACCGGAACCAGAGATTTAGTCTTCTGAGCCTTCGGACTCGTGCTGGAGCCTATCCTCAGACACACACTCTGCTAGAGATGAGCTCCAACACAAGTTCGAAAGCTGGGTGTCAGCTTGGAAGCCATTTTTCTTTGAGGCTTCTGGGCTGCCACATTCAGTGCCTGGGAATCTGGGAGGGGAATTTCAAGGAGCGGTGGAAGATTAGCCACAACAACATTCCTTTCTCAGAAAGTCAAGGACATATTATCCTGCATCTGGAGGGGAGTGACTGGGGCTAGTCTCCAGTTGGACCATGTGATGGACGGTTGGGTGCAGGGGCTGGGTTTTCTTTAGGTTAGGGAAAACCCAGAACTCTAAGATTCAGGTTTTCCTCAGATATGCCAATATGACATTTCTAATAAAGTGGATTTTTGGGAAGAAGATACTCTCAAAGTCTCTTTCTTTGGAACGCTGACATTGGGAAGACCTGATGACCGGCCCAAATTGGATCCTGCAACATTATCTTGGGATGTATATATTTACATTCCTTAGGCTACACATGCTCCCTGGCAGAGCTAAATGGGTGACAATGACCCAGGTGTAGCTGTATTGCCCTCTTGGGCTTCATGGCCATGACAAACAGAAGGTATTCACCACTATTGGAAAACAAACAGAAGTGTATAAATGATTACCATAGCTGACATGGAGAACTTCCACTATTTATGAAGAAGCTGATATGCTGGGTATGGAATAATAATAAAGACTAATAAGGACAGGTTAGAAAGGCCATTTCCTAACTCCTCTAGTTCCCCAGGTTATTTTCTGAAACACTATCTCCAACTTTTCTTGGCAAGCAGAATATCTCCAAAGAAATGGCAAATTCATTTTTATTTTATTGCAATGACTATGGGGTCCATGCAGATTACAGAGATGCCCCTGAAATAAAGATGGATCTGGAAATGAATGCTGGATTTTCACTGATTCCTTCAGGAATCTTTTACTTCAGCAAATGAACTTTCTATTCAGCTTCCTTGCTTAATATTCTCCAGATAGGTTTGGCTTTCCATTGCCAGAATTCCCTAATGAAACTGGGGGAGCCCGGTGTATGTCTTTTGGGAAACAGTGAAGGAAATCACCAAGAGATGCTAATGAGATTAGAAAAAATAACCTTCCCTCAGTGATTGAAAAGGCACCTCTGTTATTCGCCCAACAGAAACTACACTGTTCCTGCTTCAGCATTTCAAAGTGTTTTGCAATATAGTTTGAACCTCAGAAAATGCACATAGAATTGTGTGTGGCTATATATAATTGTATTGTGCAGAAGAGCAAATGCACACAAACACACATCAGCACACATGGGCACAAAGGACGCGCATATTTTCCTGAAAGCTTTCAGTGCAATTTTAAAAAAAAATCATGAAACTAAAAAACTTGTCTGAATGAATGAATGAATGAACAAAGAAACAAATGAGACTATATGCTATCTGGCCTCAGCAAATGACTGCATCAGACCAAGCTTTTCGGCAATCTGGGGAAATTACAAACAAAACCCAAAATAAGACCATAGCAAACCATTTCTGCACTGCTGCTAACCCAGTTGTATAGGACCTTTTACCTGCAGAATGGTTGAGATACAAGGATCAAACCCAGCTTCATACAGAGTCAGATCAATGGGTCAAACCATCTAACTTATTCTCTCTACTTCGATAAATGGTATTTTTCCAAAATTAAGCCTGGACTTCTTTTAAGTCAAACAAATGTGTAACCCTCCAAGTGAAGCATCTTCCAGATAAATAGCAGCTAAGCAAGTGACTTTACCTGAAGTCTTGGTACAGCAAGACCACGTGCAAATGTTTTGCAGAGACTCGAAGTTGAGTTTCACAGCATCTCTAAGACTCTTTCTGGAAGCCTGTTAAAGGCCATGAGACCAAGGCCATAGAGTCATCGTCCTAGAAGGGAGCAGAAGAGGAATCACATGGCAGACCTGAGTGGACTCTGAGTCTCTGTGAGACTTTTACAGGAGGTTTAAAATAATGGGTTATTTTTCATTCCACTGCAACCACAGGAGAAATTTCTTAATATCACCTTCCTATTTTTTTCTTGAGGCCATGCAGAGTACAGTAATGAAAACATTCCTTATACTACTCCATGTGCACTCAAATTTATTCCAAAGGACCAAGAACACTGCCTCCACTTTTTCCCAAGAAAGCAGTCATTATAAATATATGCATTCAGAAAAATCCACTGAGCTCCACACCAGAGAGAAAATCTCAATGTTTGGACTACAACTTCCATCACCCTTGCCAGTTGCCATGCTGAGTAGAGTTGAAAGTCAAATCAAAACCTCTGATGGACACCATGTTACCAGCTATAGCCTTTATAAAATAGAACAGAGTTCTTTATTGGCCAAGTGTGAACAGATACACAAGGAATTTGCCTGCAATGCAGAAGCTTTCAGTGTACATATAAACAGCAAGTAAAAATTCATAGTTCACAATCATAATTACAATGACTAATCATAAATTACAAACAACAGTTGTTACAAAATCATAAGAAACCAATAGGAGAAGATAGTAGGAAAGATGAAAAGGTGAGAAAAGATGAGAAATGAAACAGTGCCACGGGAATTCAATGTTTATGTAAATCTTTTATCTCTGGTTGTTTTGGCATGCAGTGCTCTATAGCAGCATCCTGAGGGGAGAAGTTGGAACAGATTATATCCACGATGTGAGAGGTCTTGTAGATATTTTCTCAGCCCTCTTTCTGGTTCATGCAGTACCAAACTGGTTTTACTTATGGACACTTCTGATTTTCATGAATTTTGTCAATGGTAAGATCAATATGCATATGTCTAGCAAGAGAGCTGCCACAAAGAAGAGGGAGTCAAGCTGTTCTCCAAAGCACCAGAGGGCAGGACAAGAAGCAATGGATGGAGACCAATCAAGGAGAGAAGCAACTTAGAACTAAGGAGGAATTTCCTGACAGTTAGAACAATTAATCAGTGGAACAACTGGCCTCCAGAAGTTGTGAATGCTCCAACACTGAAAGTTTTTAAGAAGAGATTGGACAACCATTTGTCTGAAATGATATAGGTGTATCATCCTTGAGCAGGGAGTTGGACTAGAAGACCTCCAATGTTCTTTCTAACTCTGTTATTATGTTATTAAGGATCTAGAAGGGCAGGTCAATGTGTCTGCTTTTGATTGAAAGATTCAACAAGAACAGAATCAATCTGGGTTAGAAAGCTAGTTAGAAAGGATCAGGTCTGGTTAGTGCTTGGATGGGAGCCAATCCAGAAATGGAGGCTGGATGGAGATGATCAAACCAACGCAGAAGAGATCGGTGGTGAAGTATTTCTATACTATTGCAATGAAAGTGACCAAGACATGTCCTTAACAGTCACCAAGTGCTAAACTCAGTTTCAAGGGAACTTTAAACAAGCAAAACCAGGATTGAAAACAGCACAGAACATACCTCTGGGGAAAAATGGAGAACAGATAATTGATTGTTAAACTGTGAACCATTTGTCCTCCTTGATGTAAACACCACCACCAAGATGTATCAGAAAGCTACATCTGATCACAAAATACATAATTCCTTATAAAAATCAAGATAATGTATTTTGGTGAAAGCCATACATAAACAGCCAACAATGGTGAAATCAATAATGCTGGGATCCTGAACTGGACACCACAATCAATATCTTTGTATGTTCTCTGATTTCTGCTCTTTTTATGTTGATTCTTTTTGTGGGCATTTTGCCAACAATGAAAGAATCAAAAATCCATCTGCCTGAAAATCTCACTTCAAAACTTTTCATCTTCAGCCTATTACCCAGGGCAGATTAAAGTTGTTCTCAGCAGCTTTATGTGAAATTATGTGAAAATAGTTATGGCAACAAGCTGTGTGCCAGTTTTGCTGTGAGGGAACCTGATGCAATTCAGGATCCCAACCAAGTCTTGCACCTCCTGGTCTCTGAGGGCGGGGGAACCACTCCCTGTTGTCTCGTTCTTGGAGGAGGTCTATGATAATTTGCCACAACCAACTCGCCATGGGAGAAGAGTTACATTAATATTGAAGAAATAATGGAATAGAATCTTTAAAGAAGATGCCAATGAAAATGAAATGTGAACGACAAACATTAAAATATTTTTTATTTATTTTAAATCATTCAATTAAAATAAATCATTTATTAATTTTAAATCATTCAATTGTTGAATTGTCCCACAGTGAGTTGTCCCATGGCGAGTTGGCCATGGCGAGTTGGCCATGGCGAGTTGGCTACAGTGAGTTGTCCCATTCCTCTCGAAGCTGACTTTAAGAAACTAGACCACAATTACAAAAACACACACATTTAAGCTCAGGAAACCGGGAAAGCCTGATTGAATGTCTCCTTCCTTCTTCTTACATTCCAATGTGAATGAGATCAGTTTAATTTTGTTTCCTTACATTTTCTGTTTCTTGGGCTGCTTATTCAACTGCGCCTCTCAGTCTAGTTTCTCCATGGCCATCTCCTCTACTCTTGACAATGTCTTCTGAGGCCTTTGTACTTTAGGCAGCAAGTTGTCCTTACTGGTTTCCAAGCTGATTCCCCTACAAGAAACATTTCTTCTTTATCCAGGTATTGAGTTTCTATTATAGATAAGTGACTTCATTTTCACCAATCTTACTGCCCAATGTATGAATTTGTAGCTTTGGAAGACTCAAAAATATCTGACACTATCTGATGGCTTTGAATCTCTTAAAAGGGATTATCTTAACTTGGTGAACTTTCTGTATTGTCTGGCAGCTGTGAAAACAACTTGTAACGGATACTGGTTGTAGTGTCAGCAAACTCACAGCAGTACAGTAAACCTACTTACTTGTTACTTGAAACACTCAGCGGTTCTGATTTGAGAAGCAGAAGCAGAAGCAGAAGCAGAAGAGACACTTCCAGAGGCACACGGGTCCTTCGTTTAATTTCCTGTCCTCTGCAACCAAATTGACTCAGACATTTTCTGGCAGGCTGTGTGAAAAAGAAAGGAGGACAGACAAAAGGAGACATCAAAAAGGTGGAAAGAGAGAAAGGATGGGTGGCTAGAATTTGAGCAAACGTGACAACAAAGGAGAATATTTGTAGTTCAGAATATAACTGTGGGATCCTTGGTGTTCTCAGCTTGGTTGTTTTCTTACAGATGTTTCATTGCCCAAACCAATAACATTATCAGTGCTGGTGCTGCAGTACTGATGATGTTATCTAGTTTGGGAAATGAAATGTTTGCAAGAAACCAACCAAGCTCAGAGACCTCAAATGTGACATTAAATAAGAGGTTACTGTAGTGGACAGAGGGAATGTCCCTGAAGGACAGGAGGAAGAAGCAATGGTCATACAGAGGAGCTTGAGCCAGGATCAAGGAAGTAACATGAATAAATGTCTCAGATCAGTCCTTCCCTTGGTCACAGAAGATAAAGGGGGAGGAGGAGGAGGAAGTACATTCAGATATGAAACTACAGGTAGTCCTCGACTTAAAACAATTCACTTAGTGACCGTTCAAAGTTACAACAGCACTGAAAAAAGTGAGTTATGGCCATTTTTCACACTTACGATCTTTGCAACCCCATGATCAAAATTCGGATGCTCGGCAAGTGGTTCATACTTATGACTGTTGCGGTGTTCCAAGGTCACCTGAACCCCTTTTGCAACCTTCTGACAAGCCAAGTCAAGGGGGAAGTCAGATTCACTTAACAACTGGGTTACTAACTTATCAACTGTGGTGATTCACTTAACAACTGTGGCAAGAAAGGTCACAAAATGGGGCAAAACTCATTTAACCAATAGCTCACTTAACAAAATAAATTTTGGGCTCAATTGGGGTCGTAAATTGAGGACTACCTGTATATGTTACTAAAGATATAGGTAAAGAGATATGAGAAGTGTTTCCCACCCTAATTTTCCAGAGACTGAAAAGAAAGGAGGAAAAAATATGTTCAGGCTTCCAAGATTGATATTAGTCCAGGGGTGGGATTCTACAGGTTCGTACCTATTCGCTAGAACCGGTTGTTAACATTCTAAGCAGTTTGGAGAACCAGTTGTTAGAAGAAATTACTGGTCTAATCCTGTAAGGAAAGCAGGAAGGAAACATTCTGGTGTTGCTTACAGAAACTGCCTCTCTGTTAACCCTTATTACATTCTTAGCAGGACTAGATTTCCTTCTCAGGAACTTCTCTGGAGTTTTTCCCCTCTCCTTTGCTGGTACTTTGCTTTTGTGGAGTGACCATTCAAAGTTACAATGGCCCTGAAAAAAGTGACTTATAACCACTTTTCACACTTATGACTGTTGCAGCATCCCCACAGTCATGAGAGGCCAGGTGAGGAGATGCATGCCTCAATGTGAGTAATGTTGAGTTGGCCACGCCCACCCAATCACATGACCATCAAGCCATGCCCACCAGCTAAGCCACATCCACAGAACCGGTTGTTAAAAATTTTGAATCCTTCCCTTGTATTATTCCTGCAAGGTAGTCCAAACAAGAAGCACAACCAGCAGTACAACTGTATCTTTTTTGTAAGATTACATCAACAGACTCTTGCAAATCTGAATGTATTTCTCCTTTCCTCTAGAAAACTAGGGAGGGTCGCATCTGAAATGCTGCCCTGCCTCCTCCCCTACTTCTATGATATCTTTTGCGTGAAGGTTGCCTAGTCTGCAACTTTGCCTTCTGTCTCTCAAGGTCCTTCCCACATACCAGTACACACCATCACTTGTGATGAAGTGGGAAGTCTCTCCAGGTAAAGAGGCAAGGAAGATACATCATGGGAATCAGCAAGGTGAAAGATTTCTAAAAGAGTCTAGTCTAGAGGTACCCAGAAAGAGTGCAGAGAAAGGCAACAAAGATGATTAGGAGACTGGAGGCTAAAACATATGAAGAACCGTTGCGGGAACTGAGTATGTCTAGTTTAATGAAAAGAAGGACTAGTGGAGACATGATAGTGTTGCAATATCTCAGGCTGCCACAAAGAAGAGGGAGTCAAGTTATTCTCCAAAGCACCTGAGGATAAGAAGCAATGAATGGAAATTAATCAAGGAGAGAAGCAACTTAGAACTAAGGAGAAATTTTCTGACAGAACAATTGATTAGTGGAACAACTTGCCTCCAGAAGTTGTAAATGCTCCAACACTGGAAGTTTGTAAAAAGATGTTGGATAACCATTTGTCTGAAGTGGTCCTACCTAAGCAGTGGTTTTGGACCAGAAGACCTCCAAGGTCCCTTCCAACTCTGTTATTCCATTCTTCCCTGAGACCCCAGGGCTAAATTAGGCCCTCACAAGTCTTGGCTGCAGCTCCCAAGTTCCTCTCAAGGGTCTACCAAATGCTAATTATTAATAGGTCAATAGAAGAACACAACCTGCACAGATATTGTATTAATTAATTATATATAATTATATCCTCCATGAGTACAATTATTTCACATTTATATTTGATTGGAATTAAGTGAAGTTACATTCCTTCATCCTGTCACTTTTTTTGGCCAATTTCACTACTGTGAGAAAACTACTAAAAAAATCTGAAGCTGAAACAGACTGTTCTTCTTTGCTTGCTATTAATTCTGTTGGGTGGACCAGCAACAATTTTGAAATTATTCAGAAAGCTATTTTATGTTATTACCACTACAATCATTTCCTAGCAATAGCATCCATCAATTTCAGGAACACGGATGTCTTCTCTAATTCAAGATTGCACTTGAACTAAAACTCCCTTTATTCCTAGACAGAACTATTTTAGCCCACATTTACCAGAAGTCATTACAGGGACCAACATCTGAAGGATACCAGATGCTTTTGTTATTGACAAGAAGGTCTAAACTAGAGTCGCTTTGGGCAATGAAATGAGCAGCATATATATTTAATAAATAAATAAATACCCCAATTTCCACATAAGTTGTATCACAAATGTGCAAAGAGAAGATACAAGATACTTCTTGTTCTTTCAGTGATTCTGGAAACCATCTCAGTTTTGAAAAATTCCTTCTCTCCCCTCTTTCCATTGCTCGTGGCATTTTCAAAGACGAACTCTCAGCAATGTTTAAGTCAAAACTTTCCAGAAAATGCCACAGTACATTACAGTTTCTGTGGTTTTGGCTGGTTACCACACAGAATAATTTAGGCAACAATCTTACGAGACCAAACCCAGCATATTCCTGTGAAAGGGGAACGTGCTGACCAATTCCTTGACCTGGAACTTCTGTAGGGTATTGAAAGTTTTGGCAGCCACACCTGGTATTATGGACTGCAGAGGAGAATTCATATCCAGAAACAAGCACGTATCTGGCTATCAGATCCTCAACTACTACCACATGAAAAACAACAAGTGGTTTGTTATATTATTTTTGTTAAACCTCCACAGTGGAAGATTTGATCCTACAGCATTTTCTACCAGGGCATGCACAATCTTGGGGACCATGAAGTTTCTTATATCCTCTGATATAAATACAAAAAACTTGGAGAGATTCACCATTGGGAAATAGAGAGGAGATTGGGGAAGAAACTCATCAACTCATCATCTGGTTGAACAGCTGCTTGTGACTGGTCAAATCTATCTTGGTAGCTGTTTTATGAACAGGCAAGATTTCCCACGGCTCCAGGGAGTTCTCAAGTTACAAGTGTAGTGAAACCTATTCATCATGGTCATCATTTGTGATGGTTTCAAAGGAGGCTGGTCATGCGAGTGATTCGATTTTACAACCTTTTCTATGGTTTACCATCAGCGCAATTTGTTATGGGCGTCAATAGTTCTCTTGTATATTGTTTTGCTGAAAGCCAGAAGTAAATATCAATTTTCAGCAAAACAGCCATAAAATGCAATCAAGAAACCACGAGATGCTGTAAGCAGCCATAAATATGACCTGGTTGCTGAGTGCCCAAAGTGCAGTCATTTGACCAGGGGAGGTGAGCATCAGAATTTCAAATCTGGGTCTTAAGTAGGTCCATCAGAATTTTGAATAGTCAATAAGTGATCAGTCATAAGTCAAGGATTACTTGTAGCCATTTTGGAGACCATTTCAAAACAGGCTGTCAAAATGCCTCTGGACTACATCAGCCACATATATTCTAAGAATAAGCAATCCTATGAAGCTTTATAAAGTTCTGGATGGTAAATGCTTCTCTTGGACAAGGTCTGGAAGAATGATAAACTGTAAACCTAAGAAATGGATTCTGAATCTGGTCAAAGGAGGAAACCCAAAATATCACAGTTCTGATTGTCTATGGAGTGTCATGCCCTTGGTAGAGTCAGACTGTGAGGGAGAGGAGGAACAGCCAACGGAGTGGAGGTGTAGCTCTGGAGGTTGTGGAGGAGACTGAGGAAGGGCAGAGGGCGACTAGGCAATCAGAGGAAGAACCAGGCCCATCCCCTCTGTATCCTAGGACACGCAGGGAGGAATGGAGAAGGAAACAACTTGGCTTACGAGAGAGGAAGTGGCCATGATCCTCCTCATTGGTTACAGCTGGGGAGACTAGTATATAAGAGAGATGATTACAACACAACCTTGCCAGAAGCAAAGTGTGTTTTATTTTGGCTGAAGTTATCTTGGTTGGCATCCTTCCAACAGACTGTGCCTTGTTATCTCCTTGAATTTGGTAATTACTTTTCCTGGTCCATTGTGGGATATCCTTCATTATAGTTTGTTTGGTTTTTTATTTCCCCTCTATCTGCTCATTAAGTTCAGACTGTATTGCTTTCTTTTGAAGACTATTTTTGAGTACGTTTTGTTTCCAACTGAAAATTATTGAAGAGTGGGGCCAAGTTGGAGGCATTAAAGGACATTTATTTACGTTTTGGATTTCGTTACATTTGTGTTACACTCCGGGTCATCACATAGAGATTCTCAGTCATCCAGGTCATAGTTGCCCCAATAGGGCTTTTTCAAAACACAACTGGACTTTCTGTGTTTTTTTTCTTGAACATATTTCAGTTCTCATCCAAGAAATATCTTCAGTTTGAACTGAAAATGCTTCTTAGATGAGAAGAGAAACATCTTCAGATAAGTTCAGTTGCCTTTTTGAAAAAGGATTTTTTGCCTTCAGGGTCACAGTTTTGATTTAGAAATATATTTTTTTGTATCTGTCAATGATCTGATAAGTTGCAAATGCTCTGGATTTGCCCCCAAAGTTTGAAATCCCACATGAATAGATGGCTGTAAATTCTTTAAAATGTTAAGTTGGTATTGATGGATTTGATACTTACAAGTAAATCATTCAAAAATGTATTTTGACTGCAGTACAAGTTCCTGTGAGGTTTTTTTTTTTTTTTTTGGTAGACTTTTCATACTAGTGAAGTTAGCCAAAAAATGACAGGATCAGGATGGAATGTAACTTCATTTAATCCCAATTTCATATTGATATGAAATAATTGTAATAGCGGGGAATATAATTATGTATAATTATTTAATTATTCATCTATATGATTCATAAATCTTAATTAATTCAATGACTGTGCATATTGTCTTCTTCTCCTGACTAATCATTAGCATTTGATAGATCCTTGGGAAGAAGCCAAGACTTTTGACTCTTCTCCAAAACATTGCATTTTCTTTGCTGTAAGTGTTAAACATTTGAGGTTCCATATAATGGATGGGTATACTTTTGGAATAGTATTTAAAGGGACATAAATAGTTGAAGTCCCTAAAAGATGTTAACTTAATGTTGAATGCTATCCCCAAACTCTGGAATTTATTTGAGGCATTATGGTTGTACGAGGCATGGAAAGTGTCAAAAAGAGAAACTGGAAAATGTTATATAATTCCAGACATTAAAGATAGGTTCTTGAGATGGGTAATTTATCCATTTTGGATATATTTTGTTTTGTTTTTAATTTTTTATTAGTTTATAATGTAGCATGCAAAGAAAATACAAAAGTAAATAATAGGCAAAATAGGAAAGGAAAAGGGGAAGAGAAAAATGGGGGAAAGAAAAGTGGGAAAAGAAAGAAAAGGCATTGACTTCAGATTCCCTTCGGTGCAATAGAATAAGGCTGTGATGACCTGGGGCATGACACAAAGGCAACACAATCACATAAGTAAGAAAAGACCCTTTAATTTTGCCCCCAATGTCCAGTTACCTTCAGCTGGAGAAAAAACTCTCCCAAGAATAGTCTTTAAGTAGAGGAAATTCAGTCCAAAAACAAAGTACATGTAAACTGTAAATAAAAATCCACAAACTGCGCTGCAGCAATTAACTGGACAGGGTAGGATAAGGAATTGCAGACTTCAAAGGCCAACAAAACACACACAGTTGGGAAGATGCCAGGAACCCAGATAAGCCTCAACAATAAAAGATAACTCATGATTTGCTTCCCACAAGTTGCTGTGCGTAATCTTCCTTTTTAAACACTGTGTTCCCAGCTAGAGCTAATGAAGGGAATCAGGGCCCTTTCCTCCCCTGTAAGCCACGCAACTCATGTTGCTCCCTTCTCTGTTCCTCCCTGCATGCCCTAGGATGAAGAAGGGATGGGCCTGGATCTTCCTCTGAATTCCCTCTCCTACTCCCAGTCAGTTGCTTGGCCTCCCCCTTGGAATCAGATTCCAACAGGGGCATGACAAAGGCATTAACATCAAATCTCAACTTTTTACTTTTACATAATAGTTTAAACTATTATTAAACTACTATAAACGGTATATTTCCAACCAGAGAATGAATCAATTCATTCTTCATTAATATGGATTTCATTATATTTTATAATAATTCAGTGACATTTATAGATAGCTCTTGCTACAGTATAGGGGTGGCCTGATGGCACAGTGGTTAAGATGCTGAGCTTGTCGGCTGGAAAGCTGGCAGCCTACATTTGAGATCTGAGCTCCATGCAACAGGGTAAGCCCCTGTCCTCACCAGTTGCTGACAACTTAGCAGTTTGAAAGCATGCAAATGTGAGTAGATAAATAGGTACCACCACAGTGGGAAGGTAACAGTGCTCCTTGATGTCATTCTGGCCATATGACCACAAAAATATCTTTGGACAGTGGTGGCTCAATGGCCTTAAAATAGAGATGAGCACTGTCCACTATAATTGGCAACAACTATAATCCGCAGGGATTCTTTTATAGATACAGTATTTTTTTTACTTAGTTTAGTTTTTGTTTTATTTATGCCTTACATTAAATTATACTAGTGTTTTTTTTAATATTTTATGGCCCTTTTTTACTGCTTATGTTTTGAATTATTCTACCTTTTTATAAACTTGTTATATATTTCTTAAAAGTGCTAAAATTTAATTTCATTGCCAAAAATAGAAAAAAAATTCCTTGAAATGTTAGTCTTCTATAAACCAGAACAACAACCACACCCCTTCTTTTTGCCACTTCTCCACCCCCCCTATGTGGAGTTCCAAATTAAGTAGCCAGATCTTCACATGATAGAAGCATTACTTTTGTGTTGGACACTGGAGAAGACTAACAGAATAAGAGAGGTGAAAATGGCTGTCCAATCTCGTCCGGAAAACCTCCATGGTTGAAGCCCCTGCAACTTCTGGAGGCAAGTTGTTCCACTGATTAATTGTCCTCATTGCCAGTAAATTTTTCCTTCGTCCTAGGTTGCTTCTCTCCTTGATTAGTTTCCATCCTTTGGTTCTTGTCCTGCCTGTCCTGCTTAATGAGGGAAGCAAATGGTGAGTTATCTTTTCCAGTCGAGGCTTATCTGGGTTCCTGGCATCTTCCCAACTGTGTGTGTTTTGTTGGCCTTTGAAGTCTGCAATTCCTTATCCTGCCCTGTCCAGTTAATGGCTGCAGCAAGATTTGTGTGGACAGTGTGGTTCCCGATGCTTGCAGTAAAAGGGCCAGCTAGATTGCTCAAATCAAGTGCCCATCTTTCACCCATTCACTTCCACCTAATTCTTGAGTCGCCTTCAACATCTTAGATGGCTCCACTTTCCTGCTTTGACAGGAGATATTTTGTTAAAGATATAAATCAGACTGGAATGTGCAGGAGAAAATCTTTCTTCTTAAGTGTTTTAGAGACAGGCCATCTCTCTTTATTAATTTTGGCATAAAAGGACCTTATTTTCCCTCCCTCTTTAGGGTGAATATTATCTCCCCATTCCATCCTCACCCCAGCGCTTTCTTCTCTCCTCTGGATGCTGGCTACTGCTAAACAAAGTTTTGTTCTGTACAGTCATTAGCATACTTGCAAGCCCCGCGCTGTGATTGGCCAAAGCGCACAGCGATCTCATTGGCCGAGCGAGCCGCACTGATTGGCCTGTAATGAATCTCCCGCAATTGGTGGAAACTAATCGCGGGAGGTTCAAAGTGGTGCCATTGGCTGCGGCCACCGCGGCCAGAGAATAAAAGCCGCTGTTTTCCCCTTTGAATCCCGAGCCGATCTCGGGACCTAATAAAGAGCTGAAACTGAGTCACTGGCTCCGAGTCTCCTTTCCCGCGATGGACACGACAAATTTGCTATAGACATTTGGGAGTTTTGTATTCCAAACGTAATGGAATTAAAGAATTATCATCAGCTCACTGCAGGAGAGATTTCATATTTTAGATGCCTAAAGCAAAAGAATTGGACTGTCTCAAGACCTACAGTATATATCTCTTTCTCTCTCATCTATCTATCTATCTATCTATCTATCTATCTATCTATCTATCTATCTATCTATCTATTTTCTATTTATTTAATCTGTCATCTATCTACATCTACCCATTTATTCCTGCAGCATAGATGGAAACAAGATTGAGCAGGTCTCCTCTTTCAAATGCCTGAGAGGTAGCTCCTTCATTCTGCTGGCAGTAAGAAATCTCTTTGGGCTGATGTTGCTAAAAATGTACAAAGGAGCTCCCATGCCATTCTTAAATTCCTTAAGATGAGAGGTGGGCACTCTATCCCTGGAACACTCAAATTATCTGAAACCAAGCCAATAGCACAACTTCTTTATGGTGCCCAGCTGGGGCGCTTCTCCAATTTTGCACCATTAAAACTTGTTCAATCCAAATGTCAAAAATAGGCTCTTCAAGTCTCAAATAGTGTCTCTGCTGCCATCCTGTGGCAAGAGATGGGCCTCATGAAAGTGGAGGCAGGAGTTTGGATGACCATACTCAACTATTGGCTCGGACAATCCTTTGATTCCCTTGTCCTTGCCCCATTAACTATGAGCAATGACCTTCAATCGACATGGAAAAATGCTGTGGCAACTAAAATCCTCATCCTTGGGCTTCTCTCCAGGTCCTCTACTCAGCATGGGGTATGATCAGGCCAAAGCACTCATTAAACAGGGTGTATAGCCAACACAGAGTGCTAGTTGGAGCTAGCCATGTCCCTGACCGTGTTTCCCATGTGTCCTTAGGTTTTAATGTTTGGTTTTAATTATGTTTTAATTGTGTATGTATAAACATATTTTTATGACTCTAAGCCACCCAGAGTTATCCTGTGGTAAGATGGGTGGCCAAAACATTTTATAAATAAATAAATAAACCTTTATTGCCAGGGAAACCAAGAGGGTCTATGCCTCCCCCAGCATTCTTAACTAAATACCCTAAATACCCTCAGTGTCTATATTACAGTGATGATCACAGTAGCCTCATCGCACCATTAATGCATAAATACTCAGAGTGCACAGAGCATTCCTCTCCTTGCCTGTTCCTTGCAGATTCAGTACTAACCCTGCTACAACATATAACATTGCCAGGTTTCTGGGCAGCACACTTAAAATTCATCGGATGAAAACCTGTACCATAAACTAGACTTCATATCTAGTTCGCCACACTAGAGTGCTCTGTCATTTGACAGATATAGTCTTCCATATAAGTGGGGAAGACACTCACCTCTCACTTGGAAGGTTGAGAGTTCAATCCTAGGTAGTGGCAGATGTTTCTCTCCTAGGACACAAAGAAAAAATTGTCTGCGGTCAACTCCCCATGGCGTCAGGAAGGACATCCAGTTGGGAAATGCTCAGCTCCATCTAGTTGCTCTACCCCAAATTAAAGGATTACAGGGTCATAAAAAGGAGTCTTCTATATACCACTTTACATCCCCCTCCTTTAAGATCCTTTTAGACTTGATTTTATATATATATATTATTTTGATTATATATATACTTTCTGCTTTAATATATCTTCTAGTGTAACATACTTTTAAAAACTTTTATATTCTCTGTGCTTTTTAATTGACTGGACTCCACCCTTGTTGTGTTGGTCTATATAAGGATTTGAGTTAATTTGACTATATCTAATTTACAAATTTATCCAGTTTAACTGTTATTCTTCCCCTCCAGAAAATTCTGGGACTGTAGTAGAAGCCTTTTTTTTTTTAAGCAAAGCTCTCTTAGAAGTTTACTCACATTACAGCCCTTAAGCATTTTGGGGAAAAGACAAATAAACACCAGATATCTTTTGAATATCCTCTGAAAGTGGTTTAAGAAGGTTCTGAATTGGCTTTCAAGGGCACCACCAAGCAGGAAATCAGCTGGTTCTTGCTGCATGAAATGAATAAGGCAGGGGGAGGCTATGCTATGGGAAATCGATCTGATCAGACCTGCTAAAGATTTGGCAGCACAAAGTTCCATCACTTTGAGGCAGGAACTACACAAAAACAGAATGGTAAACCCTAGCATAGGTGTAACATGTTTTCCAAACACCCAAAATGCTCCCAGTCCAAGAAAAACATGGAATATCCAAATCCTGCTCCATTTGTGGTCTCACCCACTTTGCCCTTGGTACCGCAAAAGAGTTTATGGGTGGCTTCTGCACACTAAAGCGTTGTCGGCTCCTTCCAAGGCCTATAATTTACCAGCCGTGATTGGGGTTATGAAACACATTAAGCAAAACCAAACAAACAGCAAAAGTATATTGTTTGTGCATTGACATCCTGAATATCCACATGAATGTAACCAGGAATTGAATAAATTCACCATGGGCAATTTCAAGGACTTGTGGTCTTGAAGATTTAGCATTAAATCTGGGTTATGGGCAAGAGGCCTCTAAATGCTTGCCAGCTTTAAGGATGAGAACATGTCCACCATCTTCTTATGAGTGGCACAGAGGCGCCTGATTGTAAGCCTTGGCTAGATCCAGCAAGGACATTCTTAAACAGGTAACCCTTGAGTGCTTTTTCAAGAGGCAACTGATTTCCTTGTTTTTCTTTGAAGACATTTCGCTTCTCATCCAAGAAACTTCTTCAGAAGCAAAATGTCTTCAAAGAAAAAAAAGTTCAGTTGCATCCTGCATAAGTCACCTTTGGCTTAACCATGACCCAGGTGTTTGAGACTCTCCATAGACAGGTAATCCTTGACTTAAGGGCACAATTGGGACCAGAATTTCCATTGCTACGCAACTCAGTTGTTTAGTGATTCATGTCTGATTTCACAACCCTTTTTTTTGCCATGTTTCTTAAATGAAACATTGCAGTTCTTAAGTGAATCATGTAGCTGTTAAGCCAATCCACTTCCTCCATTGGCCTTGCTCGTTGGAATCTGGCTGGGAAGGTTGCAACTGGTGATCACATGACCCCAGGATGCGGCACTTGCTATATATACACAACGGTTGCCAATCCCCCAAATTTTAATCATGTAACCATGGGGATGTTGTGATGATTGTAAGTGCAAGGACTGGTTGTAAATCACATTTTTTTTAGTGCTCTTGTAACTTCAAGCAGTGACTAAATGAATGATTGTAAGTTGAAGATTACTTGTATTCTTCTGTATACAAATTCAAAGTTCTACATTTCGAGCAGGAATGTTATATTATTAAGTTGGCAATTTTATATATCAACCTAACTGGAATCCTTAGCTTAAAATCTACAAAACTACAATTTGCAAATTGTTGTGCCCAACTTTAAAAATAGGAATGATGGCTGCAAAATCAGTGAATATATGTCAAGAGGGGAAACCGGAGGAGAAGATGAGGGGAAAAAAACAATACCAAATATTTTCCAGCATTATTTCTGGTTTAGCCTGCATAGATTCAATTTAGGCCAAAGGTTTTTTGGGAAAATTTTCCTGGCAGCTTGAAAACTGCTGTAATTTAACAGATCATTTCAGGTACAGTATAATAGCATAGCTGGTCATTTATGGTGAGCCTGAATTGTATCTAAGCAATCCTGCAAGAAAGGATTGGAATTTTGGAATTAGGGAATGACATCTTTCAGATTGTTAAAACCAGTCTAAATATACCCCTTAAAACCTTCATTTTCCACCAATGAGAGCTTTACAAAATACAAGGTATGAATATGTTTTAATGCAAGTTGTGGCTCTTAAACAGAGATTCTTTTCCAGCCTTCCTCAAGTGCAATTATCATACAGATGTGTGAACTACAGAATCTCCTAGCTAACATCACCATTACTGAGAATAGCAATTGAAATCTACAACACTGCAGGTGTCCAGACTGGGGAAAGCCCGTTGTGTTCTGTCCTAAATTTACATACTCGAAATCCCCGCGCTTTGATTGGCTAAAGCGCGGGGATTTCTGATTGGCCAGGCGAGCCACGCCGATTGGCCCGATTGAAGTCTCCCGCGATTGGCTCACTCCAAGAGCGGGAGACTTGAATTGCTGCCATTGGCCGCGGCCGCCGCAGCGAAAAGGATAAAAGCCGCGGGCTTTTTCCTTTTCGCCGGTTCGGTTCACAACTGTTAAATAAAGAGCTTGAAACGTAGTCACCGACTCCTGGCGTCTTTTTGCGGACACGACACTGGCGACGAGGGTGGGATCCCGACCTTGAACCGAACCCTGTGTCCGACAAGAACCAGTTTCAGCACCGAAATGGCGAAAATCGCACCGCCCGCCCCCTTCAACCCCGCCACTGAGGACTGGGAATCGTTCTCAGACCGTTTCCGCATGTACCTCGAGTGCACCGGAATGAAGGACGCCCCGGGCCCGCTAAAACGTGCCGTTTTCCTCACCCATTGCGGAACCGAAGTTTTTCAGATGGCCAAAGCATTGGCCAAGCCGGCCGACGCAACCGCCATGGACTGGGACGTCCTCGAACCTATCCTGCGGTGCCATTACGCCCCCGAGGTCCCCATCCTGATACGGCGCAACGAATTTTACCGGCGGGACCAGAAACCGGGCGAAAAATTGAGCGATTTCGTCGCCGAGCTACGGCGCCTAGGAGGGCTCTGCGAATTTGAAGGTCTGAACAGCCTCCTAAGAGACCGGTTCGTACTCGGCCTATGGGACCCTGCACTCCAGAGCCGGCTTATGGCTAAGGGCGACATCAGCCTAGCAGACGCCCTCACCGCAGCCGCAGCCGCAGAAGCAACCCGCACTTCCGCTGACAGCATGCGAAAATCTGACGCGAAGGGCGGAAACAACAACCCGGCAAGGTCGGCCGACCCAAAAAACGAATCAACCGCACACTACGGAGACTTCCAGTCTGCATCCAGCACGTCAGAAGACGAGGAGGACATACATCGCGTGCAGACGGGGCGCGGCGACCAACGGAACCGAAGAGGTCGTAGGTCGAGGACCAACTGTGCCGGTTGCGGCAGCGACCACCCCAGATCAGAATGCCGATTTTTTGACTCTATCTGTCGGCATTGTGAAAAAAGGGGACACATCGCTAGGGTTTGCCGCCAAAAGAAGACTCGCAGTCCACCCAGATGGGACCAACACGATCGTAAGAAGGAAAGCCCCCCGCCCAGGACCAGAGATCGCCAATCGGACGGCCGGTGGGACCGAATCCAGCGATCCTCAAGAGGCGGCGACAGTCGGCGCAAGGAAGAAACCCACCAGACGGTAACCATCGGCCACGCCATCTCCGACGGCGCCAGAAAGGTACACGTAGAAGTCCATATTGAAGGCCAACCATGCAAGATGGAGGTGGACTCCGGGTCCTACCTCTCCATGATTGCATGGCACGAGATAAAACGATTAGTGCCCACCCTCCATAAGAGGAACATAAATGCCCAAAAACTTATTATAAAAGACTACAGGGAAACCGCGTCCCGGTAGTGGGCACCAAGAACTTTAATGTGACTTATAAGGGCCGAACCGAACAACTCCCACTCACGATCGTCGATCGCGACCGCACAAGCCTGCTGGGTCTACAATGGTTCGCCCCGCTTGACATCGCGCTAACGGGAGTCAACCACGTTGCCGACGACGGCTGGGAACAGCGGCTAGCCCAGGAGTTCCGGGAGGTCTTCGACGGAAGCCTGGGCAAGTACCAGGGGCCCCTTATCTCATTTGACCTAGACCCTAGGGTTCCCCCCAAGCGACTAAAACCCAGGCGGGTACCATTCGCCCTAAAACCTAAGATTGACGAGCAGATTGACAAGCTCGTCAAACAGGGGGTGTTGCAGCCGATAGACCATGCCCGATGGGAGACCCCTATAGTGACCCCGGTCAAGCCAGACAGGTCCGTGAGAATTTGTGGGGACTATAAGGCCACCCTAAATGGCGCGTTGCAACAGAGCGCCTACCCCGTCCCAATCGTGCAACACCTACTGCACTCACTGGGAGGGGGCAGGGTCTTTGCCAAGCTCGATCTCGCCCAGGCATACCAACAGTTGCCGGTCGACGAAAAAACAGCGGAAGCCCAGACCATCGTTACCCATCGGGGGGCCTTCAAGTGCAACCGACTCCAGTTCGGAGTCAGCGTGGCACCAGGCATCTTTCAGAGCCTGATGGAACGTTTGCTGCAGGGCATCAAGGGGGTGGTGCCCTATTTCGATGACGTATTAGTGGCGGCGCCAAACGAAGCCGAATTAGAAAACCGACTCAGGGAGGTCTTAACCAAATTTAAAGTAACGGGACTTAAAGTAAAACGAGAAAAATGCCAACTATGCACGGAGCGAGTGGAATTCTTGGGCTACCTTCTCGACCGGCATGGCATTCACCCTACAATTAAAAAAGTGAAAGCTATCAAAGAGGCCCCCTCCCCTAGGTCTAAGACTGAATTACAGGCTTTCTTGGGGTTGCTGAACTTTTATAATGTTTTCCTACCCCAAAAGGCAACGGCGGCGGAGCCTTTGCATAGGCTCCTGGATAAGGCGGCAACCTGGACTTGGGGGAAACGGGAGCAAGCCGCCTTCCAAAAAACCAAAGACCTCCTCACCTCCGACGCCATCCTGATCCAATTCAGCGAAACCTTGCCCTTGGTTGTCACTTGCGACGCATCACCTTTCGGCGTCGGCGCTGTCCTCAGCCATACCCTCCCTGACAAAAGAGAAGCACCCATCGCGTTCTTTTCCAGGACTCTAACCAAACCAGAGAGGAACTATAGCCAGCTGGACAAAGAAGCCTTGGCTATAGTTGCCGCCGTTAAGCGGTTCCACGAATACCTTTACGGCCGCCCCTTCATCATTGTGACGGACCATAAACCGTTGCTGGGCATCCTTGCAGGAAATCGAGCCACCCCGAACATTTTGTCGCCCCGGATGACAAGGTGGTCCGAGTTCCTGGCAGCCTACAGCTACGAACTGATACACAAGCCGGGTAAGAAAATTTCGCACGCGGACGCTTTAAGCCGCTCGCCTTTACCAGACTCTGATCCTGACCCAGCACCAACGACTAACACCCTTAACATCGAAAACCTGCCCAACCTACCCATTACCGCGTCAGACATTGCTCGGGAAACTATCAAAGACAGGCGTCTGGCGTGGATTTTACATTGGGTGGAAAAAGGCTGGCCTGAAAGGGACAAGGACGAATCCGTTAAGACATTCAGAAACCGCCAGACCGAACTCTCACTGCTTAAGGGGTGTATCTTATGGGGTGACAGGGTGGTCATCCCGGACAGACTGCAAGGGAAGGTCTTAGAGATGTTGCATGAGGGGCATCCTGGCATCGTCAGAACTAAAGCCCTGGCCAGGAGTTACGCTTGGTGGCCAGGGATGGACAAGCAGATAGAGGCATGGGTAGCTAAGTGCCAACGATGCCAGGAGACCAGACCCAGCCCACCCGCAGCACCCATCCTGGAGTGGGAAACACCAAGGGGGCCCTGGTCCAGAATCCATTTAGACTTTGCCGGTCCCACAAATGGGCATACCTTTCTAATAACAGTTGACGCTTACTCCAACTGGTTGGAGGTAAGCGACATGAAATCTACTACCACGGAGGCCGTTATCAAAGAACTTTGCAAATTCTTTTCCACACACGGCCTCCCAGACGTCGTCGTCTCCGACAACGGGCCCCAGTTTACTTCCCTCGACTTCGAGAGATTTCTGGCGGAGAGGGGCATCCGCCATGCATTAACAGCACCGGCGCATCCGGCGGCGAACGGTAGGGCGGAACGGATGGTACAATTTACCAAAAAAACCATCCGGAAAATGGACCATGGGGAGATCAATGACAAAATTAATAAACTTCTCTTTATACAACACATCACCCCGAACACCACTACCAACAAAAGCCCAGCCGAGTTACTAATGGGTAGGAAGCTCAGGTCCCCGCTCGACAGATTACACCCAACATATAACCCGGAGCGGCCCCCAGACTCAAGTACAAAATACCGAACATTCGCACCTGGCGACTTAGTGTACGCGAAAAACCTGACGGGGGACCCCCTATGGATCCCAGCCGTCATCACCCAGATCACAGGCCCACGGTCGTACCGGCTCCAAACCACAGATGGGCGAGCCTGGAAACGGCACATTGACCAGCTCAGGTCACGAGCAGCAACAGAGCTCAACCCCCAAAACACGAACCAAGGGGGGAGGGAATACCCGAATAAACAAACGCAAGAAAAAATAAACCAGCAGTACTTACCGGAACGCAGCCATCGCGATCCCCCACCGGAGAAGAACCACTTAGCCAGCTCAACCGACTCGGAGAAACCAAGCGGGAGCGGCGAAACCCGTAGCTCAACCAACCCGGAAGGCCCAGGTGGGAGCCACGGAGAAGGAACCGGCCCGATCATCCAACCGGTTCGCACAGAAGAGGGAGCAGCCAAAAACATGACCGCTCCGGCCGAAATCCAGCTTGCAACTGAGTTGCGCAGGTCAAGTAGGACTAGACGGAGCCCCGCCTACCTACGCGACTACGCAACGTAAGGACTATACCAAGAGGGGAGGGGTGTTCTGTCCTAAATTTACATACTCGAAATCCCCGCGCTTTGATTGGCTAAAGCGCGGGGATTTCTGATTGGCCAGGCGAGCCGCGCCGATTGGCCCGATTGAAGTCTCCCGCGATTGGCTCACTCCAAGAGCGGGAGACTTGAATCGCTGCCATTGGCCGCGGCCGCCGCAGCGAAAAGGATAAAAGCCGCGGGCTTTTTCCTTTTCGCCGGTTCGGTTCACAACTGTTAAATAAAGAGCTTGAAACGTAGTCACCGACTCCTGGCGTCTTTTTGCGGACACGACACGTTGTATATAATCATTTTTGTTCTTCCTCACTGCAGTCGTCAGCTGCCTGTCTCCCTTACATTAACCTGATGAAAATAAAGCTGAATTAGGAAATCTCTTTTGGATTTGAACATCTTCCTCTATAGTGCTCAGACAGAAGCAGCTAGTCGGATAAGTAGCGAAAAATTCAACTTCCACACATCTCTACCTGGATGACTGAAGATGTTCATCAACATAAAACCCAGAATATAGTTAACACAGCCTCCCAATTAGTGAATTCCTCTGCATCATTTGCCCCTTCCCATCTAGACCAAGAAATTAAGCACCAATTTATTTCCATTATGTTGGCATGTCAATGTCAGGCACCCCAGGAAGCAATAAAGACACATGGAATTACCTCTGAATAGTTTCCTTTAAGGTTCCTCACCTATAGACAGAAATCTCATCAAACTAAAGCAACGATTTGCATCACTGTAGATATTTCAGAGAATCACTAAGGAGGAATGTTTATAACTCTGTTCCTCCTGACCAAACTTTCCTCTTTGCTCTCTGGATTGCAGCCCCTCCTTCCTGGGAATCCAGACTTCATTCCACCACAGTCTACATTAGCAGAAACTTGTAAGACTCTGTTAATGTAACCATATGATAAAGTAGAGCTAGTATATCAGGTTGTGCTACTTGTCTAGACAACCTTACCAGACTAGCATCACTTTTGCAAGTCATTTTGATATGGTCTATGAGCTAATCAATAAACTAAACTAACTTTTGCAAGTCTGAAATACTTTCTCCCCCATCACCTTTACAGCTCAAGAAACTAGGGAAGATGTTGGAAGACCCTCTTTTCTAAGCTCTTATCCAACAGCTTCCCAGCTGTGGCTCTTCCTCCTGTTTCCCAAGGTCATTCTCACATACAAGTACATCATTGTCAGCAAAGTCAAAGAATGATGGTGTGTCCCATGACACCCATAAAGAACAGATGAAGTTTTCCGTCGCTCTGTCACACTGATGGCCCTTTAAAACAAAACAAAACGGTGTCCTATAGCAGTGTTTCTCAACGAAGCAACTGTAAGATGTATAGAGTTCAAGCATGCTGGCTTGGGAATTCTGGGAGTTGAAGTCCACATCCAGAAACTGAGCCATGCAAAGAAGCGAAGCCCCATCCACCAGATGCAGACAGCATTTGAAACCACGCTTGCTCTGGGCTGCGGAAAAACTTCTCTCCATGGAACTGGTCCCTTCATGAAAACTTCTCTCCATGGCTCCCAACCTTTTGGGTACTCCCTTATAGGCTGGATATAAGAAGGCAAAGTTATGGAGACCGGCTAAGTATTTCCAAGGCGTATTTGCACATAGTGAGTTGTAAATGGAGAATGATCCCTGGGAATTGTGCCACTCCTCAACCCCATGATTGTAGTTGCATTACTTGGAAAGATGGCCAGATAATTTAGCCACCAAGGTAAAATAATCACATGAAATAAAGGTTGGCTGCTGATTTGTCATCTGAGCAATAAAAGTATTGTTTACTACCCTGTGTTTGAATTAGGATTGCTCCCTAGTAAATATGCTTCCGATTATAACCTTCTTTAACATTGTTTGGATCTGCTTTTAATGAACACTGATTTTTCTCTTTCAAGTCTTATGAATTGCAGTCATTTGTTGTTGTTTTTTTTTTTAAAAAGAGGTAAGTGACTCAATGCATATTTTTAAAAAACCATTTAGCATGTAGAAGAGCTGAACTCATTGTACACAGCTTTGATCTACTCAACTCTGCTTTGGCAAAAGGTTTGTTTTTATAATGCTTTGGAAAGCCAACATAGAGACAAATGTTTCAGAGAATGTCGGAAGAAAACTAGAGCAGGATAAATGTGGAGTTGATCAATGTGGTTTCAAAAGACCAGGAAAGGGTCTGCCTCTTAATAAACTGGTAGAATGGGGAGCTTGGCATGCTGGCATTAAGGTGTATCAAAAAAGTTCATACTAGCAAGCTACCTGTTAGCTGAAACAGAAGTGAGATCAAAGATAGTTTGGCTGGATGGGACTTTGTCAAAGGCCATTTCCAAGCACTTTTGCTTCCAAAGATCAAATTTTGCAAGCTTTTGCAAACATCACCACTGTTCCTCTTCCTTTTCCCCCTTCCTCCCTCTTTCAGGATTTCTTGCTTTTGAAGACTTGACAAGCCCTTCTCTTCTGCAGACACCCCTCACCCATCCATAATTTCAAGATCCATTGAAATACCAGAGGGTAGCATTAATCAGAGGGCAAGGCTGCCAGGTACATATTTTGGCCAGACCAACAATGCATGCCAAACCACAGGTATTTTCTGGGATGGTTCCTGTTATGAAAGCTCTTTTTTTTCCCCATAAAGATTCTTTGTTGCTGTAGCCCTCAACCCCTTTTATTCTCTCTGCTTTTTCCTCCCTACTTTCCTCCCTTTCCTAAGAGAGTTCTTCTTTTCCCAAGATGTCATTCCATTGGCTACTTAACTTTGTTTAGCTATGATCTTTTGTGATAGGAAGAAATGCATTTGCGCTTCCAACCTCAGCCAGGGGCAGGGATCCTTTGATTCTAACTAAGATCAACCAACAACCAACAAAGCCTGGAGCAATCAACAATCAGCCAACAACCCACAAAGCTGGAGTAATTTTTCAAGGATTTAATGGGTTATGTTATAACTTGTAACAAGAGCACAGACATGAGCTGAATTACTTTGGTGTTATTCATAAAAGCAGTATTTCTCACCCTTGGCAACTTGAAGGTGTATGGACTTCAACTCCCAGAATTCTCCATCCAGCATCTTCAACTTACCAAGGTTGAGAACCATTGCATTAAAAGGTGGGCTGAATGGGATCTGTTCTAGATATTATACTGCCAGCTACTTGCCAGCCTGTAGACTTGATGTTGGCACTTTGCTCTTTGCTGGATTTGAAGAAAAAGTATTCACTTTCTTCAGTGCTATTATAATTTCAGTCACTGAACGAATGGTTGTAAGTTGAGACTTACTTGTACGTGTCCATGTTCATCACACGTAGCTTGTTTTTCTCCCATTTATCCTTTTAATCTCACAGTCTTCCTGTGAGGTAGGTCAGGATGGAAGATCATGAGTATGTTTGTAAGTTGTGCAAAGGATTTCTGAGTGTTGAAGTTCAAAGATTTTAAACAGCCAAGCTTGAAAAATACTGCTTTAGGGGTTCAAGGCAGCTTACCCAGAAGTCTACTCCAACCACCCCACCAATAATAGCAACACTACAAGGTGAGTTGGGGTAAGAGAGAGCCCAACTTCACCAATAATGTCAATAAAAAGTCTCAGTCATCCAGGTAGAGTTGTCTAGAAGCTGAATCATGGCAGTTGGACTACGTTTCTTTTTTATTTGAAATGTTTTGTTGTTTATTCAAGCAGCTTTTTCAGTTGCCATGACTTAATTTCCAGTTCACCCAATAATGATCTCATGGGGACTTGAATGTGGGTCTCTCTGACCCAAGTTTTATATATTAACACTACCATTCTTCCTAATACAGATCAAGGTCCAAAGAGAAAGATTCATAATCCGTGGCTAACATGGTTTGGGTATTCAAATTTGTTTGCAAACAGTGTTTTATTGCTGGAAAACAGCCATTTTCAATTAGTAACTGGTCATAAACTGGCTCCCCATCTTCTCTCCAAGGCCAATTCATTTTTATGAATTTCTTAAATGTGGGAAAAATATGGTGATTGGCAATTTACATAGCTGGATGGCAGAAAGAAAGTGGAATTGTTCCATCTCTTGATGAATGACCATTTTGCGTCATTTGCAAGGAACAAAGTTCACCCATCTACTGAATCTTCTACCACTGCAATCGTCTATCATTGCAATCCTGGACCCATTTTGGTGACCCAACATCTAGCTTAAACATCGTCCTTTCTATCTTACATTTTATACTTGTGTTTTGATACAACCCTACACCGTAGGTCAATGTAGGCAATGATGGACAAATGATTTGAGTTGAAATCCTCTCCCATCCTGGTACCTCCAGATGTGTTGGAACCATAGCAATTCTTTGTCTAAGTGAGGTGTTGGCTATACAGGTAGTCCTCAACATACAACCACAATTGAGCCCAAAATTTCTGTTGCTAAGTGAGACATCTGTTAAGTGTGTGTTGCCCATTTTGTGAATCACTGCAGTTATTAAGTTACAAGAATGGTTAAGTGAATCTGACTCCCTCATTGACGTTCTTTGTGGGAATGTTGCAAAAGGTGGATTCCATGACCCTGGGACACTGCAAATGTCATAAATATGTGTCAATTGACAAGCATCTGCATTTTGATCACATGACCCTGGGGCCCAACAGTTGTAAGTGTGAAAGACAATTATAAATTACTTTTTTCAGTGCCATTGTAACATCAAACAGTCACTAAATGAACTGTTTAAATCGAGGGCTCTCTGTATAGGACAATAAAGCTAAGATTTCTGGTTTCAATATATCCAGTAAGATTCATATTGCAAAGTATGGCAAACTTCTTTTATGTAGAATTATAGTTTATGTAGAAAGTTGATTTTTAAGGAATTGTCCTAACAAATCCTAACAAATAGAAAATGCATTAGATTGGAAGACTGTAGATTTACTAGCAGGCTGCCCTGAATCATTCTGATTGTAGCTTGCATGCATTTTATAAAAAGGATAAGAGGAGAAGGGCCAATAGGTTATATTTTTCATGTATTAAAAATCACATTTGCTTTTTGTATGAGTATGAGTATGGTATGAGTAACAGGAAGCAAACCTCAAAGTAAGGGTGGAAATGTGTGAATGTACCTATTTTATTGGGACTATTTTCTAAAAGCAGTTACAAAGAAATCCCACTTTAGAAAAAGAATATGGCTTGGAACATGACATTGATCTGACTGTGAAATATAAATAAGAATAAAAATGTGCCTGCTAGAAAATTGGAATGTAGTATAACTGGTATAAGTTAAAGACATGAACTTACAAGAGTAATAGTTTTAAAATGGAGAGAGATCAGGATAGGCTGGAGAGCAAGCTATGTATAGATTGTAATTTTCAGCATATTCTGAAGCTCAGTTAGAAAAAAAATGTCATTGACTCTATTTGATTGTGAGATAATATATGCACAGAGCACTGAGTCATTTCTAATACTATAGTGATGGTTAAGGCCATAGTCTGGAAACCTGAAATTCATATATCCAGAGGTCCTTTGAGTATTCTCCTTCTGCCATAGCCTTTTCCAGGGGACATTTTACTTGGTCTCCTAACCCCACTGTAACAGAGGACAACTGAGTGGCATCTTTCTGGCAACTAAAGGGTAAACATGCACAAAGTGCAATAATTTCCGTTGTTCCACTTCCTAGCTATGTAACATATAAGCATAATGGCTAGATGCTTTGTCCTTTCTTCCCCTTTTGGGAGAAAACCCAATCTTACAAGAGATAAGCAAAATCAAATTTTGTTTGTTTATTTAAAAAAGAAAAGCTAACATGTAAAAAAACCCCTCTATTTTTATCTTTAAATGGTAATATGCAAACATTCATCGATTGAGAAGATAAATTACAGAGCTGCTCCATTCCAGTCAGCAGTTGGATTAAAAAATAAACTCCCCCCCCCCAAAAAAAAATCAATTTTCAGGCATAATAATGCTCATCTGTTATCAAAAAAGACGCTGCAAAACTTTAAAATTATTATGACAGGTCACTCCTTTCTAAAGCATAACATAACTTTTTACCCAGTTTTACAGTCATTTTTACAGCAGTCCTTAAATGAATTACAGTGGCTGTTAAGTGAATTGTACTGTTGTTAAGGAATCAAGCTTCCCCAATTGCTTGTTGGAAGCCCAGGTGGAAAATCAGTCATTTGGCTGCAAAATGCTGCAACCTTCATAAATCTGAGCCAGTTTCTAAGTGCCAGGATTATGATCACATGACCACAGGAGTGGCACAACGGTCGTAACTTCGAGGATGGGCTACAAGTCACTCTTTCTGAGGCCATTGTAACTTGGGCATTACCTGAGCAATGATTATTGGTAATGGTTGTGAGGCTGAACTCAAAGAAGAGTGCATAAGCCTAAGTAAATTATTACATAAATTATTACATATTGCATAAGTAAATTATTACAGTATAATAATTTAGGAGTTATTCTGGAGAGCCAATCTAAGAAGGATGATGATGAAACTGGAGAAAGCCAAGGTCAAGTGAAAAGCAAATTAATTTCCTCCAAACTACTGTTGTCCAGATGTTATAAAATCCATAACTTCATAGCCTGCAGCAGTGATTTTTTTTTTTTTCAAGCTTGGCAACTCTACAATGTATGGACTTCAACTCCCAGAATTCCCCAGCCAGCATCTTAAAGTTGCCACGTTTGAAAAACGCTGCTCTAGGGTTGATGGAAGCTGAAATCCAGTTCATCTGGAAGGAACATCCAGAAGATCAGGGAAGGCCATATATTGATAGGGAAGAACAGCTGAATGAAGACAACTGTGGGGAAATGGGACAGAAAATCCCAGTAGCCGAAGATAAAATAACCAAAGAGAGGAAAACCCAGTGCAGTTGTGTGCAGGGTAGATGAGGACTTTTTTTTTTTAGAGGAAAGTCTGAAAAGAAATTCAAAACGACAATTGTTCCTTTAAAAAAAAAAATCCTTATAATTGTACAGAATTTAAAAACAATCCAAATCAGGCAATTTAAACTTTTTAAGAAGAAGAAGAAGAAAATAATAGCTCAATATTCCCCCAAATATAAGCATATAGACAAGCCAGAAAAATATACTAGGGAGAAAAAAAAAAACTTAAAGGATAAATGTGTTTGGTCTGGACAGAGGCCTATATATGAGAAAAAGCATTTGCACATTTTTATAGTCTGCAAAAATAACTGCAATCACTTCAATCTCAGTTTTGCAAATCAGTTTCAAGGTTAAATAAGGATTTCTGACGTTCCCTCAAACAACAAGCCACAGGGTGGCAGGCTTTAACGCCTAACCATTCCATGCCATTGCAACAACAAGAGAAATAGAAGAGAGAGAAGGGTTCTGTCTTTTGCAGTGAATAAATTGCAAAATGTGAGTTTTGTGTTCAAGGGCAGAAGGGTACTCCTATGCATCTGTAATGCTGCCCTGGGGCCCATTTAATAGCTTACCAGATCTGAAGCCAAAGGTTGGTGTGCAAAGCAGCAGCAAAAAGATGGCCTGGTATTGCTCCAAAAGATTAATAGACCATGAGAGAGAGAGAAATCAAAAGACTAACCTGACATTAAACTTCTCTGAATGTCAAACTCATTTTCTGTATAAGAAAAGATTATTGATCCTGTTAGAATTGCTCTAGGCCCACTGTGGAATGTTCTGGATGTACGGTAGACCATGGAAGAGAAGAGAAGAAGAATTATAGCAGGGTTATGCACAGCATAACAGTATGAGAGAATTTGAGGTGGGAAAGTGCAGAGAAAAGCAACTAAGATGGTGAAAGGCCTGGAGACTAAAACATAGGAAGATTGGTTGCGGTAAGTGGGAATGGCTAGTCTAGACTAGAGGCTAGAAAGACTAGGAGGTGACATGAGAGCAGTATTCCAGTACTTGAGGTGCTGCCACAAAGAATAGAACTGGAAGGTCCCTTGGACCTTATTTTCCAAAGTGCAAGAGAGCAAAACAAAAAACAATCGATGGAAACTAATTAAGGAGAGAGAAGCAACCTAGAATTCAGGAGAAAATCCCTAACAGTGAGAACAATTAACCGGTGGAAGAGCTTGCCACCAAAAACTGTGGGGGCTTCATCACTGGAGGTTTTTAAGAAGAGACTGGATAGCCACTTCTCTGAAATGGTGTAGGGTCTCCTGCCTAAGCAGGGAGTTGGACTAGAAGACGTTCAAGATCCCTTCCACTTTATTCTGAGGTCTGAGTAACTGAGTAACTGATTGAGATCAGCATCTTTTCAAGAAGCCCCCCACCCCCTCCATCCTGTAGATGCATCTAATCCTCAGTTTATGACCATTCAGAGTTATGACAGCACTGAAAAATATGACTTACAACTGGTCCTTGCACCAACTATCACAGCCTCCCTACAGTCACGTGATTATGCTTGGCATTGAAATGCATTTATGATGGTTGAGGGTCATGTGATCACCATTTATGAACTTTCCAGCTGACTTCCAATAAGCAAAGTCAACTGTGCAAGCTGGATTTCCTTTAACAACCGCACAATTCATTTAACAGAATAGCAAGGCTCCTATGAACAGGGATTTTGTGTGCAATAAATCACTAGTCTCCTCCATTCTAATGCCATGAAGACATATTGTCGGTTTATGATACAAATCGGAAGCTTCTAATATTTCAGTGTTAGATAGATCAGTGTTTCGCAACCATGACAACTTGAAGAGGTGTGGACTTCAACTCCCAGAATTCCATACCACCTCAAGTTGTCTACTATTGACCTCACCCCTTTCCTAAGAGGTCTGTAAGGGGGCGTGCAGAAGCGCACCAATGTGCCTACCATCCCTGTCCTATTGTTTCTTTTATTTTTCTTATTTGTATCCATGTATTCATAACTATTTTTATACTTATACCTATTATCTTGTAAGCAATTGACAAATCAAATCAATAAATAAAGTTGACAAAGTTGGGAAACACTGAGATAGATTTGATTGTAAGTGAGGGAGTCTACTTTGAAAAGTGACTCAAGCAAAAACTTATATACCCACGCCACGCTTAACCTACTCAGTTACAACCTAGAGGCTATGTTTGCATAATGTGATGCACTTGGTTAGTTTTGATCCTGGTTAGCTTCTTGATGTCCTATGTGAATCCATTTGATTTGGTTAATTGATGGTTTAGTGAATCACACAGATTCAACCATTAGATTAAGTCTATTGCATAAATACAGAATTTATGTATTTAAAAATTATTTCAATAACAACTGCCATTAGATAACAACTTCTGGAGGGTTCTTGTCTTAGGCAGAGAACAAATATAGATTTTCCTGGTCAGAATGAAGCCAAGCAGGACATAAGCATAGTGGTCTGTGACATTCACATCTTTCTATTTTGTCAACGGTTTTTACCATTGTTCAAAAAAGCAACAACAGAAGACAGCAAACTAGTTCAACATACCAGGCTAACATTAATTATTTTGAAAGAGAAAGAAACTCATCCACAAATACTAACAATATTTTAAAATGCAACCACACCCCTTCTCAGAAATCACCCAAAACCCAAATAGAGACAGCAATTTACCAGGGAGGGATCTCAAGAAAATTAGGACTGTCCCCAACAAGGGTTCAGTTTTCCTCCTCATCAGCCCACTTACAAAGATGGCCAGCCACTGACTCTGCACATAAAATATGAAACGTGTCATAATCCAGCCGTGCTGGAAAATTTAAAGATTAACTCTGAACACAATTACTTGGAAGTGAGTTATGCTGGGTGTTTTGTATGTACCACAGTTAATAAAGTATGAGCTTGAGGTAAAGTACAGGGTTCTGGCCCTGCACTTCTGATTGGCTGTTAGGTGGCCAGTTCGGATTGGTTAGTTCTAAGGAATCCGATTGGCCCTTAACGGAGATTCTTTATTGGTTAACAGAGCTACGTTCAGAGCTTGTTATTGGACAAATCTTACAAGGGTTGCCTATATAAGGCAGAGTTCACTGTTGTTGTTTTTTGAGAAGTCACTATGCAAATAAAGAGCTGAAAGTTCACCGTTCAGAGGCTGTCTTGATTTATTCCGACCCATGCTCAGTACATAACACTGGCGACGAGGGTGGGATGTGGAGACGTCTGAATCGAAGAAGCCAGGAAGCAACACCGAGCACGTGACAGACGACGCCAACAACGGAACCATGTCCGGCGGCATTGTACCACCCGCTCCGTTCGATCCAAACCAAGAGGATTGGGAATCCTACATGGATCGCTTCCAAATGTTTCTCGAGACGAATGACTTGAAGGACGCCACACCAGCAAAGAAAAGGGCGTTGTTCCTGACGCATTGCAGCCCAGTCGTATTTAAGATGGCTAAAGCGCTCGCCAAACCTCGAGAAGTGAAAGCCATGAGCTGGGACGACCTCAAACCCATCCTGAGAGGCCATTACATGCCAACCGTGCCTATACTTGTGAGACGCCACGAGTTTTATCAGAGGAACCAACGAAAAGGGGAGAGCATGGCTGATTTCGTGGCGGACCTCTGAAATTTAGGAGGCCTCTGCGGGTTCACTGATTTAGAAGAGGCACTAAGGGATCGAATAATTCTGGGATTAGATGCACTAGGCGTGCAAAGCAAGCTGATGGCGAAAAGCGACATCAGCCTTGCTGATGCCATCGCCGAAGCCACGGCTGCAGAGGCGACCAAGAAGTCGGCTGCGCAACTACAGCGAAACCACACCCCGGTGCCACCACAACCGGCCAGCGAAATCTCACTTAGCACAGAAGGGCAGCTTCTAACAACGCACCATGAGGACCTCTCTTCGTCGTCAGACAGCGATGAAGAAGGGGTCCATCGACTGCGGTCCGACTGGGACCCTCGTCAGAAGCCCTTACACCCTTGCGCTGGCTGTGGAGCCAACCATGCCAGGTCCGAATGCAAATTCCGCGACGCACTCTGTCATGAGTGCGGAAAACGAGGACACATCGGGCGGGTCTGCTGCAGCTTGCCAGGACTCAGCCAGGCCTCAAAAGAGGCTAACTATCGCCAATCGACAGGAAGCCGTCCTGTAAGGCGAATGCCAGTAAACCACTCCTACAGAAATCCAGCCGTGCAGGGAGAAGAGGCTCACCATACTATCACTATCGGTCATGCCTCAACCTTGGACACTAAGAAAATCAGAGTCACGGTAGCCATCGAGAACCAGCCGTGCCACATGGAAGTAGATTCGGGATCGTCCCTCTCGATGGTGTCGTGGAAGACACTCAAGCAACTCATCCCCACTATTCAACGCCAAGATCTCCAATTTCAATGCCTCATCTTCAAGGACTACCAGGGGAATCGAATCCCCGTCATCGGGTCCTGCCGAGTCCGAGTCTCCTTCAAGAAGCACACAGCGTACTTACCTCTAACGGTCATCGATAGAGACAGGCCTAGCCTACTAGGCCTCCAATGGTTCGCGCCACTCGGCATTGAAGTGGCCGGTGTAAACCGAGTCGATGGTTGTGATTGGGAGGAAGATCTTATCTCTGAGTTCAGTGACATCTTCACGGACAGCTTAGGTGAGTATAAGGGGACCCCAATCTCATTTAGTCTAGATCCAAAAGTAGCTCCTATTCGTTTGAAGCCCTGTCGAGTTCCGTTCGCCCTTAAATCAAAAATCGACAAACAACTCGACAAACTAATTGCTCAAGGGGTATTGAAGCCTATTGATCACTCCCCATGGGAAACACCTATTGTAACACCCATTAAGCCAGACGGGTCAATACGAATTTGTGGGGACTACTGGGCCACATTAAACCACGCCCTTCAGCAGAACGCGTATCCAGTTCCAGTGGTACAGCACCTCCTCCATTCCTTGGGGGGAGGGAAGGTTTTTGCTAAATTGGATTTAGCTCAAGCTTATCAACAATTACCTGTGGATGAAAAAACGGCTCAGGCCCAAACTACTGTAACGCACAGGGGTGCCTTGAAATGTACCCGACTGCAATTCGGAGTTAGTGTAGCTCCAGGGATATTTCAGAGCCTTATGGAAAGGTTATTACAAGGAATCAAGGGCGTGGTCCCTTATTTTGATGACGTATTAATTGCAGCCCCCACAAACAGAATCTTACAGGACCATTTGAAATGTGTGCTAAAAAATTCCAAGAGGCCGGACTTAGGGTGGAAAAAGATAAATGTAAATTGTATACTGACAGTGTTGAGTTTCTAGGGTACCGGATTGATAGCCAGGGCATTCATCCTACCGAAAGTAAATTAAAGGCTATAAAAAACGCTCCCAGGCCATGAAACAAGGCTGATCTCCAGACGTTCTTAGGCCTCATTAATTTCTATAATGTATTTTTACCGCACAAGGCAACTGTTGCTGAACCGTTACACCGGTTATTAGATAAAAAAGCATTGTGGGTATGGGGTTACCGGGAAGAGCAAGCATTCCGGAATGTTAAAAAACTGCTCATATCTGACTCTGTACTTATGCAGTATAACGAGACTTTGCCGTTAGTTATAACCTGCGATGCATCGCCCTTCGGCGTAGGCGCCATTTTGAGCCACGTACTGCCTAATGGGAACGAAGCCCCTGTTGCATACTTTTCGAAGACTCTTTCAAAAGCAGAGCGAAACTATGGACAAATTGATAAAGAAGCTTTTGCAATCGTTTCAGCTGTAAAAAAATTTCATGAATATGTGTATGGGAGGGTTTTTACCATTGTGACTGACCACAAACCATTGCTAGGGATAATAGCCGGGGACAAGCCAACCCCCTACATATTATCCCCTAGAATGACCCGATGGTCAGAATTCCTAGCTACTTATAATTATCGGCTGCAATATCGCCCGGGGAAAGCCATTCCCCATGCCGACGCATTAAGCCGAGCACCGCTTCCAGAGACTCTCGACGATCCGGCACCAATGGCAACCATGTTTCAAATCGAAGCACTCAACTCGCCGCCTATGACCGCCCGAGACATCGCGAGAGAAACCAAACGAGATCCCACCCTAGCTCGAGTCCTAGGCTGGGTAGAACGTGGATGGCCATTGGATCAAATACCCGATGACGTCGCACCATTCAAATCTCGTCAGACTGAACTGTTCTCCCAAAGGGGCTGTATCATCTGGGACGATAGAATCGTTGTCCCAGAATGACTCCGGAAGACACTGCTGCGAATTCTGCACGAGGGCCACCCCGGCATCGTGCGAATGAAGGCGCTTGCACGAAGCTACGCATGGTGGCCAGGCATGGACCGGCAAATCGAGCAATGGGTTAAAACGTGCCCCAATTGCCAACAAGTTAGCAACGCCCCACCAAAAGCCATACCTACAGAATGGGAGACGCCATGTGGACCCTGGTCCAGAATCCACCTGGACTTCGCAGGGCCAACCAAGGGCCATACCTTCTTGCTTACAGTCAATGCATACTCCAATTGGTTAGAAATTCATCGTATGACGACTACGACCTCTGAGGCAGTGATCAAGATTCTAAACAGACTCTTTGCAACCCACGGATTGCCAGACGTCCTGGTATCTGATAACGGGCCACAGTTTACTGCGCTAATGTTTGAGCAGTACCTCGCTGACTGCGGCATCCGCCATGCGCTCACCTCGCCTGCGCACCCTGCGACCAATGGCCGAGCGGAACACATGGTCCAATTTGTTAAAAAGACTGCAAAAAATGGACTATGAAAATATAGATGCCAAGGTCAACCAAATTCTCTTTTTACAACACATAACTCCACATAGCACCACCGGCAGAACACCTGCCGAACTACTGATGGGACGAAGACTCCGCTCCCACTTCGACCGGTTGCACCCTGCTTACGAACCGGAAAAGCCAATAGGATCCACCGGACGCTGTTGCATCTTCCAGGTAGGAGACCTTGTTTACGCACAGAACTTATCGGGCGACCCGCTATGGATAGAGGCGACGGTAGTATGCGTGACCAGCCCCAAATCCTACGTAGTGCAATGCCTTGACAATAAAATGTGGAAATGGCATATCGACCAATTACGGTCACGACTCGCAATGGCCAGTCACCAACTCCCCCACGACCAAACCGAGGGGGGGGGGAGGTACGGAAGAAGATGAAGTTCCAGGGAGCCTGTTCGAAGGGAACAACGAACTAAGCGATACTCAGGAAATGGAGCAGGAAGAAGAAATGTTTGCACCGCAAGAAATGGCAGCTGAACAGGAAGCAGAACCACTGCCAAACAACAATCTACCTCAACAGGATTGCAACCAACCAATCCAATGAAAATCCGAAAGACTTAAAAGACAACCGTCCTATCTGAAGGACTATATAACCACACAGTAATAAGAAGCCAGGGGGAAGGGGTGTTTTGTATGTACCATAGTTAATAAAGTATGAGCTTGAGGTAAAGTGCAGGGTTCTGGCCCTGCACTTCTGATTGGCTGTTAGGCGGCCAGTTCGGATTGGTTAGTTCTAAGGAATCTGATTGGCCCTTAACAGAGATTCTTTATTGGTTAACAGAGCTACGTTCATAGCTCGTTATTGGACAAATCTTACAAGGGTTGCCTATATAAGGCAGAGTTCACTGTTGTTGTTTTTTGAGAAGTCACTATGCAAATAAAGAGCTGTGAGTTCACGGTTCAGAGGCTGTCTCCATTTACTCCGACCCATGTTCAGTACTTAACACTGAGTGTAATAGGATTGTAGCTTGTCTGACTTGTAGAAGGTTAGAAAGGCTAGAAAAGGAATGCTCCTCCATGAAACCTTTCTGGAGGAGTGACAGGGAGCCATTTACAACTGTGTTTCCTGTATTCCCGTCTGAGCTTCCCACAGTGGGATCTTAGCCCCTGGCTCAGCTCCTGATGGCTGGAGATGGCATTACAAAGTCAGCTATTCATGGCAATGCACGGTGCAGTCTGCCGACAGCAGGCCTATTACTAACCACAACAATTCAGTACATCTCCTTTGGCCGGCTCCATGTCTCAAACAGTGGTCTAAAAGGCATGCTAGCCCAGAAAGATGCTGTCATTTGGATCCTGGTCCCACTCAAATGGTGGGGAATGGAAGGAGGGAGGGAGGGAGGGAGGGAGGGAGGGAGGAAAGGAAGGAAGGAAGGAAGGAAGGAAGGAAGGAAGGAAGGAAGGAAGGAAGGAAGGAAGGAAGGAAGGAAGGAAGGAAGGAAGGAAAGATGAATCGTGGGGAGGAAGGGAGGAACAAAGGAAGTTTCCACTTTCAGCAACACCTCTTCCATTTGGGAGATGGTGATGGCTCTTTAGCAGATAATAAGTAAGATTTCAAAGGCCGAAGAAGAGTTTTGAGAATGGATGAAGCCAACAGCCCTTCTCAGTCAGCATTCCTGTTCCCCCAGGGGTTGGAGAGAGGTATTTGGGAAGCTCCCTGTTGCGTCCGTCGCGGGAAAGGAGACTCAGAGCCAGTGACTCAGTTTCAGCTCTTTATTTGGTCCCGAGATCGGCTCGGGCTCCAAAGGAAAAACAGCAGCTTTTATTCTTTGGCTGTGGCGGCCGCAGCCAATGGCGCCGCTTTGAATCTCCTGCGATTAGTTTCTCCCAATCGCGGGGGATTTGCGGCGGGCCAATCAGTGCAGTTCGCTCAACCAATCAGATCGCCATGCGCTTGACCAAATGCTATGCGGTGTTTACAAGTATGTTAATGACCGTACAGAACACTCCCAAGTATGTAACTTAGAACATTGACACAGCCTTATACTAAATAATGTTATAGGAAGACAAACTGGTGACTCTCCAGCTGTGTGAGGATTGCAATTCCCAACATTCCCAAGCAATTTATTCCCCAAATCCTCTAGCAATCCTCCATCACAACTGGAAGACATTAAACTGGAGAAAGCTACTCCCTATCAATCAACATTATGACTGCAAATTTTATGATAGGAATCTTTTCCAAAAGCTGGAAATTGAAACCGGATACTTGAGGGATGTAGGCATTCAACGGTTTTGTCATTTTGAGAACATGCTGTCGGTGCTTTCAGAAAATTATTGCAAGAATGAGCATGGTCAATCACAAAACAATATTTCAAAAGAAGACAATCTGGAAAGAGTTTTCTGCTCCACACTTTCAAACAAACACTTCCAAACTCCTGAGCTAAGCTGGTGGGTTCTCCAGCTTAGCTCACAGCTGGTAGCTATGTTTTCCCAGTGGATAAGCAGCACAAAGCTTCATTTATTGATCCTTCTGCAGACAACCTGTCTCCTGCTAACCATACATTTAGCAAATCTGTGCATTTCGTTCAAGTGGAAGCGGCAATCAACCATCTCTCTTTTGACCAAATGACACTTTTGGAAACCAGCTGAAGTTCAACATAACCTTCAAAAACAACATGTGAACAAGGCCAGCTCTACCATTAGGCAAAGCATGGATCAACCTCACATGGTAGAACCTGAGGAACAGGGGCAAAGTGTTAGAGAACAGACTGTTGTATGCTGAGCAATCTTCTGTATAACACCCAAGAAGTACACAGCTTTAGTGGGGACAGAAGAATTTGCCTTAGTTTAAAACTTGCTGAGAAATATTTTATGATTGAGTATATATCTATCTATCTCTATCTATATAGAATAGATACAGATATAGATATATAAATAAAATGAGATATATTAAGAAGTTAGTGATTTACTTGGGGGGATACTTTAAAATATATACATTTTAAAATATACCGTTGATTATTTAATGGATACTAGAAATGTATAATGAGAGTATTTTATTATGATTAAAGTAGGGGAATGAAAAATGCCATGTGGATCCTAAATATATTGGCTTTATTTTACTTTTACTCTTTTTAGATTGTTTATTATATATCGGCTTAGAGAAAATCAAGGATAATAATGATGTGCAATGTAAAATAAAATAGGTGGTAAGCTGAAAATGGAAATAATAGGGGATAAAGAATTGAAAACCTGTGTGGATGAAATGATATTGATATTGAATTAATGAATTGAAATATGAAATGCAAATTTATTTAAAGATGAGTGAAAGAGATAACGATATGAGATATTCTATAAGATTAATGGAAATGAAAGTATGACTAGGTACAAATGTTATAATCCAGAATCATGTTGCTCACATGAAGAGATGTGTAAAAAAATAAAAAAAACTTTTTATTAAAAAAAAAGAATCTGCCTTACCCAAATCTTGCTGTAAAAGTCAACCACCAATCCTCTTGGCTTCTAAAAAGCTCTGACCCTGCCATTAGAGAGAGCATAACCATCACTTTGGGAGGTGAATTGTGGCTAGGGCTGAACTTCTTCACCCCGAGCAACTTTTTCTTGAACCTCAAATGTGTTATTCTCTGCAGTGACTTAACCTCAGCACCACATTCAGCAAAACCCCAGAAAGAGTGCAGAGAAGAGCAATAAAGAGGAGGTTGAAACTTACGATGAATGGATGCAGGAATTGGGTACTTCTATAAAGAGAAGACGTAGGGGTGACATGACAACAGTGTTCCAATATTGGAGGGGCTGCCATCAAGAAGAGGGGTTCAACCTACCTTCCAAAGCACCAGAAGGCAAAAGAAGAAGGAATAAAACTAATGAAGGAGAGAACCAACCTAGAACAAAGGAGAAATTTCCTGACAGTTAGAACAGTTAACCAGTAAACCAGGTTGCTTCCAGAAATTATGAGCGCTCCATCGCTGGAAGTCTGTAGAATCCAGTTGCCTCCTGAAAAACATCCATCACTGGAAGTTTTCAAGAAGAGATTGGAGAGCCACTTGTCCAGAATGGTATCCTCCTTGTGCAGGGGGTTGAACTAGAAGACTAGATTCCTTCCAACTCTTGTTATTCTATATTCTTCTGTTATGTTTAAACAGAAGTCCAGTGAAATGTTTATTTTCTATCCCCCTAAGGGCAGAGTTAGCAGATAATTGGACGTGCACAGGAGGACAATTGGAAAGGAGGACAATTTTGCAATTGGAAAAACTGCAAAAAAAAACAAAAAAAAGGTACTTAGGCTTCCATGTAATGAAATTACTTTTTGCAGTATTGGGAAGGTTGAGTTTTCCCATCACAGAAATGTGCACACTCAGGAGGCAAAAACCATCAGTGTGTAATCAGGGGTCCCCAAACTTGGCAACTTTAAGTCTCGTGGACTTCTTGAAATTAGAGAGCAAGAGGATAAACAATTTTATGAAATTTGGGATCTTTTCTATCAATGGTTAGACGACAAAATACAATAATAGAATATCTAGAATGTGAGACAGCAAGGAATATCTTTATTTTTTCTTTTTCTTTTGTTATTTGATATTATATCTATAAAGAGTTTGTAGGACAGATCTGGTATGATTACATGATTTGTTATAGAATAAACTGTTTAAAGTATTGTTATCTCATAAAGCATGAATGATTAAAAGTATAGTCAAATGATTTTTTAATAGCAATATTAGGCTATATAAGCTTGGATTGACAATATGAATTGTTATGTAATATAATTGTAATTGAGACTACGAAATGAATGCACAAAACTGATGAACCAACCGACACACTGTATGTACACAAGAGCGTTGATGTTTTTATGTCTTGTTTGTTTTTGTTTGTTTGTAGAAAATCAATAAAATTGTTTTCAAAAAAAAAAAAAAGTCTCATGGACTTCAACTCCCAGAATTCTGCAGCCAGCATAGCTAGCTGGAGAATTCTGGGAGTTGAAGTCCACAAGTCTTAAAGTTGCCAAGTTTGGAGACCTCTGATTAAGGTCTTGTCAATTTCAAGGAGCAGCACAAAACAGGGTACTGATCAACTAATTAACAGAGCTAAGTTTTTAAATTTGCTATTAGCCTTATTGGGAAGAACTGTTCAGGAAGAAATAATTGGATAGTCAAATAAGTCGAATAATATTTGATTTTAAGGATGTGCCTGCTGGATGGAGAATATGGGCATAACAAGAAGGACATGTCCTCCTTTTGCCCGGCAGCTGGTAAGCCTACCTAAGGAGGCACTTAAGGTGACATCTATGTACACTCAATGCAAGGGTCTTCAAGCTTTGACAGCTTTAAGACTTGTGGACTTCAACTCCCAGAATTCCTCCTCCAGTCATGTTAGCTCAGGAATTTTGGGAGTTGAAGTCCACAAATCTTAAACTTGCCAAGTTTGAAGACCCTTGACCTAATGGAATGAGCGGGAATGGGTGGGAATGAGCTACAAAACTGGGACCAGAGGGGAAGAAGTCCTCCTACAAAAACTTTGGTTGGGAAACTTCTTTGGTTCACCCTTGTTTGTCTCCAAGGAATGTTCTGTGCAATCTAGACTCGACGTAGCTCTGACTTCATATCTTTTCTGAAATCGGTTCAATGGGATCAAGCTGTTTCCTCCAGAAAAGCCAAGTTGCACACCACTCCACACACAAGTCATAAGCTTTTTTTTTTCTTTTTGTGCTACCTGTGATCTTACGTTTCCATCCTCAGAAGAACCTTTGGCATTCAATGGGAGATGCCTCAATCAAATGCAGGAGGTCAAGGGGACTGCAGATTTTTGGACTTACAGGCAGTTGCACACATAGGATAAAGTGAGAAGGTAGATTGATGGGAGAGAATATAATTGATCTCCATTTTATTTTTGAGTAACAAAAGGGAAGTTTTTATTCCTTCAGGATTTACAGAGTGATGGGAAACAGAATGAACCCTTTTCTTTATTCACCATGAAGTCAACAAAGAAAAAGACAATCTTGGATCTTCTTCACACTGTTTTCAAGGGGTTAAGAAAAAGAAATGATGAAGAGTGGAAATACCCTGAATCAATGCTGTCAGTCTCCCACAACTAAATGTTGGCAAGACATCACAGGGACTTTACATGGTTAACCTAAGGTGCATAAGCATGGTTCTTAGTTCCGCATCTTCACATTAGTGGAAGACTTACAGACCTAGCAAGAATTAAATCAAACAAGACTTTATTGCCTGATGCTAGTGTTTCAATCAGAGTAATTCAAACCTTTAGGTCTTTCCTGTTGTCCTTCCCATACATTGATGGGTTCTTTGCATGGCCATTTGGCAAACCATTCCACCAGTTCTCAGCAGATTTCTGTCAATGCTAACCTTACCCACTTTCTTCAGTTTCCTTTCAGTAGGGTCTTAATTTCTACCAAGGTGTTATTTAAGTCACGCCTCGATTGCTTCTGACAATAATTGGTTGTGTTCACCCTCTACAATGAGAAATCTCAAGAAGTTAATCATCAGGATGCCATATTATTTCAATAAAGATGAAAAGACGTGGGTTTCAATACCACCCATAAGGCAGCCTTTCAAACTTTGGAATGCCACAAACCACTAACATTTCAAACTGCAGACTAGTCAGGGGAGAGCTGTTTTTGTCTAGAATAACCCAAAAAAAAAAAAAACCTATCAGAAAGGCTGAGCACTGAAGAATGGATGCTTTCGGATTGTGGTGTTGGAAAAGACACTTGAGAGTCCCTTGGATTTCAAGGAGATCAAATCAGTCCGTCTTAAAGGAAATCAACCCCAACTGTCCTTTGGAAGGCCAGATACTGAATCTGAAATTCAAATACTGTGGCCACCTAATGAGAAAAGAGGACTTGTGGAAAAAGACCCTGATGTTGGGAAAGATGGAATGCAAAAGGAGAAGGGGACGGTGGAGGAAGAGACCGTTAGTTAGGGTCATCAAAGCAATAAACAGTGGTGCTCAGGGTGGCCTGGTGTGCTGTGGTCCATGGGATCATAAAGAGTTGGACATGACATAGCGACTGGACATCAAGGTAAAACAAAAAGAAAGAAAGAAAGAAAGAAAGAAAGAAAGAAGGAAGGAAGGAAGGAAGGAAGGAAGGAAGGAAGGAAGGAAGGAAGGAAGGAAGGAAGAAAGAAAGAAAGAAAGAAAGAAAGAAAGAAAGAAAGAAAGAAAGAAAGAAAGAAAGAAAGAAGAAGGAAAGAAAGAAAGAAAGGAAGGAAGGAAGAAGGAAGGAAGGAAGGAAGGAAGAAGGAAAGAAAGAAAGGAAGGAAGGAAGGAAGGAAGGAAGGAAGAAAGAGAAAGAAAGAAAGAAAGAAAGAAAGAAAGAAAGAAAGAAAGAAAGAAAGAAAGAAAGAAAGAAAGAAAGAAAGAAAGGTAGAAGGAATTTGGTAGCATTTTTTCAATAAGACACCTGATTAAAAGGCTTGAGCTCACAAAAACTTCTTGATGGAAACTAATTAAGGAGAGATGTAACTTGGAATTAAGGAGAAAATTCCTAACAGTGAGGACAATTAACCAATGGACAATTAACTAATTGCTTTCAGAAATCGTCTCTTTTTAAGAAGAGACTGGACAGTCACTTGTCTGAAATAGATTAACAAATTAACAGATAATCAGAGTTGGAAGGGACCTTGTAGGTCATCTAGTCCAACCCCCCACCCAAGCAGGGGACCCTCCACCATTTCTGACAAATGGCAGTCCAACCTCCTCTTGAAAGTCTCAAGTGATGGCGCTCTCACAACTTCTGCATGTTCCATTGACTGATTGTTCTCACTGTCAGAAAGTTTCTCCTTATTTCCAGGTTCAATCTCTCCATGTTCAGTTTCCATCCATTATTCCTTGTCTGGCCTACAGGTGCTTTAGAAAATAGCTTGACCCCCCCCTCCCTGTAGCAGCCCCTCAAATATTGGAAGACCGCTATCATGTCTCCCCTGGTCCTTCTCTTTACTAGACTAGCCAAGCCCAGTTCCTGCAACCGTTCATTGCATGTTTTAGTCTCCAGTCCTCTGATCATCCTGGTTGCTCTTCTCTGTACTTTTTCTAGAGTCTCAACATCATTTTTATAATGTGGTGATAGGTGTGGTCTTACTAAGGGCTTTATAGAATGGTATTAGCAGGGGTGGACTAGAAGACCTTCAAGGTCCCTTCCAGCTCTATTTGGATTCCAATTCTGCCTGTTTAATAACAATTTTAATAACAGTCAAAAAGGTGCTACTTCAAAACTTCAAATAAGACAGAACTGTCTCATCACTTTGATGTCTCAAATTCAGAAACCTGCTCTAAATAATACAGCTCAACTAAGCTGAAGTTGAAATGCTGAAGAAATGCAGTGGTTTCGGAACATAAAAAGGATGGGGGAAAATCTTCCATATAAAGAATTCATTTTGAGTTGGATGGAATTTCTTGATAATAAAAACATTAGAAAATTTGGTCCTTGTGGCTTTATTTGGAGAACTGGGAAAATGAAGAGAAATAGCTTCATATCCTTTTTCAGTGTGGATGGTAAATGGGTACTTAAGAGTTTTTCTCTTATTTAATAGCCCTCACCTGTTTAATAATGTTGATACAGTATACTGTTAGATAATTAAAGGAATTTTAAAGGCTGTATTTCTTAAGAAGCAACAGCTGCATTCCTAAATTCAGTAGCCAGAGTTTGATTTAAAACTGGTTTGATGTAGAAATTGAGATGCATATTTGTGGTTCATGGCTGAAATTTTCTCCCAAACTTTTAGGGGAATGAATGAAATAGATATATAAAAACATAACAGTCTGATAAACTTTCATCTGTAAACTACAATTATGTGCATCAATTTCATTAAAAAGGGAATCAAGAGCAGCTAAATTCTTCATTAGGTGGTAAGTTCCTGTTGCTTCAATTGAATTAAGAGTTACAGTAAACTCCTATTCTCCTGCTTTGTCTGGATAAGATGGAGAACATAATCTTGTAGGTTTCTGGCTTCCTATGTATGTCTGAACTCTGTCAAATGTGAACCATGCTTTTCCTTCTTGCTCAGCTTGGCTAAGTAGGAAATGTGTGGTTTTCCTTTGTGACTATGTAAGTGAAAATTTAATAACCAGTTCTCTTTCACTGAACTGGTGTCAGGCCCAGGCAACCAAATCCACACATAAACAGTTCACATTGACTAGTTTATTTTAGTTCTACCTATAGTACAAGAATCTCCCCATACTGCTTGCCTTCCCTTGAGAACAAACAGATAAGGTTCCATGGAACTGGTATGTGTGTGTATGTGTAACGGGGGGGGGAGTGTGTGTGTGTGTCCACATCTCTTGCTGTTGTGCAATGACTCAAGACTAATTCCCCGCTTCATCCCTCCTCCTTGGCTGGCTGAGAATTTCCCAACTGGCCAAATGACACCCCTAGGTTGCTAATTTCTGGAGCATTCATCTGCCTCTTCTTTGCCCCTATTTCAGTGGTTGCTAAAATAGTTATGAGAAAAGATTAAACATAGGAATTTCTCCTAAGTTAGTATTTTAAAAACTATTTCATTCCATCCTCAACAATATGATGGACTGTATATTAGATGGAGCCAGAAAAAAGAGAGAATGGGAATGGGGGAGGCACTGTGTGATTTCCGTTGTCCTTTTGTTATCTCTATTCCATATTGTGAAGGAAGAGGATCCTCACTTTTAATTTTACATTCTTATTTTTCAGTTGCTAAATAGTATAGCATTAAAAAAATGCAAAAATGTTATTGGGTTTGACAGATCTTCATGGTAAGGCAGATCTCTAAGACTAGAATGGGAATAACAGAAAAAAACTGCCCAAAGTTCATTGGAGTTGTCCAGAAAAAAAAAGTGTAAAGTCAAGTCCAAAGTAAAATAAAGTAAAGTAAAAGAGATTGGATGGCCATTTGTCAGAAATGATGTAGGGCAGGGGTCTCCAACCTTGGCTCCTGGAAGCCTGGCGGACTTCAACTCCCAGAGTTCCACAGCCAGCTGGCTGTGGAATTCTGGGAGTTGAAGTCCGCCAGGCTTCCAGGAGCCAAGGTTTGAGACCCCTGATGTAGGGTCTCCTGCTTGGGCGGGGCAGTTGGACTAGATGACCTACAAAGTCCCTTCCAACTCTGATTATCTGTTATCTGTTAAATCTGTTTAAAAGATGGAGTGGAGTGGAGTGGAGTGGAGTAGAACAGAGTAGAGTAAAAATAGTTGTGATAGCAGTCACAAAGGAGAACCCAACAAGACTTGTATGCTGGTTGTTTTCCTAACTTGTTCCAAACTCACAATTTATGACAACCAAAACCAGGACAATGGTTCCAGTGAAGGAATGGGTGGACCTGGGCACGCTGACCCTCTTCCAGCTGCATTTTACAGTCTTCTTTGACACTGGATATTTTATTTTTTAAAAAAGCATAATTGTACTTCTCCCTTGACTTTGTTAGGATTTTCTGTCAACATTTCTGAGAGAAGGACAATGTTTTTAGAGTGGGTGTTCAGGATACATTCTTCCAAACATTCAGCTAAAATATTTGCAGTTTTCAGTCTGCAAAATAGAGGAGTTACAAAAACAAGGAAGGAGTAAAGAACCAAAGGCTGGATAAGTTTCACTGGAGCTTGGCCACCTGGATTCAGAAGAACAAGGAGTTCAAAATATCTCCCGAAAAAAGATTGGATTTGGCTGAAGACCTGAAGAAAAATGCCCTGCTGGTTAGCAGAGTGGAAGTACTCTGGTATTCAAGAGGTAGTTGGAGCATGGATGGAGTCGAGGTTATATTCCATCTTTCTGGTGTTATAGCCTCCTCTGATGTATTTTTTCCCTGCGTTGTGAAAATACAGAGGCTACAGTCCTAGGCCATGGGGATAGTACAGTAGAAGAAAGTCTGCAACTTTATGACCCCAATTAAGCCCCAAATTTTCATTCCAAGGCAAAGAAGTTGTTCAATGAGTTTTACTCCATTTTATGACCTTTTTTTGCCACAGTTGTTAAGCGAATCACTGAAGTTATTAAGTTATTAAGTGAGTCATGCAGTGGTTAAATGAATCCAGCTTCCCTATTGACTTTGTATGTTGGAATATTAGAAATGGAACCTCCACAACTTCTGGAGGCCAGTTGTTCCACTGGTTAATTGTTCTAACTATCAGGAAATTCCTCCTTAGTTCTAGATTGCTTCTCTCCTTCATTAATTTCATTCCTTGATTATTTTCCACCCATGACTTCTTGTCCTGCCCTCAGGGGCTTTGGAGAACAACTTGACTCCCTCTTCTTTGGGGCAGCCCCTGAGATATTGGAAAACTGCTATCATGTCTCCCCAGTCCTTCTTTTCATTAAACTAGACATACCCAGTTACTGCAACTGTTATCATGTGGCTGTGGTGTAGAGTTGTAATTGCAGGAATGTGCTTATCTTGGATGGCAAACCTCAGATAAGGAATGTTTCCAAGCAAATACAACTCAGGCAAACAAAGTCACTAATGTAAAGGAGGATTAGAGACAGGAAGTAAACATATGTTAGACTTTAACTAGAGATAATTAATTGTGTTAATTACTATGCTAAACAGTAACGAAAGTTAAGCAGAAACCAAAGTTAACCAATGTTGGAGGATTACTAAAAATGTGTATAAATGCAAGACTAGACTCCAATAAAGTTCATCATGAATCAGTTGATCATGATCAAACACCTCAACTGCCTCGTCATTACAACACTCTGGGACAATCCAACAATCATAAATACACGCAGTTGTAATTTTGATCATGTGGCCATGGGAATGCTGCAATGGTCATAAGTGTAAAAAACAGTCATGCATTAGTTTTTTTCCTGAGCTGCTGCAACTTTGAATGTTCACTAAATGAATGGTTGTAAGTTGAACTTATGGGATTCCAGAGTACCTGTGCTAGGGGATCCCATAAGTTATCTGGAGGGACCCTAATACAGAGGTTTCCAACCTCTGGGCGATGGTCCACTATTGGGCCATGGCCTACTTGCAACTGGGCTGCTGGCTGGTACATATACAGCTGAAGCGCAAGTTGTGATGTGCGTGCATGTACATGTGCACTGACCTACCACTTGAGTGTGTGCGCCAGCCTGTAGCCTGGTTGCAAATAGGCATGGCCCAGTAGTGGATTGTGGGATGGGGGCTGGGAACCCCTGTATTAGGATCAGTGGTGGATTCAAATAATTTAACAACTGGTTTTCTGCCCTAATGATTGCTTCCAACAAACAGCTCACCAAACGGCTCAGAAAGTTAACAATAGGTTCTCCCAAAGTGGTGCGAACTGGCTGAATCCCACCACTGATTAGGATCCCTCCAAAAAACCTCTGGGCTTGATATGTGTTACAGCCTATTGGCTGCCAGCCCCTCCAGCAGCTGAATCAAAGGAGGAGGGGCTGGAGTCAAGATCAGCATCAAGGCAACCTGAGAGCTCCGAGGGAGAAGAGGGAATGGAGCACTGGTGGGATTCAGCCAGTTCGCATCACTTCGGGAGAACCGGTTGTTAACTTTCTGAGCCGTTTGGTGAACTGGTTGTTGGAAGAAATTATTAGGGCAGAGAACCGGTTGTTCAATTATTTGAATCCACCACTGGAATGGAGCTGGCAGAGAGAGAGAGACAAAAGCAGAGCCTGGGCCATCCGCCAGGGCTGAGATGGAGAGTCAACAGCCCCCAGGTCCGGAGGTGGCTGATGAGGAAGAGGAGGAACAACTGGGCCCAGTACCTGACGTGTGGATGCACAGAAGGCAGAGGAGAGGAGAGCAGTGGAAATCTGTGGGCTGGTCCTTGGGACGGAAGAGCCACCACTACTAGCAAAGCCCCACCCTAGCTCTGGGGATAAAAGGCAGGGGGAGGAGATGAATATATGTGGCAGACAACTATTCATCCTCTGGTCAGCCGGACTTGCCTGGAGAGAAACTTTTGCCTGGGCTGGCAGCATTCCTAATAAAGGAATCATTTGAGTTCACATCAGAGGGTTTGTCGTGTTTGGGGAGCTGGGTCAGAACAATATGGATGCAGCAATGATCTGACTTGCTGCCAATACATCTATTTTGGCCCTTAGCTGCTGTCCACTTCTCCAGGACTCTGGCACAACTTTGTGCCAAATTTCATTGGATTCCATGCAAAAAGACTGAAGCCCAACCATTTTGTCTATAATTTTAATCATTTATATGTGGCAGGACATCCAACAACCCTCTTTAGCTCTTCTGGTTCATGTATAATTTGTCACTGACAATTCCAAATATATGAATAACTCGTGATCAAACTTTTTGGAATGACTGCTGTAGTTTTTTTTTTTCCTCAAAACCACAAACATCTGAGTTCATTGCAAGATCTAATGAGAGAATTTCTACACACGGTAGTCCAAAATATGTTTCTAGCATTTCTGGATGGAAAATGGAACAGAAGCGCAATGCCCAATTTGAACATCCCATTAAACCTGCCATGCCCCTGTCGGAGTCTGAAACCGAGGAGGAAGATCAACCGCCGACAGGGAGTGGGAAAGTGGCTCCATTGGCTGTGTAGGAAACTGGGGAAGGGCAAAGTCTACCTGGGCAGAGCATGGAAGAGGTAGAACAGGGGAGGGGGAGTTCAAAGGAAGACCCAGGCCCAACCGCTCTTCATCCTAGGGCACGCAGGGAGGAACAGAGAAGAGAGCAATGTGGGTTGCATGGGTTATGGGGAAGGAAAGGGCCTTGATTCCCTTCATTAGCGACAGTTGGGAAGAGAGTTTAAAAGAAATGCATGCTGAGTGTGGTAGTTTCTGGGAGCAAATGTGAGTTTATCTTGTGTTCACTTTGGTTATCTGTGTTCCTGGCATCCTCCCAACCGTGTTATTTTTGCCATGCCTTCACATCTGGAATTCTTGCTCCCGCCGTGCCGGACTAATTATCTCATTTTGCCTTCATTGGATTATATTTACAATTTTGTTGGCCACATTTTGGATTTGATTCTCTGCAGCCAAAGGCTGTTTCTGGGAAAGTTTTTCTCCAGCCAGAAGGTAACCAGGATATTAGGGGCAAAGTTGGATCTAACAAAGGGACTCCTACTGATTATCTGACTTTGTTGCCTTTGTGCCATGCCCCGGGTCATCACAAAACCACAGTTTAGTGTATTGAGAATGAGCAACCTCAATCTTTGGAACCATGCTTCTCAATAAGGTCATTAGGATGAGATTTGGAGCACTGACATTAACTCATCATGTTGTCCAATCTCAACAACCTTGAATTATATTCAGCTATGGATTCTTTGAAATTCTCTAACCATATAAGCAAGCTTGTTGCATAAGAACCACCATTTACATTAATTATATGGGATGCTAGCTAGACTTGATAAATTCAATTTAATATAAATCAAAAACATATCGTAACTTTCTGATCTAAATTCCTATTTGCAGTTTAATGTCATGATGGTGTCATCAACGAAAATTTGAGGCAGTTCACTGTTAGCACATTAAAGATGGATCTGCTCATTGTTGTAGCACAAATATTTACTTATACGTAACTAAGCTTGTTTTGTAAAAACTACCTAATTGTGCTTTATTTAACAAACCATGGGCATATTTGGTGTGATATTTTGTTCTTGAGAGTGTTGCATTTTAGCATTTACAGCATAAAGTTCAGCAAAAATTGCATTCCATGTCAAGTACATATATAATTTCAAAATCTTGTAAATACCCCATCCTAAGTGCAGCTGTCAGGCGCAAGAAATGAGGAGCCAAGATTGTTCAAATGAGAATAAGATTATTCCATGCTATCTCTCTACAAGAATCATAACTATTAACGGTCAAAGCAAATTAGCGATAGATAAGAATCAACGAAAATCAAAGAGGGCTGGATTTAGATCTCTTGTGGACACGAAGAGACTTCAAACTGATGATGTGCTTGACCCCTTCCTCAGGCTCAGCCTGGTAATCTCCTATATCAGCTATGCTTTGATTGTGAAACGGTCCACTAACTATTTAAAGCAGTGTTTCCAATGGCCCTTTTCATAATCCAGATTACAGGCTTACACTGGAAATGTAACAAATCAACAAAGTTCTAAGATCAGTGTTGTTTAAAATGAAATGTTTTCCCAATATAGCATGATGTCCTAGATTAGATTCACATATTGCATTGAGACATGGTTTGTTTAACTAAGTAAAATAAAACTGACTGGGTTTGCCCAACAATGCTTTATAAGCCAGAATCGCTCTATTCACACATCACACAACACCAGAGATAAGCAATGTTTGGAGATTAGGTAGTACAACCCATGTTCTTAACATCTAAGACAGTGCTTCTCAGCCTTGGGAACTTTAAAACATGTGGAAGTCAACTCCCAGAATTCCCTAGCTAGCATGCTGGAGTATTCTGAGAATTGAAGTCCACATATCTTAAAGTGGCCAGGTTTGAGAAACACTGGTCTAGGATGTCATCCAATGATGTAACATAGATAGAATAGATAGAATTCTTTATTGGCCAAGTATGATTGGACACACAGGGAATTTGTCTTGGCACAAATGCTTTCAGGGTACATAAAAGAAAAGATACATTCATCAAGAGTCAAGAATCATAAGGTGCAACACTTAATGATAGTCATAGGGTATAATAACTAATCAAAACATACTAGGAAGTCAGTATAAATTGTAAGGCTACAAGCAACAAAGTTACAGTCATACAGACACAAGTGGGAGGGGATGGGTGATAAGGAGTGATGAGAAGATTAATAGTAATAGTAGTGCAGACTTTGCAAATAGTTGGACAGTGTTGAGGGAATTATTTGTTTAGCAGAGTGATGGTGTTCGGGGGAAAAACTGTCCTTGTGTCTAGTTGTTCTCTATAGCATCATTTTGAGGGTAGGAGTTGAAACAGTTTATGTCCGGGATGTGAGGGGTCTGTAAATATTTTCACAGTCCTCTTTTTGACTCACGCAGGTCCTCAATGGAAGACAGGTTGGTAGTAATTGTTTTTTCTGCATCCTAATTATTCTCTGAAGTCTGTGTCTGCCTTGTTGGGTTGCAGAACCAAATCAGACAGTTATAGAGGTACAGATGATAGACTCAATAATTCCTCTGTAGAACTGTATCAGCACCTCCTTGAGCAGTTTGAGCTTAGAACATTCTTTGTTGTGTTTTTTTTTATGAGGTTTTTGATATTAGGTGTTCATTTTAGGTCTTGTGATATGGTAGAACCTAGAAATTTGAAGGTGTGTTGTCTAGTATTGTAAGAGGTGGTAGTATAGGAAGGTTCTCCTAAAGGCTACCACCATGTCTATGGTTTTGAGTGTGTTCAGTTCTTATTTATCTTATTGACCAAAAATATTCATTTTGGTTAGCCAAGGGACTGTAGATGTAGTTGGGAAGGAGAGACACCCCTTCCAAGAGAAAATATTCCCATATGATTCTATCCCATTGTTTCTCAACCTTTACAACTTTAAGATGAGTGAACTTCAACTTCCAGAATTCCCTAGTCAGTCATGAATTCTGGGTGTTGAGTTCCACACAGCTAAAAGTTTAGATGGTTGAGAAACACTGTTCTATCCAACACCTGGAAAATAGATGAAATTATACTGTTAAACTAAGAAATCTGGCACAACAATCTTGAGGCACTAAAAGGTGGGTTTCATGCAGTAGTGTGGTATGGTGTGACCACTCTGATGCTAAACCCCAACCAACTAAACTAGGGGTCTCCAACCTGGCAACTTTGAGGCATGTGGACTTCAACTCCCAGCTGGGGAATTCTGGAAGTTGAAGTCCACAGGTCTTAAAGTTGTCAAGGTTGAACATCCCTGTAAAGCTCCTTGTGTCCAATGCCATGTGAGGTGGACTGAAATATACCAATATGTCTTTTTATTGATATAAACTTTTATTATGGATAGATTTAATCCAAGTTAATTTAAACCTTTTCTGTGAAAACACCTTCAGAAATGGTTGTTGTTCCGTTTTTCTATAACCTGATCCATAGTTTCTTCCTTAGTCATATATATCATAGTTCAAGTTAAACCTTTCTAAGGCCCTTTTCACAGAAGAGGGGCAACAGGAAAGTTATTGAGTGGGGATGTTGGGAAAAATGAAAGAATTCAGAAGTAAGAGGAAGTAAATTAATGTGAAAAATCAGAAAACAATTGGAAAACGTGCAGATTCAAGATTATACATAATATGAATAAAAATTAAACAACAAATTATGGGAAGAGAAGGGAAGACTGTGAACAGAGAAAATAGTAGTTTTCAGATACGTGAAAGACTGTAACAGGAAGATGGCATGGGTGTATTTTCTACAGTATCTGAAAGTAGAACAAGAAGCAATAAACAGAAGCTTTATAAAGGGAGATCCAGATTAATGTGGATTACAAGATTCTATAATTTATAAGAGCCTAAATTCTATTCATTCAGTGCATGAAAATCTATTGTATGTTCAGAATGAAAATGATTGATAAACCGAGGGGATAAACAGCAATGAAAAGCAAAAAAAAAGGGCAATTGATTCAATGTAAATGTTTAAGAGAATACAATTTCACTAGTGAGTGATAAAACAAAATCTTAATACTCTAACAATACAACCAGTAGTCCCCTAGTAAGAATCATGCCAAGCAGATGAAATCAAGCTCTTTGCTCCTTTTCAAGTCAGTGGGGTCAAGCTGTGCTTTCTGCTACAGGACATTCAAGAGACACTACTAACAGTTCTATTTTTACTGGCAGATGAGTGGACTATCAAACAATGAAAGAATGAACAGCAAGGAATCCAACTGTTGGGCCAGTTATTAAAAACAGGATATTCAGAGCAAAGGGAGGAGGTTTTCATCACCAAAGAAAAAAAGTAACAGAACAATTTTGGAGGGTGAAAAAAAAAAAAGGAGCTAGACAGAAAATGAAGGGTCCTGCTTCTGAGGAGACCACCAAGGTCCCTTCCAACTCAACTCTTGGGGAAATTATGTAAGAATCTCCTATCTGATAACATATATTAGTTCTATGCAAATTCTGGACTGTAGAAGAAGCCACAATTAACATGATAAGTTGCTCTTTTAATACAAATGGAGGGATTCAAAATCTTGCCCACAACTGAGCCACATCAATTTCAGAAAGACATGATGTCTTCCAGACAGATTAACGTTCAATTTCAGAGTCTCTTAACTGGCATCAGTGTTTGGAGTTTCTGAGCCAAAGGTCATAATGAGACACCACTTTTCTCACTCTGTGCTGTTCTGTGGCTGGTTTGACACAACCCATATATCCCTTTTTATGTGATCTATGGGCTTTTAGATGTGACATTCGTGTCATTTTTTTGGAAACAATGTGTGGGAGTGGATTATCCCCTGTAGCCCTTTTCTGGCATGCTTCCTTGACTTGAGTCACACAAGAGGCAGAACTTAAGTGATCTTGAAGAACCTAGGCATGGCTGATTCTGGTTAGGTAGAACTGGGGACAAGTTTCTCCACCCTTCCCCCCAAAATTCCAGGATTAGGCGTTGGTCAACCACTTCCATATTGGAAAGCTGCATAGTCACATTTCTGAAATGCATCAGGAAGTTTGATTCAATGGAAATTTGACCTTCTGTGTGTGAAGCTACTCATTAGGACTTAGTATTATGTACAAACCAAGTCATTTTTGGCTTCTTAAGCAAACTGTAGATAGCTTTTCAAGAGCCTTATTTCTGTCTCTTTCTCATCACTTCTGTGTGTCAATTTTATCTTACTCTTTCTCCTTGCTCCTCATTCTCCTCCCCTCCTTGCCTTGCCAACTTTGAAGAAGGGGCAGATGGCTCTTGTTAAAAGTTTGAACTGACTTCTTGCCTAGAGCTTTTGACAACGGGCCAAAAACTGCACACAAAGTTGTACCCACTTCCAATTTCAAGCAATCCTCTTGGAAAGGCTAGGAGAAGTGGGTTTTGTGGTGGGAAAACTGGACATTCATCTCTAGCACTGGGCTCAACATCCAATGATTCATGGTTTCTAGAGAGTGCTGTCTACAATGAGAGGGGAGAGGGAGGGAGGGAGGGAGAGGGGTGGGGAGAGAGAGGGAATATAAAACTTTTTGTTTTGTTTTGGTGTCTTCAAGTCAGTGTTGACTCCTGCCAACTGTCTGGAGAAGTCTCAGCAGTTTTCTTAGCAAGATTTCAGAAGTGGTTTGCCATTGCTTGCTTCCTAGGGCTTAGAGAGAATAACCGACCCAAGGACACCCAGTTGGCTTTGCACTTAAGATAGAACCAGAACTTACCATCTTCCAATTTCTAGCCTGGTGCCTTAACCACTACACCAAAGTATCTTTCTGTTTTGGTAGAAACTACAAAAATTAAATTCTATCAGTTGACTTTCAAAGGATATCCATTTCTTGTACTAGTTACCATCTGAAATCAATCATTCTAAATAAAATCAACCCACCATTGCTGCCCTCAAGTCAATTTATCATGGTACTTGATCAATAAACCCTATAAATTATATATACCAGATACGATGTACAGGATCATTCTGAATATTGATACCACTCACCTGGGGACCATGCCAGGCTGACTTTGGTTGATTTGGAACCGCCAAACAGAGCCAGACCTGGTTAGGGCTTGGAGTAAACCACCAGGAAATCTTACAGCTGTAGACTAGATTTGGACCTTGAAAAATCATCCCAGTAAATGAAAAATGCACGCAAAGGTTTGGCTTCCTCTCCTTATAATCTTTTTTTTTTTTTTTTGAAAGCAATACACAAGCAATCACTGTTTTGCATCTTGCAATCAAGTAAATAATATAGACAAAATGTTCCAAAGAAGGGATAGAGGCCAGCTACCTAGTTTTCTTATTTAGGATTTACAGTAAATGTAAATTTTACTCCCACCCCAATCCCATTCTTTCCGAAGTCTGCCCTCTCTGCAAATATAAATACATTCATGAACTCCATCCCATGGACTCTGGAAAAAAATACTATGGTTCTGAAAATAAATTCCATATGAAATGTACATTGGGACAATGGAGCTTGGCATTCAAACCTTTCTTTTCTGTCCCCTCTCCCCAGTCTAAAAGTTCTTTTTTCCTGCCTGAAGCATGGCTGGACCCAACCATGAGTGCATAAGAGGTGTGTGTGTGATTTTGTGACATGCCAAGGGTTTTGCTTTTTAGGCAGGATGAAGGAAAAGGGAAGAGGAAGAGAGGAATGAAGGAAGTTTTCCAGGGTTAAAAGAGGGAAAATGTTGTTGTTTTTTTCCTTACAGCTTTTCCTGCTAAACTAACCACCTTGATCACTTCTCTTCTCTCAGCCCTGCAAACTCAAGAGAAGGTGGTGGGGCTTGTTCTTTTCCTATTTCTAAAGTTTTCCTATTTCTAAACTGAAGGTGGTAGTGACAGGGAACAAGGAGAGAAAGAGAAAGAAACTTGTTTATGCTTCTTTTAATATCTCCCTTCTGTTTTACATTTACAGTCTTTTCAAAAGATACAGTCCTGGCTCTGCCAAGATTCCTAAAGAGATATCCTGAGAAATGTAGACCAGTTCTCTAACCCAGATTCAAAGAAAACAAATGTCAGGCCAGCTATTGATATGAAATAGTTTAAAAATGAGAAAAAGCTGCCTCAGAGCTAGGTTTACATTAAACTACATTTCTGCAATGAAAGGGAAGGGAAGGGAACCGCCAAGGAATTTCCCTCAGCTAAGGAAGAAAGAGTACCAGGGCAGGATAGAAAAGGCTAAAATTACCTGCCAGCAAGGTGTCTGAAAAAATTGTGTCCTAGTCCTTAGCAATCACGGGGCCGGAAGGAGAAGGAATGCATTGGGACACTGTGACAACTGGTACTCCCCGACTTACAACAGTTCATTTAGTGACCGCTCAAAGTTATCACCATTACAGCATCCCCATGGTCATATGATCAAAATTCAGATGCTTGGCAACTGATTGATATTTATGACGTTGCAGTGTCCCAGGGCTTGTGAGCAATTGTGGTGACTGTTAGGGATAACATTGTTTACCCTAACTGGTTTAGGTAAAATAATAAATATGTTATCATAGTTTATAAGTTAAAGTGTATGCAACTTTAAATATAGGAATGTAATTAAGGGAGTGGTTGTGAAAGCACCATAAAAGAAGCAAGGAACATCTGCTTGCTCTCTCTGGCTTTGATGATCCCTAATTACTGGATGAAGACTGCGTTTTTCCTTACTCGAACGGGAGAGTTAAAGGACTGATTTATTGTAAGTGAACTGACATTGGATATTCTACACAGACTTTGCGAATTGAATATCTTTGAATGGACTGACTAAAATGATACATAACTAATGGACTGTTATTTTGACTATGCTATAAACTCTAAATGGAATAAACTATCTTTTGATAGCACAAGCGTATCTGTTATTTTTACTGTATGTTAACAAACATACAAGCTTATCTCACTCATTTATCTGTGTGCCTATCTGACTAACGCTGCACATTCTGTTTAGCTTGTCTCCTTAACCCTGGTTGGGGAACCCAGGCTAAACACTGGTTATGGGCCCAGAGGCTGCACAGTCAGTTTAACTAGGATAAAACAGATTTATATAAAAAGTGAGAGTTTGTGTTGTTAAACGTTACAGTAAACAGACAGCTGTGTTTTATTAATTATAGTTTTATATCCATATAAGAAAACATGGCACAAGTCAATCTACAAAGTTTGTCCCTTATATCCAAGCTGGATGGAACAAACTATGTATCATGGTCTATGAAATGTAGTCTACTTCTATGAAGAGAAGGTCTGTGGAACATAATTGAAAATCCACCAAACATAGAGGAATGGGATCCAGAGATTGAGGAAGATAGACAAAAGATAAAAGCTTTTATGCAGAAAAATGAACAAGCTATTTGCATAATAGGACTAACACTGTCTGACCAGCAACTTGTTCATATCCATGCAGAGCAAACGGCTGTTGGGTGTTGGCAGAAGCTGAAGAGGATTTATGTCTGAGATAACGTTGGTGCTCACATAAATCTAACACGGAAGCTTTTCAGGACACATCTCCAAACGAATGGTGATATGCTTAGTCATTTGGAAACTATGAAAAGCATTTTTCAAGAACTGCACAAGAAAGAGCTTATTTTCTCTGAACTACCCCAAGTCTACATAATTCTATCTTCACTTGACATAAGTTATGATAACTACATCACTTCCCTTGAAATTTTGCCTAAGGAAAGTCTAACTTTAACTGATATCACTGGCAGATTGATTGAAGAGGCAAGAAGAAGACTTGAAAGAGATCAGTTATGGAGGGAGCAACCTCAAAAAGAAGATAATGAATCTCCTACTGCATACGCAATTAAAAAGTGTTTTAATTGTGGAGGAAGAGGACGTTTGGCAAGATTTTGTAAAAAAGCAAAACGCCAGAACGCTGGCCAGAATACTAAAAGTAACCAAAATAAAAATAAAAATTTAGAGTTAGCTGTGTATATTAACGGAGCTGTAAAAATAATTTATGGGTGGTTGACAGTGGAGCATCCCACTGTATAACAAATGATAACAAAAAATTTATTAAAATGTCCCAGAGTACACAGCAGATATCGTTAGCCAATGGCTGGAAACTGAAAGCTAAAGGTCAAGGTATAGCATATTGTTCTTTCATTAAAGAGAATGTAAAAATGTTATATGTACCAGAACTTAAGTTTAATTTAATTTCAGTTAGAATTTTGGTTAAACTAGGATATGTAGTTACCTTTAAAGGAGATAACTGCATAATTGAAAAAGAAGATAAGAAAATTACTGCATCTTTAAGAGGTGAATTATATGTGTTAAATGATAATGGTTTAGAGGTGGCTAACACGGTTTATGATAATAAGAAACCTCATGATGAATGTATTCACTTGTTACACCAAAGGCTAGGGCATTTAAATTTTAAAATGCTTAAGAGAACTGTTCAACTATCTAAATGAATAAGTTTGAAACCTTGTAATAAGTATTTGCAATGCTTTGCCTGTAATCAAAGCAAAAGCAGGGTCATACCGGCTAATAGAGTTGATTGATTTACTACCAAAGAGCCTTTAGAAGTAGTATTTGCTGATTTAATAAGTCCGAAAAAACCAAGTGTAGGAGGAGCTCGATACATACTAAGTATAATGGACCACTATTCTAGATATGGGTTTTGCTATTTAATAAAGAGCAAAACTGAAACGTATCTAAATCTCTTTAATTGGATAAAATTTGCAGAAAGGAAAACTAAAAAGAAATTAGTAACTCTTATAACAGATAATGGTGCGGAATTTACAAATAATAAATTCCAGAATAGACTTAGAATGTTAGGTATTCAACATAAAAAGTCTACACCATATAGGCCACAACATAATGCCTTTATAGAGAGATGAGGCCAAACACTACAGTCAATGGCACGTACTATGTTGTCTGATTCAGGATTACCTGACAATTTATGGGGAGAAGCAATAATGTGTGGTAATCATATATTAAATAATGTTGTTAATTCAACAACAGGTGAATTACCATTCACACTGTGGCATGGTACAAAACCTGATTTAAGTTACATGCACACATTTGGAGCACCAGCATGGGTGCATATCCCTACACAACTCAGACACAAAGGACAGCATAGAGCTAAAGATTATTTTTTGTAGGATATGAATCTAATCATAGATCTTATAGATTCTGGGAACCAGGTACATGTAGAGTTTACACCAGTGCTAGTGCTAAATTCCTAGAACATGTAGGATGGAATAGATTAGAGCAAGATTTAAATAATGAAGTAATTATTGAACCCTACAAAAGGCAAAAAGATCAGACTAGTTATAAGAAGAGTCCAATTAAAGAAGAAGTCCACGAAGAGCAAATAGGACCAGAACAAGAGGAAACAATTGATCAGCAAGAATTATATAATCAAGAACAGTTAGTTAATGAAAGTCCACCTGTAAGTCCTATAATACCTAGATGTACTACACGTGTAACTAGACCACCTGATAGGTATCAAGCAAGTATAGTTTGCCAAGTAACTAAAGTTCCAACTAGTGTAGATGAACTTAAGATGTATCCTACTAAGGATCAGGAGAATTGGCAAAAGGCAATGGAAAAAGAACTAAATTCATTAAAGGTAATGAAAGTATATGAAGATGCCAAATTACCTCCAAGAGAAAAATCCATTGGGTGCAAATGGATATGTAAATTAAAAACTGGAAATGATGGAACTGTTTCCCATAAAGCTAGGTTGGTAGCTCAAGGATTTAATCAAACTGCATCTGATTACGATGAAGTTTTTGTACCAAGTCTTAAAGCAACATCTTTAAGAGCAGCTTCAGTGTGGGCAGCTAAGAAAAACTATGTCATTAACCATTTAGATGTAGAAACTGCTTATTTGCATGCACCATTGCAGCACACTATATATTTGAAAAAGCAAATTGTTATAAAAGACAATAAAGTAAATAGTAATGATTGTTGGAAACTAAAAAGAAGTCTTTATGGATTGAAACAATCTGGCTATCAATGGAACCAATATATTGTGAAAGAATTAAACAATATAGGTTTTAAAACTGGTTTAGCAGATACATGTGTGTTTAAAAGAGAAAATAATGGAACGGTGTCATTATTGTTATTATTTACAGATGATATTGCTTTGATAACTAAGACTAATAATGAAGCTAATGAGATTATATCATTATTAGCTAAAAAGATAAAATTAAAGCATTTAGGTGAAATTAAAAGGTATCTAGGATTGACAATTAACAAAACAAAAAATGGATTTAAAATATCTCAAGAAGATAAAATTTGCCAATTAATTAAAACGTATAAAATGGAACTTTGTAAAACGGCAAAGACTCCAATGAGTCAGGAAGTTTGCCAAACTGAGTCCTAAAGTCCTAAATTTGAGAAGTCTATATATCAATCTTTGATTGGCAGCTTATCATATATTAGCAATTGGTCTAGGCCAGATATAGCTTATAGTGTTAATCAGCTGGCACGTTTAAATTCGGATCCACATCAATGTCATTGGCAATCATTAAAAAGAATTTTAAGATATCTTAAAGGAACAATGAACCATGCATTGTATATAGAACCAAAGGGTGATTTGAGTCTTAGTGCCTATGCAGATGCAAGTTTTGCAACTGACATAAACACTAGAAAATCAACATCTGGGATGGCTATATTATTTGGTAAGACACTAATAGGGTGGAGGTCAATCAGACAACAGCATATCAGCTTGTTCACGATGGAAGCGGAATTTTCATGTCTGTCATTACTATGCACTGACTTAATTTTGAACAAACAGTTATTATTAGACATGGGAGTAACTGTTAAAGATTCCATTATTGTGTACGAGGACAACCAGGCAGCCATAAAGTTAGCTACTAGTATTGCTGTAAAAACTAGATCAAAGCATACTGATTTAAGATACTTAAATGTTAGAGAATCTGTAAAGAATGGGCTAATTCAATTGGAATACTGCATGACAGAAAAAAACATTGCAGACCAATTTACAAAAGCTCAAGGAGTAATTAAGTTTAAAGAGAGTTGTAACAAATATGATTTAAAGATGTAAATAGTTATATTTATTATTATTTCCTAAAAGGGGAGAATGTTAGGGATAACATTGTTTACCCTAACTGGTTTAGGTAAAATAATAAATATGTTATCATAGTTTATAAGTTAAAGTGTCTGCAACTTTAAATATAGGAATGTAATTAAGGGAGTGGTTGTGAAAGCACCATAAAAGAAGCAAGGAACATCTGCTTGCTCTCTCTGGCTTTATGATCCCTAATTACTGGATGAAGACTGCGTTTTTCCCTACTGGAACGGGAGAGAGTTAAAGGACTGATTTATTGTAAGTGAACTGACATTGGATATTCTACACGGACTTTGCTAAATGAATATCCTTGAATGGACTGACTAAAACGATACATGACTAATGGACTGTTATTTTGACTATGCTATAAACTCTAAATGGAATAAACTATCTTTTGATAGCACAAGCGTATCTGTTATTTTTACTGTATGTTAACAAACATAACAAGCTTATCTCACTCATTTATCTGTGTGCCTATCTGACTAACGCTGCACATTCTGTTTAGCTTGTCTCCTTAACCCTGGTTGGGGAACCCAGGCTTAACAGTGACCTTCTGACAAGCAAAGTCAATGGGGAAGCCAGATTCGCTTCACAACCATATTACTAATTTTACAACTGCAGGGATTCACTTAACAACCATGACCAGAAAGAACATAAAATGAGGCAAAATTTGCTTAACTGTCTCGCTTAGCAACAGATAACAGCTGTGGGGGCGCAGTAGTTAGAATGCAGTACTGCAGGCTGCTTCTGCTGACTGCCGGCGGCCAGCAGTTCAACAGTTTGAATTTCACCAGGCAGCTCAAGGTTGGCTCAGCCTTCCAGCCTTCAAAAGTTGGTAAAATGAGAACTCAAGATTTTTTGGGGAAATATGTAAACCACCTAGAGAGTGCTGTAAAATCACTGTGAAGTGGTATATAAGTCTCAGTGCTATTGCTCAATTGCCGTCATACATTGAGAATTACCTGCATAAAGCGGACATTGAGGGAGGAAGATAAAATTGTTTTGCGTACCATTCCAATCCCTGACATCTGTGTGTCCCCTCTTTTTTATTTACTTATCAAGTCTATTGGATTTCATCCAATTACTTTGGCTTCAGGTACTGCCAACAATAAGTTTATTTATAGCAACTAGCCAATAAGACAAAGCACACACCAATGCACAAAAACAAGACACTTCAGTGTCATAAAGCTTTTAATTCCCATCCTTGCCCTGCAGACAAAATCTCTTATTTTCCATTGTCTATGCTATACGACTTTCCTTTCACAAATGAAGTGTGATAGATTTAAATATTGAGGCAGCTTAAGAACTGCCAGTTTATTTCTTAAGGTGGGTCTCATCTTCACAGATCTCCTATGTGTCAGAACTTAACCTTAAAATCTAACCAGGTTTCCTGAGGCCATCTTGACCATATCTACCCCAAAACATTCCTGGGATGGTTCCTTGATTCATTTGTCATTATGTATGGCTCCAAACATTTGGCTTCCCACCCTACCCCACTAAAGTAACAATACTGCAATTGGAAAATGAGACAAACATGTCCCAGATGAGCAAGAAACAGAGTCAATGATCTAAATGTTCCCTTATAAATCTTTGGGTTAGAGTAACAAAGTCGAAAATTCAGGAGCATATATAATTGGGAGTGTATAAATATATTAATGAAATGTATTTACAAATTGAAATATCAACAAACATATCCAACAGGGGAAAATCAAAATCTTCAAGTTGGCAGGTATAACCTCTCCCAAGAATGTGACTGCTTGTCTTGTGCCTCTGAGCTGAGATCCGTTCAACGTACTTATCTATATTCCTCAACCTTTAGTATCCAGGGGGAAAACTAGACACATGTCATAATCTCAGGGTACAAATTGACATCATTTGCCCAATGCTGTCATACGATAATCTATATAATCTCCCCATTGCTCCTTCCAGCCAGCCATCGATGTCTTCAACCATGCTCAAATCAGAACTCTAGTTTGAACCATGTTGACCATTTACAGATAAGAACACAACAGCTTCTTTACCTCCAGCCACTAGTTGTGCAAAGTATCAAGCCACCTATTCCTTACACTTACTTCTTCAGAAGCAAATCTTGGCTTAGTAAATTAAAGCATGGTATTTTGGGTTAGGATGGTCACCAGGTATAAAGGCAACAAACCCTAATAATTCTTAAACATGCCTACCCTGGGTTACTAATTTGTGTGCATGATTCACTAATGCTGTTTTTCTCAACCTGATATCCCTTAACCAACCAGGCTGGCTAGACATTCTCATTGCAAATTCATTCAAAGGACCCAAGACTAGGGAGGTAATTTTGCTCAGCCCAGAAAAAGGAACATTTTGTGGAATGCTACATTAATAATGCATTAGAAACAAGATGCCAAGCCCTATTTCCTGAAGCAGCAAGACCCAAGCATCTCCCATTATTCAGAATCACTGCTAGCAAGTCCCTGTTTGCAAACGGTGAAAGGTTTTGTTTCTGATGAGCGAGCAAGCAAAGAACATAATGAAAAGACACGCACCTTCAGAGCTGGGCCACCTCTGTTCCTCCACCTCCCAGCCCAAAGGATAAGTGGCCTTTTGCAGGAGAATAGAAAATATGAACCCTCCATACAAATAAATAAAATCCCATTAGTAGAGAGACTCCACCCTCTTAAATAAACTCAGCTGCTCCCCTTTTCCTGCCCTTGTTTTGCCCTGTAAGAATGATTGACAAGCCTAGATTTAAATAAGGATGTTGTGGGTTTAAAGCATGTGATCCGTTTTTCCTCTTGTTTTCTTCATTCAACTCTTTTCAAAAATCCAGCACAGGGTTTTCTCCTCTCTAACGTTTTTTTCTTTTTTCCTTGACTTTTTCTGCTCCTTTCCCAACGGGATCCTTAATCGGGAGCACACGGAAAGGGTCTCCACGTTCCACATTCACCGCTTTGCTGCTTACACTGACAACTTTCCTGAAACCCCTGAAGGGTCTCAGTGCCAGCTTTGATGCACCTGGAAGGCCAGCACCACCTGAAAGACGGACTTGAACAGACTGCCCTGAACCTGGTTCACTATATTTTTATATCCCATCCATTCCAGGGAGCCCTCAACTTACAACCATTCATTTAGTGACCATTTGAAGTTACATTACTGAAAAAAAAGTGTCTCACATGTATGACCACTGCAACATCCCAGGGTCACGTGATACAAAATTTGGGTGCTCGGCAACTGACATGTATTTACAAACATGTGATCCCCGTTTGTGACCTTCCCAACCAACTTCTGACCGAGAAAGGCAATGAGGGGAAGTTGGATTTGCTTAATAGCCATGTGATACTGATTTGCTTAACGACCATGGGAAAAAAAAGGTCACAAAATTGGGTGTGACTCAGTTAACAACTGCCTTGTTTAGCAACAGAAATTCTGGTCCTAATTGTGTAAGTTGAGGACTACTTGCACAATGAAGATTAGAAACTGAAGGCCATGGGGTCTCAATCTCTATTTATGTACCTCTTGATTGCACTTGTTTTGTGAACACAGCCAACTATTGTTTACCAACAAACTAACCATAAACATAGAGTCTTTAATACAACGTGTGACCCCAGTCAGTGCTTCTAATTTGGTGGACAGGGAGCAAAATGACTCCAGTTTTAGTTTGAGAATCTGAACATAAGGCTTCCATCATCTGTATGACACTTATTGGCCTAAACAGAATTAATACACAATATTACCTTCACACAATAGGTTTAAACTGTCTCATCAATTAAACCATGCTCTAGGTTTGCACCATACAACAGGTATGGATTCTTACAACACCCGTCTCCCACCAAATAACATAAAAAGATCTTTGACCTAACCAAGACTGAACCTGAACGCATTCAGCTTATTATTTGAATGCAGACACTGGGTTTAACTGACTTGGTTAAGCATGTTGTATGAATCCAGCCTTGAATTTCTTTCTACTTAAAAGTGAGCCAGAAGCAGTGGCAAACCCTGCTATTTGCGGAACGGGGTTTCAGGAAAACCTGGAAGCCCAACCCTGAATCTATAGAGAATTTTCCAGGATTTGGTTAATGGTTTGGTGCTACTTGTACAAGCAAGTTAAATAATACGCAGTTCCTATAGGAAAGTTTATGGGAGCCTTTCCAGACAAGAATGATTCACTGGCAACCATACAACCCAGTGTTTTTGGATGTTAAGATGGAGCTTGGAAAACTTCTGCTCTTACCCAATAGCTCTTCAAAGAACCACTCTCTAAACCCAAGTCTGAGTGAGTTTTAAGATTCACCAAAAATAAAAGATAAACCATAATTTTGGATGGAGATCTCTTTGGCGGCCTTCTTTTGCCCACCGCCCTTAATATCACTCACTTTATAATTAAGGGGAAGAATTCTAGCTGCAAATAGATATCAACTCAAATCAAATCAGATATAAATAGCAAACTTGCAAACGTAAGTGAGTGAAAAAATAGCTACATGCCTTGAAAACACAGGAGTTACAGCGGAAACTTGACAGACCTTTCAGCAGTCATAAACTGAACAGTCTGTGAACATACTGAGGATAGGATGTAATTCTTTCCGTACGCTTAGAATAGATTCCAGACACGTGTCTAATAAAGTTCAAAACACCACGGGGCATTGGAACAAAAGCAACAGATGGGACACAGAGCAGCCAGTGGGGGGAGGCAGATCAAATATTTCCTAGGCAAAACAGACAAATGAAGGTCCCACTCAATCAGGTCATGGACTGGCCCAAAGGGAAATAAAGATAATTTACAGAAGCCTTTTTGCATGCTAGAAATGGACTCTTCAAATTCTGCTTTGCAAGAATTCAGTGGGGTTTGGTAAGAGAAACAAACAAACAGTTTGCTCAAATGAAACTGTCTTTCTATCACTACTACAGCCTTGCCTGTTGATAAGGGATTCTGGCATTTTTATTTAAGGCAACAGGTTAGTACTGCTTCATATCACCTTGGGTAAGACCACACTTGGAATATTGCATCCAGTTTTGGTCATCACAATTAAAAAAAAGAAAATTGAGATTCTGGAAAGACTGCAGAGAAGAGCAACAATGATAATTAGGGGACTGGAGGTTAAAACATTTGATGAACAGTTGAGGAATTGAGTTTGTCTAGTGAAAAGAAGGACTGGGATGACATGATAGCAGTGTTCCAATATTTGAGGAGCTCCTACAAAGAAGAGGGGGGGTCAACCTATTCTCCAAAGTGGGGGTCTCCAACCTTGGCAACTTTAAGACTTGTGGACTTCAACTCCCAGAATTCCTCAGCCAGCAAAGTCCACAAGTCTTAAAGTTGCCAAGATTGGAGACCCCTGCTCTAAAGCACCTGAGTGCAAGACAAGAAGCAATGGATGTACATTAACCAAGAGAGATGCAATAAGTGAGAACAATAAACCAATGGAACGGTTTGCCTTCAGAAGTTGTGGGTGCTCTTTGACTGGAGGCTTTTAGAAAGAGACTGGATAGCCATCTGAAATGGTATAAGGTCTCCTACTTGATCAGGGGGTTGGACTAGAGCATCTCCAAGGTCCCTTGCAATTTTGTTACTCTGTCCTGTTCTTAGAGGTGTAGCAACCTGGAAAAGTTTGAGAGCCCCTGAGTTAAAGCACTGTAACTCAATGCTTTAATAAGCACAGACAACTTTTACTTTTCTAAGTTCAGCTATCCAAAGCTGATGAAAGCACAGTCACTGATTCACCCATGCTAGAAAGGCAGGAAATCCAATTTTCAAATTGTACTAATGCCCTTGTTTCACTGAAAATATGTTTGGAAAAGCAGGAAACTGCACTACTCTAATTTAGCGACTTTCCAGCATCGCCGCCAGACAAGGCTTTAAGGCAGGGGTCTCCAACCTTGGCTCCTGGAAGCCTGGCGGACTTCAACTCCCAGAGTTCCACAGCCAGCTTTGCTGGCTGTGGAACTCTGGGAGTTGAAGTCCGCCAGGCTTCCAGGAGCCAAGGTTGGAGACCCCTGCTTTAAGGGAACACACAAGGTGCTCACCTCAGCATAGAGCTTTGAGCTTGTCAACCTGAAGGTTGGAGTCCCCCAGGAGATCACAAGCAATTTCAAGAGAGGTCACCCTCTCCACCCCTAAGGCAAACCAGACCAGCCTTGTGCAATTTGCCCTGGGCTTTGATCCCGGCTTTGAAACCATGAGTTTGATCAGGCAAAGTTGGAGCAGGTTTTGACCTCACTTCTGCTTTGCCTGGGTAGGTGGAAGAAGCTATCCATTAACAGACCAGATTTCTGTTCTTTCAGGCACTTGAGCTTCCAGAAGACTGGGAGACCACCACTGAGAAGTAACCTGAGATGGAATACCTCTTCATTTGCAACTATCACCCATGGCACTCAGCCAAACGTCTTCCATCTCCAATTTAAGAATAAACTTAAGTGATGATTCTTCCTACCAGCAGATGACACCGGTTGGAGAGGAAACCAAAGCCAGGGGAATTCAACAATCATTGCTCTTCAAATCTATAGTCAGGACCAATCCCTGTTCTCATTATAGAGACAGATTAGAGCTCTGCTAACAGGGCATCATAGATTATGTCGTGTATTTTTTAACCAGTTTCAAGAGTGGAGAAATGCACAATAATGCAGCCATGATTTAGATTTATAAAAGCTGTACATTTTCTCACCACTACAAGAACTTGAGATGAGGAGCTGGTCTGCACCATCCCTAAATGATGTGGTGGAATGTAGTCTGGATTCCCAAGAGGGAAGAACTGCATTCCTGAGGGTAAGAGGCAACAAAGCTTTGATAGTTTGTTGGGAGAAAGAGAGTTAAGATGGCTCCTCCTTAGACATTCTCAGACTATATATCTAATGACGCAAGTAATTGCTTTAGGTTAGCAAGGTTTCTGTCTATAGCTGAGGAATAGTAAAACAAATCGCTCAGAAGTAAGGCGTCCTTGATTCTTTCTTGAGCTTAGTTCTTGGGGAGAATACCAAAGATTCCTCATTTCAACGCTGAGCTGCAAATATTCATCTCTGTCTTGCTCAGAAGTAATTCCATGTGACTTTCTGGTTCTTGGGGCCTGACAATATTTTTACAACACCACCACTGCTCCATGTACAATATCATTTGATGTCTTTCCTCACAATACTTACATATGTAACTATAGGTAGAAGCTGTGGTAGCTGTATATCTCGTACACCTTATAAGGCATGTGAATTTCTCCCCTTATTGGGAGATGCTTCGGTGGCCCCAGTCAGAGGGTTTTTTTTTCCAGTGAGAGAAAAAAAAAACTCTTACAAAATTTCCAATATGTGGTACATTCTGCACCGCTGTTAGAAAGTGTTAGAAATAATCCATACAGAGGTAAGACAGGTTTTGACTCAGAAACTGATTTATGTCATCTGAGATTTTTTCCCCCCCAAATAAGTTTGGCTTTTGTTAGGGTACTTGTTTTGAGTTGTATGTTAACGTTTGGTCTCTGACTGAATAGCAAATAAATAAAATTAATGAGGCTGAGAGGATTTATACCCATCTGTTCCAAGACCATTATTTTTAGCCACATAATTATATTTAATTACTTTTCAGCAATTTTTTTTTAAAAAGAGGGAACAATCGTTGAACCAAATAGTTCAAATATTTTAGCACCTGTATAGGAGTTAGTGTTGGAATGGAAAATCCACATGGATTTTCTGAGAAAGTCTGGAGAGACAGTGCCAGAAGAAACCAATATTCAGTTGACAGATCTTTCCTGAAAAATTAATATGGATTTTTGTTCCTAATGTTTAGTTTTCCACGGCCATTCCTCTGCAGGAAGCATCATTGTGTGCAAAAGCATTGCTGCTAGAACAGTTATGAATTGAGCCAGCCTAATGAAGGTGAAAGAGCTGCTATGTGCACTCTGAGCTAACTGCTCCTGCTAACTCTGGCATTAAACTTCGGAAATTGTCTTGCTGTTTAAATAAATGAGTAAGGGGAAACTTTCTGAAATGACTGAAGGCTGAGATAATTTTCTTAGGAAAACCCTGAACACCAACTGCGAATTAGTAAAATAAAATCAGGTTTCAGAGAAACCAGATCAATGCTCAGGTTGGGAAAGAGATGTTTGTGTAGAAGAGAATGCAACTAATGGATTGATCACAACCAGACGGCGCCCCAGAAATTGGTGTCATCTGGAAGAGGCAAAGAACTCAGCAATTTTTTCATGTGGAAGACTTGTCCGGGCAAATGGGGTCTCCAGGATAATACAGATGGTACATTGAAGTCTCGTTGGTACCAACATGGCCACCATTTTAACATGTTTTTCCATACAGATAGTCCTCAGTTTATGACAACCGAGCTCCAAATTTCCATTGCTAAGCAAGACAGTGGTTCGGTGAGTTTTGGTCCATTGTAGAACCTTTCTTGCCACAACCGTTAAGTGAATCACTGCAGTTGTTAAGTAAGTAACATGGCTATTAAGTGAATCTGCCTTCCCCATTGTCTGCCAGAAGCTCCCAAAAGGTGATCACATGACCTCAAGACATTGCAACAGTCATAAATACATGCCAATTGCCAAGATCCAAATTTTGATCATGTGATCATGGGAATACTGCAAACATTGTAAGAGTGAAAAATAGGCATGTCACTTTTTCAGTACCTTTGTAACTTCAAACAGTTGCTAAATGAATGGTTGTAAGTTGAGGAGTATTTGTATGTTCATTGTTACCCATGTGAAATACTGTTGACTAGCAAAAGATGCCAATCGGAATTCAGAAGGCTGGCATGGATGTCACATAATTTCCTAGCTTGGAATTTTCATTTTTGGATTTTATGATTCTGTTTCTTTAACAATGTGGGGAAAACTGGATTTGAAAACAGGACACCAATCTCTTCTTGCAGAAAAGAGAAAATGTGGAGACTTAAAACTTGATTTTTAACTTAGTTCTTCATGATCACTGTATATGTTGAATTGACTATAATCTTTTGTCTATAAAAAAACTAAGTAAACTGACTATATAATCAATGAATTTACACAATATCAACAGAAATCTGAATAACCTACTGTACAGGTGTTCCTTGACTTACAACTGGAACTGAGCCTGGAATTACTGCAATAAGTCATAATGTCATCATGTGATTACTTTCAAGTTTATGACCTTTTTAACAGCGTCATGATGTGAACATGGCAGTCATGAAGCAAATGCTGCACTCATTAGGCAAATGTGTTGGTCATTAACAAATCAATTATACTCAGGAAATAGCCAAAAAATGCTAAAAATCATGATCATATGACCCCTGGTTGCTGCAAACAGCTGTAAATGAGAACTGGTTGCCAAGAATCAGAAATTCAGTTTGAATGTTACCACAGTGTGTGTGTGTGTGTGTGCAGCTGTTGGGACTGTGAAACTGGATTATAAATACTATTGGTCCATCTTGACTTTGACCAAATCCTAAGTGATCAGTCATTAAAAGAGGACTATCTATATGGCTGATGCATACTCACAGATTTTTTTTTCCTTAATATTTTTCCATAAATAATACTTTACACTATTTTCTCTACCCCATTCCTGAAGAGAAGCATGAGGAGAAGTCAAGAGCTTTGGATTTTTCTTCCATGCTTTTATATCCATCCTCTCTCCTCCATCAAGGAGCATACATGTGCTTCCTGGGAAATCTCCCTTCCATGCATTTTACAATCCAATCTAGCATCACCATAACTTCATCTTGCATCATGGAGACTATCTCTTTGCAAGTTCACGTCTGTGCTAATTGCAACCATTGTCAGAGAACTATGACTCTGTGGTGTGGTCTGACTACCACCAGGCTGCCATATCAGTGCAAACCTGTTCAGTTATTGAAGTTTTATAGTTGGGAGGTCCCCCCCCCCCCCAAAAAAAACATCTGCTCTGATGAAAGAATCCTCCCATCCAACCCCAGCCATTGTCCATACAATGCCATGGGTGTTAGGACTCCTTGTGTGCAAGAACCAACCACATCTGATTCTCAATTCTTTAGCCCCATCTGCTTTGCATGTTTCTGGTGATTTGTGGTGCCTACGGGTGATACCCCTCCCACATTTAACATTGATATGCAACTTGAAAGTCTCAGCCATGCTTATCTACTCATATCTCATGACCACATTCTCAGTTTGTTCTGCAATAACACAACTTAATCTTTCTTAAAAGATTCCAGATTCCTAGAGGCCATAGTCTTCTCATGGCTATTAGGGTTTACAGGTTCTAAAACACTGAGATAAAAATAGAATTATTCCCTTGTATTTTTTTCATCTTACCAAGAGAAGAGAATATTTATAGCTCAAGGTTGAATTGTGAGGTCTTTGGTGCTCTGTGAGTTTGGTTGTTTTTTTGCAGATGTTTCTTACCCAACTTGGTAACATCATCAGTTCATCAACCAAGCTTAGGCCAAGGATCCCACAGTTTTTTCCTCTTCTTTGGGCTTTTGAGATAAAGTCCAGTAGAAACCCAAGACAGAGTCATGGATTGCTGTTAATTCATTAAGGATGCTGTAAATTCTTTAATGATGCAGCCATCATAAATTAACTTAGAAACTATCCCCATGCTTTCAGCCAAACTCTGATATTAATTACCCAAGGACTAAATGAGAATATACATTAGAAAATTTGCTACCACATTGCTTCAGAAGACTTCAGCATTTTTGAAAGTGCAATTTCTTTATCAAATCAAAGAATGTCTACTTCATCTATCTGTGCATCCAATGATGAAAACCTTCAAACAAGTGGCAGTAACTGAAGAGAAAAATGGGACTGTTAAATTTGGGTTGTTTCAACCAATGAAAAGACATTTTTAGATTATTTAATCTTTTCCACATTAAGAAAATCTGTTCATGCTTAGAAAAAAAAACTATGGGAATTTGTTGGAAAGTTAAAATACAGTGCTATATTTACAAAAAGGAAATGACCTTGAAGTGAAGACAATTCCTCTCCCTGTAAAATAGAGTAGATGTAAATCAACTGTCTGCCACCACTACATTTAAAGCTAACCTAAATGTTCAGGATAAACTATTGGAGAAGAGGAAGGAAATGGAATTGGACCTTCCTTCAGTGGAAGATGTTTATTTTGCTTCTATATATTATCTGTGAATAAATCTCTTTCCAACAGTAGAGAATAAAAGTTGTTCAGAGTTAAATTGTTAAATTCTTGGGGTTGCTTATCTTGGTTGGGTTGATTATGTTACTCCTAAATTGGTAATGAACATTTGCAAGAAAACATCCAAACTCTGAGATCATCAAGAACCCAATAAATCCCAACAGACTAAGCATAGAGATCAGATGCTTCTATTAATAATTATTCACAGCTGGTATATCAGCATATGCACAGAAAATGCCCATATAATAGCAAACCAGGCATAATCACACAGATATATCCACTGTGAAGAGGGCTAGTGGGAGCAATTAGCCAAGTAGGAAAGTAAATTAGCCAACAAAGGAGAGAAAATGAACTACTAATCATGTTTTGGCATGTCATCAACTCAGGGTGGCACGGTGGCTCAGTGGTTAAGATGCTGGACTTGTTGTCTGGAAAAGCGGGCAGCCTAGGCTTGAGACCTGAGTGTTGCATGATGGAGTGAGCACCCATTCCTGCCCCAGCTCCTGCCAGCCTAGCTGTTTGAAAACATGCAAATGTGAGTAGGTAAATAGATACCACTTTGGTGGGAAGGTAACAGCACTCCGTGATGTCATATTGGCCATATGACATAGAAATGTCTTTGGACAGCGGTGGCTCAATGGCCTTGAAATGGAGATGAGCACCACCCATATAATCGGCAACAACTAGCAGAGTAAAATCCACAAAAACTCTTATGTCATCAATTCAAAACAGATTTATGGCAGCCAATTTAAGAGGAAATTTCCAATAATCTTTTCTGCTGTCCTCACCACTCTCTGCCCAGCCTTCCTATCTGAAACAGTAACACTTCTAACAATAATACAAGATGATAAGATGTCAAGTGGAGATCAGCTTCTGAGGCCAGCCAAGATTGAGAAGGTGCTAGGAATTGCTGAAGGATTCGTTGCAATTAGCATAAATTGCCAACAGGACCAGTCCAGAAAGCCCTCTCTTCACTCTGGTTTGGTTGTGCTTGTCCACAACAATATCAGTTATAATTGAAACTGACTGGCCAAATACAGTTGCATAGAAGTTGAACAATAAGATTGAACTTTGCTGGAACTTTGGCCCTTAGATATCTTCTATAGGAATAACCTCTTTTATATCTCAAGATTCAGTTTTACTTCCCCTGCATTTCATTTTTTCCAAGCATGGGAAAAGATTTATGCTGAAACTTTAAACTGAAAGGTTTTTAGCAGATTGAAATATTTTTCTATAATAATACAATGGAACAAAATTTAAATGCAGTTGTGATGGCACATTGTCTCGTATTTTTACAGCATTCACAACAACTAACTGGAAGAGCACAGATCAGTGGTAGGATTCAAAAACCTTTACTACCGGTTATATGGGCGTGGCTTGGTGAGTGTGGCCATGTGACTGGGTGGGCATGGCTTTTTTTGCAGGCCCCACTCATTTTGGGGAGCTTCTTAGCCACAGAGGAGCCTCGGGGGGGGGTTGCTCCCCTAATGCTCCTCTGGGGTTCTGGGAGAAAAGAAACAGAGCAGGGGAGGGGCACGCAGCACCCCTCCAAGCTCCGTTTTGGGAGCTTCCTAGCCTCAGAAGAGCCTCTGGGGGGTGTTTTTGCTCCCCTAAGGCTCCTCTGGGGCTCTGGAAGGCAAAAAATGGAGGAAGGGGCCTGAGCTCCTCCCTCCATTTTTTGCCTTCCTGGGCCTCAGCAAGGGGAATCCGGCACAGCTGATCTTATCTACAGCTGATTATTGGGAGGGGAAAAAAAAGAAAGAAATACCTTAGGTGAATGTCAGGAAGGTGGGCAGGGTAAGCGAGCATCAGGCGGGAGGGTGACTGGGTGGGGGGCATGGCCAGCCAGAACTTAATATGGGTTCAGTGACCCACGCCAAGTTCTTGCTACCGGTTCGCCCAATCCAGTGCGAACCGGCTGAATATCACCACTGGTGGGCACACTTTGTGTCCATGCACACACTTTGCTTGCATGCATGCACCAAACACGCATTTTGTGTGTATGCATGCACCAAACATGCACTTTGCGCAGGCACAGAGGCATTTGTGCAGGCACAGAGGTGTTCCAACTCACCTCCTGCAAGCCTGCACGATCCCAGTTGCTTCAGCAGCTGCCGCACGACACTTATCTTCCAAAGCAGAAGATAAAAGGTGAATATGGGAGCCCGGGCAGGTGGGTGGGCCCAACAGCAGAGTAGTGGAGAGAATCGGTTTGGTCTCCGCTGCTCATCACCGCTACCAGCTCGGCAGAATCGGGTTGAACCAGTAGCATACCACCACTAGCACAGATGGCAAGTATAGGTAGTCCTTGATTTACAACCATTTGTGTAGCAACTAAAGTTGCTACAATAGCACTAAAAATTGATTTACAATCGGTCCTCACATTTACGACTATCAAAGCTTTCACTGATTGCATTATCAAAATGTGTGTGTTTGGCAACTGGCATGGTTTTAGTTGCAACATTCAACATTTGTGTCCTTCTCAACCAGCTTTCAACAAGCATTTAATGACCATGTGATTCAAATCAGCTTGACTCAATGATCTCTTAACAAATGTGGCAAAAATTTATTATTTGGCATTTTTTCCATACCTATCAACCTATTAAATCCTTCCCAAGGAGCTGGGAGAGGCAGATGTTTTTTATGGTGCTAAAGTTCTCATTGCAAGATTTAAGCTGTTCCGAGTAGCTGCCTTTTGCAGCTGACTGATGGTGATTTTGTCAATGTTGATATTTACTTTACTCCAGTAGTACTCCAGTAGTACTAATACTACTCCGGTAGTACTCCAGATGTTTTGCACTGGCACCCAAGGTACCTTTGTTGTTGTTGTTTTTTACCACAATCATTCCACTTCCATTTGCAAGAATTTATATTTTGTCATTTGTCTTTTTTTTTTTTTTTTTTGCTGTTATTCTTGCTCTCCGTGGTTCAGGGAAGCATGGTGGCTCAGTGGTTAAGACACTGGGTTTATCTGCTGGAAAGTCAGCAGCCCAGGTTCAAAACCCGAGCTCCTTGTGGTGGAGTGAGCTCCTGTCCCTACCCCAGCTCCTGCCAACCTAGCAGTTTGAACACTGGCAAATGCAAGTAGATACATAGGTACCACTTCAGCAGGAAAGTGTTATGCTGGCCATGTGACCATGGAAATTCCTTTGGGCAGTGCTGGTTCAATGGCCTTGAAACGGAGATGAGCACTGCCCCATAGAGTCAGCAACGAGTAATGGAGTAAAATTTGCAGGAACTCCGTTACCTTTTTATCACAGTGGCTCAAGGTTTCTGGTTAGACTAATTTTACAAGCTTTGTTGAGCTACTTCCTAGATGCATGGAATTACTACATCTTGCAGTAAGTAGTTAAGTGTCCTTGAATCAATCCCAAATCCTGATGACCAAATGGACAAATGCCTTCTGTCTTAATACCCTAATGGGAAATCCAATATCTCTTCCAGGATCATCCCAAGACTTCCACCATTCTGTTCACCCGTTTGTCCACTACCTTTCTTTAACTTTACCAAGTGTGTCCACCATCTGGTGTGTCATGTGAAAATTGTGAGTGTAACCTTGCTGAGATTGCATCACATGAGCTGTTGATCCTTACTTTGTCCAAAACCAATCACTTGGTTCTTCTCACAGTCCACAGGACTCACTAATTGTCACCATATTATTTGAAGGCCTCTACCTTGCTTTTTCCTCAATGCTCAGCTGTACATTTATAATGTGTTCTTCATGGTTTATCCAAAGTTCTCATTAAACAAATTACAGCCAATATGTCCCAAAGGTGCTTTTGCAGGAGGCAACTGGACTCCTTGTTCTTTCTTTGAAGACATTTCGCTTCTCATCCAAGAAGCTTCTTCAGCTCTGACAGGATAGTGGGAAATGGAAGGATTTATATTCCTTGCAGTCTTCAAAGAAAAAACAAGAAATGTCCAGTTACTTCTTGAAAAAACACTTTTGGGACAGCCATGACCTGGATGACTGAGAATCTCTACAGACGTACAACAAACATGCACATTCAGTTACTAGATGCTAAAAAACAAACAAACACAACAGAGCAGTGTTTTCAACCTTGGCAACTTTTAAAGTGTATAGATGTCAATTCCCAGAATCCCCCAGCCAGAGGAATTCTAGTAGTTGAAGTTCATGCATCCTAAAGTTGTCGAGTTAAGAGAAGCACTACAACAGAGAGGTTATCCAGTGCTGTGTTTATGCCTCAACAGATCCCAGAAACCTCAATTCCACCGTGAAATTCACTGGGTCATCTTAGTCCTGTTGATCCAATACTATAAATTTAAGAAATAAACAAGTCCAACCCTGTTAATTCATCACCCTGAAGCTGCATCCCACAGAAGATTTAGGGCACTTCAGAAGAAAGAGCCAAGAATGAGACACGGCCCTTTATACCAGATGGAGCTTTTTGATAACTTCATGTTTCAGCTCCTCTTCAGGTTTCCTTGCCTCCCTCCATAACAACTCCTCTCTTCAACAAGCATCACTTTGGGCTGCCTGGCCCAGAAGCCAGGACATCACAAGGTTGTGAAGAAAGCGCACCACCCGGACAAAGCTGGGCCAAAAGAAGTGAAAAACACTGCACAATGTTAATATCCCATTGCCCTTTTAACGATCTCTCGCTCGGCTAGGCCAGGACTGTGGTGAAAATAAAATGTTCTGCCAAACACCCCCCCCCCTTTTTTTTTTAAAGCATGTGGAGACGGTTTAGAAAAGATATAAACTGGAATTCTTTCCCTTCTCGGTTTCTCTTTGGTTACCAGTGTCTTTGGCTGAACGCCTCGTTTTGCAGCAAATACTATGTCTGCGGGAATGCCAATAACTTAATTAGGTTTCAATAAAACATGCCAAAGATCAGCCTCCTTTCCCCCTTGTCGTCTGGGCTGAAACCTAATCTGTGTCTTGTTTCGGGGATGTCAGAATTGGCTTCTGTTCCTATCCTACTGAATTTCAGATGGTTTGGCCTGGGAAACTGAAACCGTAGACTGGGATGCAATCTCCAGGAGAGGTTGGGTGTATTCGTAAGCCTTGGGTAAGAAAAAGACAGTGAGTTACAAATGCCTAGCAGGAGCTTTGTGAGGAAAGTAAATTGAAGTACTGGAGCAGCTACCCTCAACAAAATGCAAGAATTTTAGAGTCAATTGATTAAATTATGTGTCATCTAGTTGGTTTCGACTCCTAGTTACTGGTTGGAAGACAGATACCTAAATAGATAGATGGTGGATGGATGGATGGATGGATGGACAGACAGATATTTTCTATGATTCAAAGAGAAATCTAAATTGTGATCTTTCCCAGATCAGGAGCCTTTGCTCGTGGTGATTCATACCATAGTAACTTCCCATTTGGATCACTGTAATGTACTACACGTAGGGCTGCTCTTGAAGAGTACTGGGAAGCTGTAGTAGCACCAATAGTTGTGGACATTTCTTGTTAGTGCATATAACACCCTGCACCCAATGGGTTTACAGGTGTGATTGAACATGCTGCTGTCACCTTGTAGCCCAACATGGCATTGAGCCATGCTATTTCTCCCTTCCAAGTCTATTATTCTGTGTTGTGTAATAATAGATGGGGTTTTCCCCAAATGAACCCTTAACACAGGGGTCTCCAACCTTGGCTCCTGGAAGCCTGGCGGACTTCAACTCCCAGAATTCCACAGCCAGCTTTGCTGGCTGTGGAACTCTGGGAGTTGAAGTCCGCCAGGCTTCCAGGAGCCAAGGTTGGAGACCCCTGCCTTAACATCATAAAATATCTACGGAAGGAAATCAGGAGTGGGGAAATTGGCAGCACCTGCAAGAGTTTAACCAGACTGGCTGAGTTCACACAGAATGCCAAGCTAAGATTTTAAACTATGATTTGTGTGGAATAAGCCATAACCTTAGCTCATAATAGGAAATATGTGTCTCACCTAAGCAAAAGCAAAAAATCCATATTATGTCTCTGTGCAATCGTTAAACTAGGAATGGAGCAAGATGTCAGTTTTCATTAGTTTCCCACCTAAATTCCTTGCTTTTGGAAATCTGTCGACTTTAGTTTCCCAGTCTAGTTTTTGTTTTTGTTCTGTACTTGAATTTGTATGTATTTTGGTCACATCTGAAAGCATGTGTTTTGGTTTACATTTGTCTCACAAAGCCAGTCTGTGCAAACCATTTCCTCTAATATAATACATTTCTGTATGTCATTTTCCTGAATGGCTGCTTTTTGCACAAACCTTGTCCTTAAAAGGCATTGCAAAATTCAGAAAACCAGCCATGCTGGATCAAGAAGTATGTATTTGTGCATGTGTTGGGTGGAGGGTTTTGTACGTGTGTCTGTGTGTGTCTATTGCTGCCTCTCCTGGATCAGGCATTGTCGTTTTCTCCCCTGATCAGGTGAAAGGACTTCAGGAGGCTCCTGTAAATATTGAAGGAGAATTGTTCTGGTCTGGTAACTCCTTTTCAGACGAACATACTTTATGAAAAAGCACCAGCTTTTGTGAACTTCAGGAGGCTTCTGGTGGCCTATGACAGGGGAGGCATGCACTTTTCAGTCCTTTTGGTGTTTGACTTTTAATAAGGGTGGGGAATCCGGTGGGAAAGACCCCAATGTTGAGAAAGATTGAAGACAAAAAGAGAAAGGCGTGGAAGTGGATGAAATGATTAGATAGTCATTGACACAATGAACGTGAATTTGGGAAAACTCCAAGAGGCAATGGAGTACGGGAGGAGGGACTGTTGTGCTATTGTACATGGGTCGCAAAGAGTCGGAAATAACATAGCAACTGAACAACGACAGGAAAAGAAGTGGATTTCCTGGGATGCCAACAACTTCTATATCCTCTCTTATATTTCTTCATCCATGCAAGGAATCACCGAACATCAAAGCACCAAAACACAATGTCCACACTGGTGATGTAATTTCTGGGTGGTTTGGTTAAAACCAAAAATCATTTAATTGCTAGAGGGTTCTACCGCACCTTCTCACCCTCATTTTCAAACTACCTGAAAGAATTGTGCTGCTCCAAATTATTCAGGGTTTTTTTTTCCCCTGTTGAATTTTGGCAGATCGGTATCAGAGGAGCTACGTGTGTCCTGTGGACTAACCGTCCCTAACATGTTGCTTCAGAAACGTACATTTCAAATAGTTTGCCTTCATGAGCCAATGACAGATTTCTCCCCATGGCTAGTGTGAATCCAAGCATTACCAATCGATTTGCCTCTGAAACGCCTTCACATTACTCAGGGGAATTGCCAAATGTGGGCTTGAATCAACAAGCCTTTGTATTTAACCACGCACTCTTTCCTTTTAAGCTTGAATGCTGCAGAGAAGCATAAGCACCGACGGCTGTCTTTATTTTATCACACTTTCTCACACCTTGCGCGTAAAGTTTCTGGCAGCCATTTTGGCTGGACGCAGGCTCTGTGTTCTTCCTGCCTGGAAGTCAAATAGAGCTGAACCATGTTCAGAAGTTTTAAAAATAAGAGCCGTGTTTCCCGTGTTGGGTACCAAAAAGAAAAGGTGAGAGGTGTTTTTTCAAGAGTCAACTGGACTGTCTGGTTTTTCTCAGAAGACGTTTCGCTTCTCATCTTCGGCTCTTTTTTTTTTTCTTGAAGGCGCTGAGAGTTCAAAAAACAAAATCTGTACTGAAGAGAAAGGAGGGTTGACTTTTAGAACATAGAAAGGCACTGATGGCTGAGTGGGGAACTCATCATGGGTTTGGCAGCATAGTTCTGGTTTCATGGCTTCTTTTATCCATTTCTTTCTGTTAGGTCTACAGGAAGTTCTCAACTTCCAGCCATTCATTTAATGACCGTTCCAACTTACAATGGCACTGAAAAAAAAGGGACGTGATCATTTTTCACACTTATGACCATGGCAACTGACATGTATTAATGACTGTTGCGATGTCCCAGGGGTCACGTGATCCCCTTTTGCGGCCTTCAGACCAACAGATTCAACGGGGATGCCAGATACACTTAACAACTGTGTTACTAATTTAAGAACGATTTACTTAAAAGCTGAGGAAATAAAGGTTGTAAAATGGGCCACAATTCCCTTAACTGTATTGCTTGGCAACAGAAATGTTGGGCTCAATTGTGGTCATAAGTCAAGGACTACCTGTAAATCTGCCCACTCTCTCTTTCTGTTACAGTGGATGTTCGAAGCAATTCCTAATGAAGGTCCACTTTGACAAAATGGCCACAGAACCTTTCTTAAAGGATTAGTTGATTTGTGTTAGTTGGGCTGTTTTGTCAGGAAACAAATTATCTTTTGTCACTGATCAAATGTTTGGAGGCTACGGGTGCTGATCAGGCACTATTTCCACCATTTTGCTAGAAGAATCAATTTGAGAATGAAAGACCTCTCTAGATGTTTTTTCAAGACCTCTTTTGACGTTTTTCATGTTTTTCATCTCCTAAATTATGCCACAGGAGGTCCCAGTGTGGCTGGGATCTGCAGCAGAGTGTTTCAACCTTGACAAGTTTACAAATGGGTGGACTTCAGCTTCCAGAGTTCTGGGACTTGAAATCCACCCATCTTAAAGTTGCTGAGGTGGAGAAAGCCTACTCTGGAGCAATACGTGAAACAGAGAGGAACCAATAGAGTTTGTGGCCAGCTGTAACAGACAAGCATTTTGTCTACAAGGAGGGAAAATGAAAGATTATTGACAGATTCTCTTTCCCAATGGTTTCATCCTGTGTGTGAGAGAGAGAGGTGGGGGAGAGAGAGCGAGCATGCAACTATATAGTATATACAGGAGTGGGATTCTACAGGTTCGCACCTATTCGCTAGATTCGGTTGTTAACATTCTAAGCAGTTTGGAGAACCGGTTGTTAGAAGAAATTACTGGCCTAATCCTGTCAGGAAGGCAGGAAGGAAACATTCTGGTGTTGCTTACAGAAACTGCCTCTCCGTTGACCCGTATTACATTCTTGGCAGGACTAGACTTCCTGTCTCAGGAACTTCTCTGGAGTTTTTTTCCCCTCCTTTGCTGATACTTTGCTTGTGTGGAGTGATCATTCAAAGTTACAATGGCACTGAAAAAAGTGACTTATGACCGTTTTTCACACTTACAACTGTTGCAGCATCCCCACAGTCATGAGAGGCCAGGCGAGGAGATGCGTGCCTCGATGTGAGTGATGTTGAGTTGGCCACGCCCAGCCAATAACATGACCACCAAGCCACGTCCACCAACTAAGCCATGCCCACAGAACCGGTTGTTAAAAAATTTGAATCCCACCCCTGAGTTTATATCTGTATATTCTGGGAACAAGATGGAAGTGGCTTTCTACAGAATAGGCATGGCCGATGAGAAGGCACAAAAATGGATGACATTGTCAGATAGAAAAGAATGTCCTCTTGAATGGAGCTAGGAGATAGGTGGTCTTCTTGGAAGTCTTGGAGGTCTTTTAGTCCGATCCCCTGATCAAACAGGAGGTCCTGTATCGCAAATGGTTGTCCAATGTCTTCTTTCAAACCTCCAGTGATGGAGCCTCTACAATTTCCTGAGGCAAGCTGTTCCACTGGTTCATTCTTGTCACTGACAGGAAATTTCTCCTTAGTTCTTAGCTGTTCCCTCTTGATAAGCTTCCATCTGTTTCCTTCTGTCCTGCCTTCAGCTGCTTCAGATTCTCCGGTCTTCTCCACAAAGCCTCTCAAGTATTGGGAGGCTGCTATCATGTCACCTCCAATCCTTCTCTTTGTTATTGGGTGATTCTGTTGGGTATTTTTTCCCTTTTCAAATGCCCTTTCCTTCACTTTTGCAATCAGGGAAGAAACATGGAATGCACATTTATTTATTTTCCTCATTATGGTCCCTACATAGAGATTTGAAGGGAGTCAGCACCTTATTTCCATCTTATTGCAATGTTTACCTAAAGAAAGAGGAATTCAGCTGTATCGGGAAAGAAGCAAAAATGGTACAATCACCTCATTAAAGCTGGCTTAAAAACAAACCACCACTTTTACAACATTAAAGATGCCACAGAAGGAAAAAATATTGCTCAGGAGAGGGACTGCTGTGGATTATGCCCACAAAGATGTTCTCTGGAACACAGTTAACAAGTGCATTTTATTCAACACACATTATCTCTCCAGCTCAATTTTGCATCATATATTTTATTACATAGAGATTTTAGCCAATGGGGTAAATAATTCTAGACAGCCAGTTGCTCCTTATGCACCATGTCTAAGTTTTTATTGCCAAAATGAGTATCAATAAAATATGGATAGTCCATGACTTACAATCGAGTCCAACATTTTTGTTACTAAGCAAGGCAGTTGTTAAATATGTTTCGCTCCATTTTATGACCTTTTGGGCACAATTGTTAAGTGAATAACTGTTGCTGTTAAGTGAAATCAAGTAGTCAACAAATTTGTTGACCCCCTCCTCTTTTGGCAACCTCTCAAATACTACAATACTATTATCATGTCCCCCAGTCCTGCTTTTCTTTAGACCAGTCAAACCCAAATCATGCAACCATTCTTCAAACATTTTAGTCTCCAAGCTTTTAACCTTTAATTATCTTAATCAATCTTTCTTTCTTTCTTTCTTTCTTTCTTTCTTTCTTTCTTTCTTTCTTTCTTTCTTTCTTTCTTTCTTTCTTTCTTTTTCTTTCTTTCTTTCTTTCTTTCTTTCTCTTTCTTTCACTCTCTCTTTCATTCTTGTTTCTTTCTCTTCCTTCCAGTTTTTTTTTCATCTTGGCAAACACAGCTATTTTGCAAACAAACTGGGCCTCCCATGCGTGTGTAGAACATCAGATATAACAGAGTACAATATATGTGGTTCACATGTGCATGTTTCTAGACAGCATATTAAAAAGCAGAGACCTTGATGTGGATCCCTTGTTGACAAAGATCCATATAGCCCAAACTACACTTTTCCCAGTAGTCATGTATGACTGTGAAGATTGGACTATAAAGAAGGCTGACCACCGAGGTATTGATGCTTTCTAACTGTGGTGCTGAAGAAGACTCATGAGAATCCTTTGGACTTCAAACCAGTCAATCCTAAAGGAAATAAAATCTGACTGAAGGACAGATATTGAATCTCAAATACTTTGGCCACCAAATGGGAAGAGAGGACTCATTGGGAAAGACCTTGATGTTGGGAAAGATGGAAGGCAAAAGGAGAAGGGGACAGCAGAGGATGAGATGGTCATTGACACAATGGAGGTTAATTTGGGCAGGAGACAGTGGAGGGCACGAGGAGCTGGTATGCTGAGTCCATGGGGTCAGAAAGAGTCAGACACAATTGAACAACAAGAACATGTATGTGTTTACTATCTCAATGTAACACATAGTCCAGGTAACATACAGTCCGTGCTCTGATATGCCCTCTTAATGCTATCTGCTCTCCACCATCAATGCTCTTTGCATGCCTGGCTCCATTTCTAAAAATGCTTTCGGGTAACTGTTACTTCTTCTGCTAGTCAGCACAATTTTTTTTTCTGAGTTGTGGTATTTTCATTTTGCTTTTGGAAGGCGGCTAAAGGGAAGGGCTTGCTATTTTTATGGGACAGAAAATGGGGGGGGGGGCAGTTTAATAGGCACTGAAACTGACTAGAGGAGATTAAAACCAAGCTCTCTGATAAAATCTGGCGATCTAAATTTGACCGGAGAAAAAGTCTGAAATCCTTTCTACTCGGTTTCATTGTCTGATGTTGAAAGTGAATGAGGTGCTGAAGTGAGGACAAGGAGGAAGAGGCAACATAATCGCAGCTTTCTGCAAAGAATTATTGGGTAGAAAACAACGGGTGTCTCTTTCCAAAAGAGTTACATCAAATAAACAGAAACAAAGGAACAAGAGTCTGGACATGTGCACTTTTTTTGGCAAAAAAACTAGTCTGAAAACAACCACAACTTCACTTTCCTACTTCTCCAGCATGTCGACAGTCTCCAGCCCAGACACTGTGCTATTCTGATCTGTGCTACTCCCAATATTTTGGGCTTGTATGTCATTGCCGATGAAGGGAGGATTATAGTTATGTTATTATATGTTACATTGATGGAGTATGTGTCAGCAAACCATTGCTAACACTTAGGAACCACATAGATCGATTTCTGTGTGATGATCTGTTTCTAGCCTGGTCCTTCAGGTCTTCCAAGGATGCCTCCATACTGGGTCCATCCACCTGGCTGCTGATCGTCCTTATCTTCTCTTTCCTTCCATCTTTCCCAGCATGAGAGCCTTTTCCAGAGGGCTGGATCTTCACATAGTGTGTCTAAGATGGATGGGTGGATGAAGGATGGATAGGCCAACAATTGGAGCCTGCATAGACAGACCTTTTTCATGCCTATCTGAACCTGGTCCTTCAGGTCCAAGAGTGCACCCACTGACACTGTACCTGAATCTTTCTACTTTGTTGTTGATTGTCTTTCTCCTTCATTCCACCTTTCCCAGCACCAAAGCTTTCTCCAGAGAACTGGGTCTTCACATAATGTGTCTAAGATGGATGGATGGATGGACAAAGGGATCAACCGACAGACAGGCAATCAATCAGAGACTGCACAGACAGACCTTTTTCATGATTACCTGTCCTTAACCTGGTCCTTTAGGTCTTTCAAGAGTGCACCCACTGACACTGTACCTGAATCTTTCCACCTTGTCCTCTTCTTCTCTTTCCTTCCACTTTTCCCCGCATCAGAGCTTTTCTATATCAGGGGTGTCAAAATCGCATCGTCATGGCATCATCAGGTGACATATCAGGACTTTCCCCTCCTCCACTAAATTGAGTGGGGATGGGGCCAGCACATGACACATCCGGCCCATGGGCCATGAGTTTAACACCCCTTCTCTAGAGAGCTGGGTTTTCACATAATGTGTCCCAAGTAGGATAATTTGAACCTGATCATTGGTGCCTCAAATGAGAACTTTGGGTTGATTTGTTCATTGATCCATTGGTTTCTTTTCATCTATATTATTTTCAAGAGTCCTCTGCAAAATCAAGGTTCAAAAGGGTCTGTGATCTTCTTATCTTGCTTCTTCAAAGTCCAACTTTGGATTCCATGGGATGAAAGTGTACCTCTCACACAGGGGTGGGATTCAAATTTTTTTAACAACAGGTTCTGTAGGTGTGGCTTAGTTGGTGGGTGTGGCTTGGTGGTCATGTGACTGGGTGGATGTGGCTTGGTGGTCATGTTACTGGTTGGGCATGGCCAACTCAACATTATTCACATTGAGGCATGCATCTCCTCGCTTGGCCTCTGATGACTGTGGGGATGATGCAACAGTCATAAGCATGAAAAACGGTCATAAATCACTTTTTCAGTGCCATTGTAACTTTGAATGGTCACTCTACATAAGCAAAGTACCAGCAAAGGAGAGGGAAAAAACTCAAGAGACATTCCTGAGACAGAAAGTCTAGTCCAGCCAAGAATGTAATAAGGGTTAAGGGAGAGGCCGTTTCTGTAAGCAACACCAGAATGTTTCCTTCCTGCCTTCCTTACAGGATTAGGCCAGTAATTTCTTCTAACAACCAGTTCTCCAAACTGCTTAGAATGTTAACAACCAGTTCTAGTGAATAGGTGCGAACCTGCTCTCACATGGAGGTGCACTATTTTGATCTTTGTGGGCATTTCAATCTCTTTTCCAAGTCCACCATGGCTGCGTTAGAAATGCTAGTCTACACTATATTTCGTGATTGCTTATTCCTTTACTAAAAGGTATAAACTATCTCCTACATCAATATCTTCATTGTCAATTCTAATTAGGATACTATTTTTGAATAATTGCAGACAAGAGAAGGAGGAGTCTCTAGTGGCTTAACAGTCAGAGAAAGAAACTTAAGAGGGACTGACTCTAATGGATCAAGTAGTTAAAAGTTTGTATCTTCAGACTTCAAAGATTCTATTAATGCAACCTTACAATAAGGTAGAATTAGTTAATCGTGTGTTTCCTGTCTTGTTTACCAGGGGGACTGACAGGAGGTATCTCTTTCCAGTTCTTTAAACACTAACAATTAGACACTATAAACATAACAACTAACAATAAAAAACATTAACCTAAACTATTCCCAATTCCATAAACACCTGTGATTAAAATGAAAGCTGGAGAACAACCAGGAGGAGGGAAAGGATTCAGACATGACTCCATTTTTATTACTAACTTTGAAAGTTACTGAGATACATCTTCCAGTCCAAGAGGACTTTTTATTTAATTACTTATTTTTTAACAAGTTCTCTAATGGAATAGTAAGACGTTTCTTTCTTTAACTGAAGGAAATAAATAACAGGTCAAAATAAGTACAATGGTGGTCTTTTTCCTTCCTTCCTTTCTTTTTTACCAGTCTTTCTTCTTTTACCAGTGTTTTCCAGCCTCAGCAACCTTATGAAGCATGGATTTCAACTTCCAGGAACCCCCAGCTGGCATGATGGCTGGAGAATTGTAGGTGTTGAAATTCACATCTCTTAAAAGTTGCCAGGGTTGAGAGGCACTACTGCAGATACACACCAGACAAGTGTCAGGGTTCCGATGATTGCCCTAATTCAATCATGATCCTCGAGCCAAGCTTCAAAAGAATCCAAAAGATTTATTAGGAGTAACATGTCCAGCACTAACCCATATGAAACCAACTCTGAGACACATATTTTACTATCACCTATGACCCCGTTTCCCCCCACCACCCTGAGTGTGTCATAAATCAGATTCTCCAATGAAATGTTCATCGGCTGGGTGTCATCAATCACACTCTCCAATGAAGGATTTTCGGGGGCAGAAGATCCAGTAGCCTAGGCTACAATCTCCACAAGATAAGCATGGAATGTGCTTCTGGCCTTCATCTGCCCCACTCTCCCTCAGGCCTTTTCCCCCTCTATCTTATGGCAACTCGGAAACAGGCATAGGAATGATTTACGAGTTGACAATGAGAAAATGATAGGAGGTGGTTAAAGAGGGACCCAAGTGAAGGCCAGGTGTGGAAAGAAAAGAGGATGGTGTTTGCACTTCTACAATGGGAAGGATGGATAAAATTGCTGAGGAATTTACCCTTTGTGATTGTTATAACCCTAATTTTGATATCTCGTCAAGACTGTCTCAAAGGTGGTTTTCTTCTTCTTCTTCTTCAAGTTTTTCTTCTGCTTTTTCTTTGAAGACATTTCCCCACCATCCAGTCAGAGCGGAAGAAGCTTCTTGGATGAGAAGCTCAACATCTTCAAAGAAAAACTTAGACATTTAGCTATGCGCTTTGGGATGAACACCCTTCGAATGGTGCAGGAGTATAAACAGATTTCCAGAAAAATTGCAGACTACAGGAACCATTCGTGTTTCAGTTTGAGATGCAGGCCTCAATGACTCGCTAAAAGAATGCAAATGACCAACTGTCTGCTAGGAGTCTAAACCCTTCCATTCCCCATCATTTAGTCAGAGCTGAAGAAGCTTCTTGGATGAGAAGCAAAATGTCTTCAAAGAAAAACCAGAAAGTCCAGTTGCCTCAAAGTTAAAAAAAAAAAAAGCATATTTGGGACCTAATTTGGATAGAACTCATTATGGCCAAGGTGGAGGACATGTTGAAACCAGGAAAGAGATTCTTTAAGCCCGTTTAATTTCCAGGCAGGAATGAAGCAGTTAAAAGCTGCAACTCAAGAGAAAGTAAAAAAACCTACAAACATTGTCCTCAGCTCTCTTAACCATGACAAAACTTGAACTTGAGATCTTCTGTCTGAAAAGCAGGTGTTCTATCGTTGACCTGCACTCATTTCTCATTAACAAAGCAATTTCCTTTGTTTTACTGCTGCTCGGGGAATGCAAAAGGGGAAAAGATTGCCAAGCATCTGGCAGACCACAATAGAAGAGAATTATTTTGATGGATCACCTCTTGGGCCTTCCTTAAGGAATTTGCTCTGTTTTACACTTCTGGGTAACGTGATGATAAAAGCCAGCTTTGGCTGCCATAAAAATTATTGAGATCCCGGAGAGAGACAATCTTGGATACTCTTCAGGTGTCCTGTTGCACCCTGGAATAATTGTTTCCTTGTGTGGTAGGTAGCAACCTCTTCTCTAATGGACCCTAGAGAAGAGATTGTGACATGACTGATGCAAATAGCAGACCATCAACTCCCAAATGGAAAAATAAAAATGAAATCCAATATTGTGGCATTTTGGGGCCCTCCCGGAATGAAAATGCTCAAATCAAGATGATAGAATTTTGCAAGATTATGGATTTTCAGGGTCTGAAAAATTTGCAAATAGCTCCATCAGAGACATCAGGGCAGTTTTGAAAATCTGGTTTATATTAGGAAATGCAACTGACCACCCAGGGAATCCCAGCCCCTTGTAATGAGCTCGATCTTCTCTGCACAAGAGCCTTCTGCTCCCACCGAAGCTGCAAGCGTGGAAGGTGAAGGCACAGTAATTTCCTCCCCAGTCCCACTCTCTCCATACAATTTCAATAATTTGTCCAGACATGAAAGCGGGTAGCAAAATTCCAAGTCAGTTGGCTAATCTGAAACCAAGACAAAACATCTCAAGACCTTCAGCCGCAGCCATCCTCGGGGAGCTTTTTAAAAGAAGCTGTTTTGGTGGAATAACAGATTGGATCATCCCAGAGAAGGAAACCACAGCACTGAGGCGATTCATCAGCCCCACTTACAAAGGGCCCCTTGTCTGTCAGATTCTCGAAGCCTCCCTCCACTCCCTTCCCTTGCTATCCCCACCCACGTGCCAACCTGCCAGGAAGGAAAGGCACTAGAAAAAGGCCATGTGCGGCTCTCTGAGTGCCAACCCTGGGGAACAATTGTTAGCACAGAAAGTTGGACTTCCTCTGCCATCCAGGTCAACCTATAGGCCTGGACACCTTGGGGAGCTGAGGGAAATGAAATGGCCATGCGCCAAAAAGTGCAGCAATGCTTCCAAGCATGCATTTAGAATTAGGGCCCCTTCTTTCGATCCCACAATTTTTCCCACAAGGATTTGTGAGTTTGCAGCAATTTCCTCTTCCTTCCACTTCTGCTTTAGGCAGCAGTTCCTGAGAGCTGATAAACACAACAAAGCGAAGAGGCCATCTCAGTGTCATCATAATATACAGTTCCTGCAAGAATCTTTTTATATTTATTTATTTATTTGTTTGTTTGTTTGTTTGTTTCTGGGTGAGGAAAGTTGAATGGGGAAAAAGGGGAATGCAGGATGGAGCTAACTCAAAAGTCAATTAATGGTATCATGGGGAACAGCTACCCATCCTTACAATGGAAAGTCCTACGTTATCAGGATTTTTAATAAAAATAAGTGGGACACAGAATGCTCCTGCAAAGATGGATTTTTTAAAGTGGGAGTAAGGAGGGACACAGTGGCTCAGTGGCTAAGACGCTGTGCTTGTTGATCAGAAAGATCAGCAGTTTGGTGGTTCAAATCCCTAGCGCCACGTCACGGAGTGAGCTCCTGTTACTTGTCCCCAAAAAAGGGACTACTTTGGTGGGAAGTTAACAGCATTCCATGCACCTTCAGCATTTAGTCATGCTGGCCACATGATTATGGAGATGTCTTTGGACAGCACTGGCTTTTTGACTTTGAAACGGAGATGAGCACCAGCCCCTAGAGTCGGGAACGACTAGCACATATATGGGAGATGGAGAACTTGTGGTCTTCCAGATGTTACCAGGCTCAAGCTTCCATCAAGCTCAAGCAATGCTCAGGGGTGAATGGAATTATAGTCTAACAATCCCTAAAGGACCAAAGATTTTCAAACTCAGAACAGGGGAAATGTAATGGATTCCCAGGAGGGAGGGGCTGCTTTCCAGAAGAACAAGAGACAACTCACTTCAGATACTTTGTGTGAAAGAAAGAAGGTAAAGACAGATCCTCCCTAATAGTTCCCAGAGTATATGTTGGATGAGGTAAGTAATCTACTTTAGATTGACAAGATTTCTATCGATAGGTGAGGAACAATAAAGAAATCTGCATAGAAGAATCACAACGTGTCTTTCTTAGTTTTTGGAGCCTGATAGGAAATTAAATAAGCAGGCTTCTTAATGATCCATCAGCTCCAACCATGAGAATCTGGAGATGTTTGAGAAATCTGGAAAGCCATGGGACAGGAATAAATGGCTAAGGCAAACTGCAACCTACTTCTGAAATTAATTCAAAATGAGCTAATTAACAAAATGTAAGTTAGCTGCCAACTTGGGAAGCATGTGGTTTCGTTGGAATATAAGAAGGGTAGACAGAGGCAATGTTTGTAGACAATGTCCCTGCATGGTAAAAGGGAAAGAATTAATGGGATTTGTGTTTAGCCATCCATCAAGATTGTCCCAAAGGTGCTTTCTCAAAAGGCAATTGGACTTTCTTGGTTTTTCCTTGAAGACGTTCTGCTTCTCATCCAAGAAGTTTCTTCAATTCTCAGAAGCAACAGCTTTCCCAAGAAGCAACAACAACCAACATTGCTTTTAGACCAAAAGCACAATTCCCTTCCCACCAAATCCTGCTATCGCCACCCACAACCCCTTCTAAGAAAATGTTTTCAAAGCCCTCTTTCTCCTCCAGGACCACAATTATAAACAAGGTGCAGAACTATTTACCAAGTTCAGCAAGATCTTTTTTTTTTTTTTTTTTAAAAAGATGCTTTGGCGAATTCTTTTTGAACCGAACCACCATCCAGGGTCCTCTAAGGGCAAAAACCTGCTGATTTTTCATTTTCAAGTGCTTAATCAAACCCTGTATAATTTATAACCCCTGAATATTCAAAAAGTTGGACAGGATTAGGTTGGAGTGAGCAAACGCCGCCTAAACAGTTTCTTTTGCTTATTTTTAAAAATAAACTTTTATAAATTCAATTGCCACTTGCAACGGTTGTCCTTTCTCTTCTCTTTTGTTCTTTTTTTTAAAAAAGAACTTTGTCTTTTGCTTAGTTACTGTTGACTTTAATTCCTGTGAGACAGCCAGTGGCATTTCATTTTATATGATTTTTTTTAGTGACCTCGGCTTCACTAAACAGCTCTCCACAGAGCCCGACATAACACAGGGCAATACAATTCCAATAAACACATAAAACAATTAAAACACAGCAGGCAACAAAAGCAAAAGTCAAATTAAATTACTTCCCCCAAAAGTCCTAGGGGATAAAACAATTGTATTGCAAAGCCATCAAAGGAGGCTGTGGTCAGCCTCTTCCACCCTTTTTAAAATTATGTTATTTTAAATCTTGATCTACTGCATTGTTTCAATACAGTAATGTTTATATCATATTATACATATATAAAAGACACCACTCTTTATATCAAAGGTTTTTAACATTCTATCACACATATCAATCTTCATATCAAAGATTATTAACATTCTATTCTTTAGGAAGATTATTGACAATACAAAAGAGGAGAAAACCATTCGATCAACATTAGTTACAGTTTAGGATGTCTGTTCTGTATTCCAAATATCAAATTATTCATTCAAAACTAACATTGAGAAAAGAATCAATATGACTCACAACAAAACATTTGTTGTATAATAGAGGTTTTGATTTTAAACTGATTACTTTATATTAAGATCTCCATTGTATTATTACAGACATATGTTAATGACAGGAAAAGAGAGAGAAACTGAACAAATTTAATAAGAAATACCCTAAAAGTAGAAAAATAAAATTAAAAAGGAAAATAAAGAAAAAGGCGATTGGGTTACTGACTTCCCTCCTTTTTAAAAGCAAATCAACTTATTTGCAATATTTGTAGACATTTAGCCCTCACAAAAGCCAGACTGAAAGTAATTACTGAATATTTGCCATGTTCTATGATATATTGTATGTATTGGGAACCACTCTTGCTTAAATATGGTCAGCCTTGCCAGGAAGAACAAAGGTCCAGCCAGTAAAATATGTTGTAAGTCATTGTTGACAAAGCACATTGAATTAAACGGACATTTATTCTAACAGACTCCAGCATAATGTTCTTTAGATTTCGGGGGCTATTTATTCTTCATACAGGCTAGAAGATGGGAAACCTCAATTGTCTATCCCTTCTATTCCTCCTCCTCCTCCTCCTCCTCCAGCACAGCATTGTGATCAAAGCTCCTTGACAACCAAAGGAGAAGGGCTTCCATCATGAGTCTGTCTTGCAATTTTGACACACACATTCCCATAGATGTCCAGGGACCTGTTCATTTCACATTGTTGGCTGTGTTCTGGAAGAGTCAATTTATTGTGACTCAGTCAGTTTGCCTCTGAAATTGCAGCAATGCTGGTCTTTTCAATCCTTTTTTCATTGATGGGAAATCTTATTTTACCCTGCTCCCAACTGCCTTCCATCCCCCATAATGTCATTCAAACAATGCCCAGTGTCACAAACATCTTAAAATAGCTTTGGGATAATTGTGTCATGGCCCACAAAGCTAGACAAGATCAAGAAAGCAACTTCTATATAGACTTCAACAAGAGATTTTTCCATTATAGTCTTGGATATATTCAGAGTTTTCAAAACCGGAAGAATTCCTCAACTTATGCCCTTCCCAAAGTCCCAACTCTACAAAGTGGAAGGGAAAATCTTCAGTTACCATTGACTCAAAGTGATTTTGGTTAACCTCCAACATTTTTGTTTGTATCCATAGATCCACTTAAAAGTCCTCCAGAAAATCAAGACATTAAGTTGTAAGGGCAGCTTTGCTTGTGGAGAAAGTGTGTGAAGCACCTGCTACTGCCAGGAACAGATGTGGGAGGCTGGAAGGAAAACATCCTTGATAAAGGAAAAGTATATGCAGGAGCCCAACTTTACGGGTTGAAGGAACCATATTTTTTAAAAAATCTAAAGGCACTTCCCATTGTTGAGTTGAAGTGCTCTCCACCCATCCTGGAGTCAGCAGAGAACAGTCTGGCCTGACATTTTTTGACCTCATTGTTGATCCCAAATCTGCTTCTCTTTCCTCTGTTCTCAGCCACTCCAGTCCCTAGACTTCCTTCCACAGTAATAGGTGACTGCCTAACAGATTTAAACACATCCATGACCTTGGATGAAGTCAGGAAAAAGAAAACATAGTGTTTTAACACTGGTACAAGAAAGGAATTATAGGCCAATCTCATTTGTGAGCTAGGGATAAGGTGAAGACAACATTATACAGAAGAAGACCAAAAAAATGAGGAGAAGGAGAATGAGGAGAACAAAGGAAAAGGCAATAAAGACATGATTATGGTGATTGCTAGGCTAAGTGGTTTGGTGTTATGATAGAAACCTGAAAAAGTTCACTCAGAAGCCAACAGAAGCAATGACACCCTAACTATATCTGAGTGGAGAAAGGATGGCTCAAGGGTTAGAATATTTGGGATTTCCCCCATTTTGAACCTGCATCACTTTCCATGCTGCTGGTTCAGTCAAATTTAGTCAAATTCAATTCTTCACCCAGCCTTGCCTAAACCAAGAAATTTCCAAGTCTCACTGAGAAGTCAAATAACAGCGTGTTTACATATGCTAGAGTAGCCAATATTGTCCTCCAAAGAAATCTAGTTGCTGTTATTAATACATTTACTGAATTATATGAAATATCTGAGGAATTTGAAGAACTTTCCAAAACACTGAAATCTGATAAAGTCATTGGCAAGACAATGGACTCAAGTTCTCTAAATGATGCCCTCAACCTCAGACTGAGACCCAAGCAGTCGTTTTTGAAGACAGATCATAGAAAGATAGAATCATGCAGCTGGAAGAGATCTTGGTGGTCTTTTAATCCAATCCCCTGCCCAAGGCAGAAGTCTTCATGCCATTTCAGACAAAGGCTGTCCAATCTTTTCTTGAAAACCTCCAGCGATGGAGACCTCACAACTCCAGAAGGCAAGTTGTTCCATTGATTAATTGTTCTCACTGCCCTTCTTGAGAACTACCCATGAGGAGTCCTTTACGACTCAACACTTTCCAAAGCAAATGGGAGCAGATTCTCTGCCTGAAATATGGTAGGTGTTCCAAAACCTGCCTATTCCTCTTCCTTGAGGATTTATCCCTGAAACATGATTGAACGTTGGCAATGATTATAGGGAAGACACACCAAAGCTGTTTCAACAATATTTCAAGCTCCATCTATCACCTTCTCCATTCCTTCCTCTGCAGATGACCTCTCTCTTTTTAAAGTTTCCAAGTCACAGAATGCCCTCAGAAGAAACACTTGAAAGTTGCAGAAGGTGCCCAAATAAACACAGATTCCTATGCTAAAGCAATAGTGGGTGGCTTGTCCTCCTCTACTCCCCCTCATTTTCCCACAGACCACCCTAGTTGGAAGTTTGTTAAAGTGAGGAAGTAAAGGACAGAAATATCTTCCCATGCGTTTAGTGCATTCCAGTTCTTTGAACAAATCAAGATTTCAGATTACCTCCCTTTTTCATAACTTTCCACTTCCATTCATTTAAAATGGAAGGCATCTACCAGCTATTAAAGTAAATCTATTGGGGACTCAGCTGTCAGAGCTCTCCTTCACCTTCACAGTGAAAACAACACATGGATATCCATCTTTCTAACCAAAGATTAGGAAGATTTGGTGTTCTCACCCGTAAAAATGCTGCCATTTTACTCATATTATAAATATATTAAACTTGTATGCCTCCTCCTGACTTGCAGTGATTCTGGGTAGCTCACCACAAACATATATAGCACCATAAAACATAAAAAGGAAAGGAAAAAAGCTGGCAAGTGTGATGAAGTGAGGTTTCTCACCCTCCATCACCAAAGACCTGGTGAAGAGCCTGGTCTTCACAGCTCTTCTATACCAGGTGTCTCCAACCTTGCCAACTTTAAGACTTGTGGACTTCAACACCAGGAATTCCTTTTCCTGACATCTTTTGCTACTTGACTCTTGCCAGCTGCCATGGAAACAGGGAGAGGGGTAATTTGGTGTTGGGGGGGAGGGTGCTGGAGGGAGAAGTTGTGTGAACTGAAAAAGATGGGACACTTTCCTACTTACTGAAGAACTGCATACACTTATCTTTTCTAGGCCAAGGTCAACCTTCTTGGCATACCAGATGTACATGAAGATGTACTCAACATGACATCAGATTGGATGTCCAGTTTGAACTACTGGGGGAGGGAAATTGGGATAACTTTCAATATGTAATTTCCACTTGCTTTCCTTTTGTTGTTATCACTTCAAATCCAGTAAAAGTACTTTTCTCTACTTTAATGGAATCTAAGGTTTTCTTTCTTGGATTTTGAATGGAGGCACAGCTGACATTAAGCAAGTTCTCTCTCTTTTTTTTTTTTTACCATCCCACCCAGAGATTAACCTCTGCCGTGGAGGTTGAAAAAATAATGTCTAACCAAGGCAGCGATCAAGAAGATATGGGAGCTGTTGGATCTGCCCCTTCATAGCTTCTTTGCAGTCAAGGGGAAGCTGAGCTGCTGTCTGAGTTGCAGATTGAAGAGAAACCGGTGCTTCATCCCAAATGGTCTTTGGGAGTAGGACGGATGGAAACACCGGAGGAGCTTCCCTCTGGGGTGAGGGCTGCCAGATGCTGGCGGGGAGAAACTGCCTGGCAGGAGGAAGACAGAGAAGACCTTCTGCTGACCTAAGCTCTGCATTTATTGAATGAAGCTCTTGAGAGTCGGAGAGCTAAGGAAAGGCATGCATTGCCTGCATGCAAAGCGGCTAGGGAAGAGAGAATGGGGGCAGAAGCCTTTGCAGCCCCAGAAGTGCTTCCCATGGGCCAGGCAGCAGGAATGCCAGCAGCTGCAGTAGCCCAGGCCCCCTGGTGTGTGTGTGTGTGGGGGGGTACACCACGGAAGCACCGATTTCCAAAAGGCCCTCCGCTGGAAGTAGAATACGGAGGAGTTTCCAAGGAGTTGGGATTCTTCTTAGCCCAAGTCTGGAATCCTATGGAGGAACATGGGGATGACTTTGCCTCAGAAGCAGCCAAAGTGAGGTGTGTCACCCAAGCCCTAGAAGGGACTGCAGCCCAACGGATGGTCACCCTTCACAATGATGATGCCCCTCAGCTAAGGGATTATGACATGTTTATGGCAGCCTTACGAACTCGGTTTGAAGATCCCCTTGCTGAACGTAAGGCAAGAACTAGGATGAAAACCATAAACCAGGGGCGAAGGTCAGTAGCTGAATATTACCCAGGAATTTTGAGAGTTGGCATGACACATGCAAGGGTGGTCCCAAGAGCCCTGATAGAAGCTTTCAAAGATGGGCTAAATGAGGACGTCTACCAAAGCTGTATCTCCAGAAGATATCCTAGAGATCTTCAGCGATGGTATGTGTTGGCAGCTGATGTGGCAATTGATCTGACCAGAAACAGATGCAGGAGTGGCCCCAGCTGGAGTAAGCTGCCACCTACCACTCCCCAAGAGGTGCCTAAAGTTCAAAAGAGTGGATCAGCTGTGAAACCCCAATCCACAGCGTGCTTCCGATGCGGGAAGGAGAGTCACCGAGCTGCAGATTGACGCACCAAAGTGGATGTCAAAGGAACGTTGGTCAGAGTGAAGAAAGTAAAAAAAAACCCAAAACCCCAGCTAAGCCGCATGAAAGGACCCTGAAGGCCATGGAAGTCGTTGAGTTCACTCCTCCAGGAAAGGAGGGGTTGAGAACTTGACCCCTTCAGGCAAGAGTGAGTCTGATTCTGATGATGACTCTCCGGTAAGTCAACAAGTGGACCCCATGACCATCCCAGTGGATTTAAGGGTGCCTTTGTCCAGCACTCAGGGGAAGATGTTGGCTCTGCTGGACTCTGGGTATACTAGATGCGTAATTAGCCTAGGGGTCGTGAATAAGCTGGGGTTGAGACTAAGAACTTGGAAAACTCCCATAGCGTTTTGATAACTAGATAGATCAGTGGCTGGGGATGGCCCGGCTCATTTTGTAACAGAGCGAACGGAAATGAGAGACTTTGTGTTTTATTGTGGCCCCATGGATGGAGTACCCCCTCTTACTCGGATTTCCCTGGCTCCAGAAATGGAACCCTCAGGTGGACTGGAGGAAGGGTCTGCTGCGCATACACTCCACCCAACCACAGAAGGGGGAAAAATGCTAGTAAAAAATATGCCAATTCAAAAGTTGCCAAGCATTTTGGGTTCGTGAAAACTTGTTAGGTGGAAGTTTTGGTGGCCATCTTTAAAAAGGGACATATAAGCTTATGTCACTAGTTGTCCTGTATGTGCTTTGGCCAAATGACCTCCTGGTAAACCTCATGGTTTACGACAGAATGTGGCTAGGCCAAGTGCTCCGTGGAAGGAAATTTCCATGGATTTCATTGTGGAATTACCTGAGAGTGGGGGAGATACAATCATTTGAGTAGTTACTGACCTATTTTCCAAACAGATACACTTTGTACCCTGTGCAAAGATTTCCTCTGCAAAAACTTTTGGCTAAACTGTTTATTTTACATGTGTATAAACTACATGGTGTTCCTGAATGGATAATTTCAGATGGGGGGGTAGGAATGAGGAATTCTGGGAGTTGCAGTCCACAAGTCTTAAAGTTGACCCCTGTTTTATACAACCGCAGAGTGAAGGGCATCTGGATCTTAGGGGGAACATTGTTCCAGAGGGTAGATTTTCCTACAGGGAAGGTTTCTGGGTCCTGAGAGATGACATTGTTTAACTGAAGGAACCAGGAGTGTACCAATCCTGCAGGACAAATTGGCCAGGGAGATACCATGCGAGACAGGGGCCCCTCAATTAACCAGCTCCTCTGCCATGTAAGGTTTTATCAAGCACCTTATATCACCTTTGGGTGAAGTGTGTTATTTTCTGCCTTTGTCAGAAAAAAACTTTTCTACTTTGGAATTTATTCTGTGCTTTTTTTTTTTTTTTTAAATGCCATTTCTCAAACTGCGAACTGAAGCAGAAAAAAAATGAACAAACAAATTGGATGATCAGATAAGTCATAAGGTTATGGTTACAGCAGCTAAGAAGGATAAGGGTCTGGTTCATAAAGAATCACCTTGCTTAATCGCCGTTTTCTGCAAAAGCAAAAACTGGCTGGCTTTGCAAAATACACACTGCCATTAAACATGGTTTACAAATCATTATGGTTTTTGGCTTGGTACGCACACCTCAAGGCACATAGCAAAGTTTCTTGGTATATTAAAGCTTTTTTAATTATGTCTGGCTGCTGTGTCTTTTATTTCTTGTTTATTTTAGCACTGGTGTGTGCAGTGGTGGGATTCAAATTTTTTTTACTACCAGTTCTGTGGACCTGGCTTGGTGGGCGTGGCAGGGGAAGGATACTGTAAAATCTCCAATCAGAGGTGGTGTTTGCCGGTTCTCTGAACTACTCAAAATTTCTGCTACCAGTTCTCCAGAACTGGTCAGAACCTGCTGAATACCACCTCTGTGCGTGTGTATGTGTGTGTTTAACATTGTAAGCTGTCCAGTCATGCACTTGAGATCGGCAGCCATGTAAGTGCCAGGAACATGATCGACTATCCCACCGTACAATACCAATAGGAATTTGCTCATGCCGAGAGATTCTCAGAGGAGAAATGTAGAGAATGTAAATATTCAGCTGCCACTAACAACTGCATCGAGAAGATGAAGGTGGAAAGCCTGTTATGTAAGTGAGACATAAGTAAAGAGGGAGGGAGGAGATGGGTGAGGAAGGAAGGAAGGAAGGAAGGAAGGAAGGAAGGAAGGAAGGAAGGAAGGAAGGAAGGAAGGAAGGAAGGAAGGAAGGAAGGAAGGAAGGAAGGAAGGAAGGAAGGAAGTTTTTTATCACTGAAGCTTTGCTTCTTGATTTAAGATTTGGGTTTTCCCCTTTTTTAATGAATGGATTACATAGTTTGAAAAGCCTGTATTGCGTAACCTGAGAGGAAAAAGTGAGACGGTATTGGCTGCTACGCTCTCAGTTTTTATCATATTGATCCTCAGCACATGTAAGATATGACAGTACAGCAGTCAAGGAGGCTATAACCACTCAGACATTCTGATCTGCTACTCCCAGACTTTGTGGGTAATGGCAGAGGAAGTGTAGTCTAGCAACCCTACCCTCTTCTCTCTATGATATCCACCCACCAAATGGTTCTACACTTTATGCAGTGCTATCAGGCATGGGGTAACCAAGAACAAAACCTATAAAAGCTCAGAGCAGTTTCTTTATTGCATGTTTGCCCATGGACAAATCTTGCCTGACTAAAGCATGCTGTGCATACCTGTCTAATAAATGCTGAAAATAAATTAGGGAGGATCCCTTCTGGGCCACTTTTGGCATAGCAGTGTTTCAAGGCTGATGTTTCTCTTTATTCCCCCTCTCATAACTCAGTGCCAGATTATTTTGCCATATGAAAAGCCACTTTCTCTAGATACCTGGAAAAGTAGATGTTCTTCAATCAACAACACAGCTTTTTGGACATAGTCAATATCCAGGTCTCATCCTCGTTGGAATGAAAGGGGTTCCTCTGACACTTCTTAAATCCTGCATTCCACTTCTTGCTGTTAAAGACACTGAGCTTGTCAACTGGAGAGCTAACAGCCCAGGTGCGAGACCAGACCTCCACACAATGGGGCGAGCTCCTGTTCTTTGCTCCATCTCCTGCTCACCTAGCAGTTCAAAAGCAAGCAAATGCGAGTAGATTAATAGGTACCACTTCAGTGGGAAAGTAATAGCCTTGCGTGTGCCTTTGGAGTATAGTCATGCTGGTCACATGATTATGGAAATTGCCTTCTTGGCTCATCTGGCCAGGAAACAGAGATGGGCCCTAAATTGGGCGTGACTGGACAGGGAAACCTTTATTACCTTTTACTTCTTACCCATCATTGCAAAGGGCTTTAATACAGCTGGGCACCGTGGAAAGATTTGTGAAAAAAGAAGCCCTCACTGTGAAATCTTTTGTGCAGTGTTATGTCCAGGCGAGGCGGGGGAGAGTCTACGAGGACAAGAGACCAAAGCAGACAGGATGTAATACTGTGCACCGAGAGGGAAAATACAACCTAATACCAAATGCTCCATGTGTGAAAGAAATTATGCTTAGGTCTGGCAAAGGAGGAAGCGTTGGACTTTTCATTTTCTAGTAAAAAGAAATGACAGACCATTAACTTTGGAGGAAGAGAAGAGGACCTCAGGCACCAAAGCTTGAATGCACCGCAATGTCTGGCCTGCACGAAAGAAGGACAGAAGGAACACGGAGAGAAGGCGAGGAAAATTCGAGCCTCACCCAAAAAATCATTAAGCAGCATTTTCTCGACTCGCAGAAAGAACGGGGGGGAAACCCGAGAGGATTTCAATTGCAAGGTATTAATTCCAAATGTCCAAAACTTTAGAGGGCTTAATAAGCAAACCTGCTCCCAATTCCATGCACGCTACTGAGGATTTGAAGACGGAGAGGTATGTGCTGCATGGCACGGGTTTCAAAAACCGCAGTCACCCAGAGAAGCATCCTAGACCAAATTTAGATCAACCTTTCTGAGTACAAGTACACCTCAACTTACAACCACAACTGAGCCAAGAAAATTTCTGTTGCTAAGTGAATTTTGCCCCATTTTACAACCTTTCTCACCACGGTTAAGTGAATCGCTGCAGTTGTTAAGTTAGTAACCTAGTTGTTAAGTGAATCTGGCTTCTCCATTGACTTTGCTTGTCAGAAGTTCACAAAATCAGGTGACCCCCTGGACATAGCAATGGTCATAAGTATGAAACAGTTACCAAGCATCTGGAATTTTGATCACATGACTATGGGGATGGCTGCAATGGTCGTAAGTGTAAAAAAAAGGGTCATAAATCACTTTTTTCAGTGCCATTGTAACTTTGCCTGATCACTAAATGAACTGTTGTAAGTCAAGGACTATCCATATCCCTTAGTACTAGGGGTGAATCCCAGACACAGTTCCAATTCACACACTGAGTTGAGTCACAATTTATTCGCTCTATTTAATCAGGAATGGCTGGGCTCAGATAACACACGAAAGCCAAACTGACCCTCTTATGGCTGAACTCATTGTGTGTACTGATCTTCCTCAACATGAGATATCTGCCATTCAAGATACGATAAGGAGCAGTTAAAAAGCGGGGTGGGATTACAGTTTAGAGTTTTCATTAAATCAAGTGCTTGGAAATCTACAGCATTTCAATCAATTTTAGGACAGCAAACTACAAATGAATTGACTTCACAGATCCTCTGGAGAGAGACAGAGAGAAAGATTTGGGATCTCTATGTGACCTCATATTTCGACACCTTAGAACAGGGGTCTCCAACCTTGGCAACTTTAAGATTTGTGGACTTCAACTCCCAGAATTGCTCAGCCAGCTTTGCCTTAATAGAAGACAGAGGCTCAGTCATAGGTGGTGGCATAAAATAGCAATAAGCACTTAGACTTATATATCGCTTCACAGTGCTTTACAGACCTGAGCAGCTTATAGAGTCAGCATATTGTCCCCGACCATCTGGGTCTTCATTTTACTGACCTCAGAAGGGTGGAAGCCTGAGTCAACCTTGAGCCTGTCAGAATCGAAATCCTGAAGTGGGCAGTTAGCCTGCAGTCCTGCATTTTAACCACTGCGCCACCATGGCTCAAAAGCTGATACATTTCCTGTTATGGACTAAGCCAACGCAGCGGTACAACCCTAAACAGCTTTACTTTACAGCAGGCTTGTCATCCTGCACTTCTCATTGGTCCGCGAATAGCGAGTCGTGATTGGTCGTTTCTGGCCAGTTGATTGGCTGTTAATGGGCCCCTCTGACTGGACGCTTGTGAAAGCGGTAAACTCAAATCATTGGTTGTTTTGACAGCAGCCAGCTCTATAAAAGAGCTGCTGCTGCCTAAGTATTTGCTCTGTTCTTATTTTACAATAAAGAGTTGAAGTCACCGTTCGATGTCTCGTCTCCATTCCTTGCGCCCATACTCAGGACATAACATTTCCCCTCTCCACTCTCTCTGTTGGCATTTTTCAGACAGCATAACTAGAACAGAATGCTTGCCTTTTCATCACAGAGACTAGGGGGAATGTTTGTGTGCATTTGAATGCAAAATGATCCGAGTTCATTACTATCATCCACAGTTCAAGATTCAATTATTTTTCAATTGTGCATGAGTGCCAAATAATAGGGAAGACTGCATACTGGAGGAAAGTATATGTTGAGTGTTAGTGAAAATTTTCAAAAACATGGAAACTAGAAAAGAAAGAAAATTTATAAACAGAAAATTGAAAGATTGAAAATGACAAATTCACCCATCCTGACTTTAGCATTCGAGCCCAGTCTAATTGCTTTCATCCATCCCTTTTCATACCCTATTATTATTATTATTATTAATGCTATATTATTTATTAAATTTATGCCAGCAATTTCTGCAAGACTTAAGTTTGGCTTCAAATATGTTCCATAACAGAACAGCCACAACACTATCTGCCTAAAACTCTGGAATCATCATGAAAAAAAACTTAAGAGCAAGGTTAATATAGTTTCATCAATATGTTGATACAATTAATATTTAAAGTCATATATTTCAGAGAACAGATTAATTATTAACTATGGATGTGCAAATCACTTAAATCATTCAGTTGACTCAAACTGAATTTTTGAATCAATCTGGGGAAAAATTACATCTGCACCCAACCGCTAAACTGACTCAAAAGCAGCTGATTTCAATCAAATCTTCAAATTCCCACCCACATTTTTTCTCTGACTTCAAGTAGGGGGTGGTTGCTTGAACCTGATTCAGGATTATTCCCCAGGGCTGAGAGTTACACTAACCTGTGTCCTTTATCGCTTTAAGACTGTTGAGCAGGAGCTAATAGCAATCAGGGCAATTAATTTTGAATACATCGATTCACTCATTTATCATTAAATAAATTTATATGGCTGCCCAACTCACACAGAGGTGGCTCCAGGCATCTACATTTAGAGGGTATCATTTCTCAGCCCTATTATCTGCTTCTATTATAATTGTTCCTTTTAGTATCAGGGACCACCTGATGAATAATGCGCTACTACAATATTCATCAGTGAACAAGAAATTAAAACCAAAAACCTACAAAACAGCTCCATTAGTTGAACCAAAATTAGAGCCACAACCAATATATCGCATACCAAAGGTTCAAAAAGCTTATTCTGTCATACAATAAAAAGACAATCACCAATCAGCCACTTAGCTAATATTTTGGCCCGAATGGTATTGTTCCATCATCATACAGTGAATTTAACAACATTATGTAATTTAATCAAACAGTATAACAAAGTTGGAAGGGACCTTGTAGGTCATCTATTCCAACCCACTGCCCAAGAAGGAGACCCTGTACAATTTCTGACAGATGGCAGTCCAGTCTCTTCTTGAAAGCCACTAGTTATCCTCGCTATCAGGAAATGTCTCCTTATTTCTAGGTTGAATCTCTCCTTGATCAGTTTCCATCCATTGTTCCTTGTCTGGCCTTCAGGTGCCTTGGAAAAGAGGTTGACCCCCTCCTCTCCTTGGCAGCCCCTCAAATATTTCCCTTTGTTGTGAATGAATAAATGTTTAATAAAGTTACCTTGAGCTTGAAGTCAAGTGCAGGGTTCTGGCCCTGCACTTCTGATTGGCTGTTAAATGGCGAGATCAGATTGGTCCGTTCAGGAGAATCTGATTGGCCATTAACAGGCCGTTCTCATTGGTTAACGGAGCTAGCGCTCCCAGGTTGCTATTGGTTGAATAGTTAATAAGTTGCCTATATAAGGAAGGCTATAGCAGCCAACCAGTTTGAGCTGTCACACCATGTAAATAAAGAGTTTGAAGTTCACTGTTTCCACCGGCTCGTCTCCATTATTCGCACCCATGCTCCATACTTAACACTGGCGACGAAGGTGGGATGTGGAGACGTCAGAGCTGACTAAAACAACGAAGAAGACAACCGAGCACGTGGCTGAAACGCACAACGGCGGAACCATGTCTGGCAGCGTAGTACCACCCGCTCCGTTCGACCCAGCGCAAGAGGACTGGGAGTCCTACATGGACCGTTTCCAAATGTTCTTGGAAACAAATAATCTGAAGGATGCCACAACCGGGAAGAAACGGGCGGTATTCCTGACGCATTGCGGGCCGACCGTATTCAAGATGGCCAAGGCGCTAGCAAAACCGGCTGAAGTGAAGGCTATGGACTGGGATGTCCTCGAACCGCTACTAAGGGCCCACTATGCACCAACCATACCAACGCTCGTAAGACGGCACGAGTTCTACCAAAGAAACCAGCGGAAAGGAGAGAGCGTTGCCGATTTCGTTGCGGACCTCCGAAACTTGGGAGGCCTCTGCGATTTCACCGACCTAGAAGAGGCTTTGAGAGACCGAGTAGTTCTAGGATTAGATGCGCTAAACGTGCAGAGCAAAATAATGGCAAAGGGCGACATTAGCCTTGCCGATGCCATCGCTGAGGCTACGGCAGCGGAAGCAACCAAGAAGTCGGCTGCCAAACTGCGCCGAACTCGCACTCCGACACACCAACCAGCCTGCGAACTTTCAGCTTAGTCAGAAGGACAGCTATTGACGGCCCACCACGAGGACCTCTCTTCATCATCAGACAGTGACGAAGAAGAGGTCCATCGACTGCGGTCCGATCGGGACCATTACCTGAAGTCCCAGCAACCATGCGCTGGCTGCGGGGCTAACCATTGCCGGTTCGATTGCAAATTCCGCGACGCGCTCTGCCATGAGTGCGGGAAACGAGGCCATATCGGACGGGTCTGCAGAAGTCTCCTAGGACCCAGCCAGACCTCAAAGGGGGCCAACTATCACCAATCGACAGGAAACCGTCCTGTAAGGCGAGAACCAGCAAACCACTCCTACAGAAATCGACCCATGAATTGCCTAACGAGGTGAGAAGAGGCTCACCAAACTATCACTATCGGTCACGCCTCTTCATTGGATGCCAAGAAAATCCAAATTAAAGTGGCCATCGAAAATCAGCCTTGCCAAATGGAAGTTGACTCGGGATCATCTCTTTCAATGGTCTCCTGGAAGACCCTCAAGCAAGTCATCCCTACTATCCGGCGCCAAGACCTTCAATTCCAAAGACTTGTACTAAAAGATTATCAGGGGAACCGGATTCCAGTCATGGGATCCAGTCGAGTCCGGGTTTCGTTCAAAAACCGCACAGCGTACTTATCCCTGACTGTGATCGACAAGGACCGGCCTAGCCTGTTAGGCCTCCAATGGTTCGCACCACTCGGCATTGAAGTGGCAGGCATTAACCGAATCAGCGGCAGTGACTGGGAGGAGGACCTCGCCCACGAATTCAAGGACGTCTTCGCGGAAAAGCTAGGTGAGTACAAGGGGACCCCGATATCTTTTAGCCTTAATCCAAAAATAGCTCCCATCCGCCTTAGTTTGCACTAAAGCCGAAAATTGACGAACAGCTTGATAAGTTGATAGCCCAGGGAGTGTTAAAGCCAACCAATCACTCTCCCTGGGAGAGTGACACCAATTAACCCGGATGGCTCAATTAGAATTTGTGGGGACTACCGAGCCACCCTGAACCACGCCCTGCAGCAAAACCCATATCCGGTGCCGGTGGTGCAACACCTCCTCCATTCCCTGGGGGGCGGAAAAGTCTTCGCTAAACTAGACTTAGCTCAGGCTTATCAGCAACTGCTGGTAGATGAAAAAACAAGCACAGACAATCGTAACGCATCGAGGTGCCTTTAAATGTACGCGGCTCCAATTCGGAGTGAGTGTAGCCCTGGGGATCTTTCAGAGCCTAATGGAAAGACTCTTATAAGGGATTAAAGGCGTTGTCCCCTACTTTGACGATGTGTTAATTGCTGCCCCCACTCCAAAAATTTTACGGGATCATCTAAGACTAGTTCTCCAAAAATTCCAAGACGCAGGCCTTAAGGTGAAGAAAAATAAGTGTAAGCTGTGTACAGATCGTGTCGAATTTTTAGGGTACTTAATTGACAGTCAGGGTATTCACTCTACAGATAGCAAATTGAGAGCAATAAAAAACGCTCCCAGATCCCGGAATAAGGCTGACCTCCAGGCATTTCTAGGCCTCATCAATTTTTATAACATATTCTTGCCGCACAAGGCAACTGTCGCTGAACCTTTACATCGCCTACTGGACAAAAAAGCAAATTGGGTATGGGGTCATAGAGAAGAGCAGGCGTTCCATAATGTAAAAAAGCTACTGACTTTTGACGCTGTACTAATGCAGTACAATGAAACCTTACCGTTAAATACCACGTGTGATGCATCGCTTTTCGGAGTGGGCGCCATTTTGAGCCACGTATTTCCTAACGGTAGCGAAGCCCCTGTTGCCTATTTTTCAAAGACGCTCTCGAAAACTGAGCGAAATTATAGCCAGATTGATAAAGAAGCCCTTGCAATTGTATCAGCTGTCAAAAGATTTCAGGAGTACGTGTACAGCCGGGCTTTTACTATAGTGATTGACCACAAAACTTTGCTGGGAATAATAGCCGGGGATAAGCCGACCCCTTATATATTATCTCCCAGGATGACTCGTCAGAATTCTTGGCTGCTTATAATTATCAACTGCAATACCACCCCAGAAAAGCTATTTCCCACGCCAACGCGTTGAGCCGTGCACCACTTCCAGAGACTATCAACGATCCCGCGCCAACAATGACAACGTTGCAGATTGAGACACTTCGTACGCCGCCATTAACTGCCCGTGATATCGCGAGAGAAACAAAACGCGATCCCACCTTGGCACAAGTCCTCACGTGGGTGGAATGCAGATGGCCATTGGACCAAGTACCAGACGACTTCGCACCATTCAAAAGTCGACAAACAGAGTTGTTTTCTCAAAAGGGCTGTATCATCTGGGGCGATAGAGTCGCTATCCCAGAACGACTCCAACAGGCACTACTAAGAACCTTGCACGATGGCCACCATGGCATCGTGCGCATGAAGGCCCTTGCACAAAGCTACGCGTGGTGGCCAGGCATCGACAGACAAATCGAATCGTGGGTCAAAACTTGTCATAGATGCCAAGAAGTAAGCAACGCTCCACCAAAGGCAATCCCAACTGAATGGGAGACACCGCGGGGACCCTGGTCCCGTATCCATCTAGATTTTGCTGGGCCGCCCAAAGGCCACACCTTCTTGTTAACCGTAGATGCCTACTCGAACTGGCTTGAAATCCACCGAATGAGGAACACGACCACCGAAGCAGTCATAAAAAAACTAGAAAGACTGTTTGCAACCCACGGATTTCCAGATGTTCTGGTATCCGACAACGGGCCCCAATTTACCACGCTATCCTTTGAGCAGTACCTGGCTGACCGCGGTATCCGACATGCGCTCACTTCGCCTGCACACCCTGCGGCCAACGGTAGGGCCAAGCGCATGGTACAATTCGTCAAGAAAACGCTACAGAAAGTGGACTACGACAACATCGAAAAGAAGATAAACCGAATCCTCTTTTTACAGCATATTACGCCTCACAGCGTCACCAACAAAACTCCCGCCGAGCTGCTAATGGGACAAAAGCTCCGCTCCCACCTCGACCGGTTACACCCAGCGTACGAGCCAGAGAAACCACTCGGATCCAGCGGCCGATGCCTTACCTTCCAGGTAGGCGATTTGGTGTTCGCTAAAAACTTATTGGGTGATCCGCTGTGGGTAGAAGCAACTGTGGTCCGTGTAACGGCCCAAGATCCTACCTTGTACAATGCCTTGACGATAGACTTTGGAAGCGCCATATCAATCAACTACGATCAAGGCTGCAGTCTGGCAATTCCGAACTCCCTAATAACCAAACTGAGGGGGGGGTGATACAGAGGAAGATGAATTTCAACTTGAGGAAAACCTTTTTGAAGAAAACGATAGCGGAACAGAAACGCGAGAACAGGAACCAGGGATGGGAGTGAGTTCACCTCAGGGTGATGCCGAAAATGTTGGTGACAATGAAAACGCGAACTCTGAATCAGAGGCACCCCTTTCGCCAAACAACGCCCTACCTCAACAAGAGTGCAGCCAAATATCGGGTGTACAGCGAAAATCAAAAAGACTAACAAAACAACCGTCCTACCTCAAGGACTACATGACCGCACCCCGTAAGCGGAACCTGGGGGGAAGGGGTGTTGTGAATGAATAAATGTTTAATAAAGTTATCTTGAGCTTGAAGTCAAGTGCAGGGTTCTGGCCCTGCACTTCTGATTGGCTGTTAAATGGCGAGATCAGATTGGTCCGTTCAGGAGAATCTGATTGGCCATTAACAGGCCGTTCTCATTGGTTAACGGAGCTAGCGCTCCCAGGTTGCTATTGGTTGAATAGTTAATAAGCTGCCTATATAAGGAAGGCTATAGCCTCCATCGAGTTTGAGCTGTCACACCATGTAAATAAAGAGTTTGAAGTTCACTGTTTCCACCGGCTCATCTCCATTATTCGCACCCATGCTCCTTACTTAACACCCTTTCTATAATTTCATCTCCAAGGATTAATGAAAGGAAACTAGATTTGAGAACCGTTAAACACCAGTTTGACAAGAGTTCTCAAAAACTGATTTCAGAAAGGGATTTTTAATGCTAGTCTGAGATTAATACAGAAACCTGAAAACTACAAGAGAAATCTCAAAGTTACGGTGAATTAATTCATGTAGAATTTCTTGGAATGCTTTAAAACAGGAGTCTCCAACCTCGGCAACTTTAAACCTGGCAGCTTTGCTGGCTGGGGAATTCTGGGAGTTGAAGTCTGCCTGGTTTAAAATTGCCAAGGTTGGAGACCTTGGCTTTAAAAAGCTTTTCCCCAGATTTCTGTCTGCCTGTGTTATATTGCTGTTCATGAGATATGTTGATCACTGGCTCACTTGTTGAAAAACACTCCCTTAAACGAAAACAGCTGAACCTTCATAAAATGATGTAACCAACTGCATAATTGTCCCAAAGATGTTTTTTTTTTCAAAAGGCCACTGGACTTTCTTGACATTTCCCTTCTCTTAAACATTTCCCTTCTCAACCAAGAAGCTTCTTTTGTTTTGAATTGAATGGGAGGGAATGGAAGGACTTATTTAGGCGTCAAACTCGATTTCATTGAGGGTTGCATCAGGGTTGTGTTTGATCTCGGGGGCTGGGGTGGGTGTGGCCAGCTTGCCATCACTCGTATTGAGGGCATTGTAGCCCAAGCGCTCTGCCAGAGAAAATGGAGGAGCTCTGTTTTCAGCTGGGACAGCCTCCTGCAATCCTCTGCCAGCAAAAAATGGAGCTCAGGAGTGCTGCATTTTTGCTATAGTAGAGGCACCGCGGCCGAGTCCTTCACTATTTCCAGGGGGAACCCCACGGGCCGGATCAGGCCTCTGAGCTTTGAGTTTGACACTCTTGATTTAGAGTCATTTCATGGTTAGCACTCTAAGGTTTAGGAGTTTGGGAGTTTATCTGAATCAGAGTGCATTGCTGAATGGACTGTGTTGTAGACAAGAGATAGGTGCAGTTATATTCCTATCCCTCTATTGAGAGGGGGCTGTTTAATTTTAACACAAATGGCATCTTTGATCCTCTCTCAGGCCAATGGTCCTTTCTGTCCAGAATGTGAACTTTGCTCTCTTCAAAAGAGTGGGCCTTTGTCTTTCAAGGAAAAAAAAAATCAAGAAAGTCCACTTGCTTTTTGGAAAAGCACCTTTGGGGCAACCATTACCTGGCTAATTGAGACCCTCCATGAACAACTGAATGGCACACCATCTCTTTTACCTGGGCCATATCTGGCGAAGCCTTTCTAAACTCAGGACTATACACAAGTCCTCCAGCTAATATTGCTGAACACTGTAATAAAAACAAGACAGAGTTGAGATGGAAGAGGTTGAGAAGACTGAAATCAAGCTATAATTTCCTATCCTTAGAGAGTAGACTCAGGTTAATCCAACCGATGTACACACGCTGTGACCGAAAGTCATCCCATAGAACCACTTCAGAGCCTGATGGCATCCAGCCCACACACAGGATGGCCTCAAATTGGAGTCTGGCCCAAAAGTGGTCAACTTGGTGGACAAAGGCATTGTGAATTAAAGAGTTTCCCGCTGTTTTGTAGGCCAGCCAAATCAACACTTCTGAAGATCCCTTTGGCTCAAAGCATCTGCAGAGCTTGTGACATTCCAGCCATTGTTTTCCCACAGGGAGAGGCATGCTTGAAGGGCCACACAGCAGACACACGATGGTTCATTTCACAGTTGTACAGCCAAGATACCCATGAAGGCTCATTCCTGTTGCAAAAATAGAGGAAGACTTGCCAAACCACCATCCACTAGAACAGGGGTCTCCAACCTTGGCTCCTGGAAGCCTGGCGGACTTCAACTCCCAGAATTCCACAGCCAGCTTTGCTGGCTGTGGAACTCTGGGAGTTGAAGTCCGCCAGGCTTCCAGGAGCCAAGGTTGGAGACCCCTGCACTAGAATGACTCCGGGGAAGCCCTTCCAGAGAAACAATCAAAAGTTTAGACAGCAAGATACATACAGTACATACCGATAAATGCTCACCAACATCAGCTCCTACACTTTCCTCGGTAAATGCAGCATCAACAATCAAAGGCCAACTGTTTGATTAAATGATGCAACAGCAGCACCTATAGCTCAGCTAAGGATAAATGCTGGTGGAACACGACCCAATATTTGTTTGGCAACAGTGGCAAATATCTGTAGCTCAGGTGTAGCATGAGGGTGAGTTCCCTGAGCTTGTTGGTTGGTTTCCAAACAACCAGGCTAGGTAACACCTTCAGCGGAGTTTAGGGGGTGTCAGTTTCAGTGTGCTGTTTATAAGGGCTTCAGGTATGGGTGTGTCAAGTGAGCATTTTATGACAGGTCTTGTGATGGGTCAGCTGTCAGAGACTCACTGTTCAGATGCTGTGGTGGCATTCAAAAATGTTTACTATCGGTTCTATGGGTATGGCTTGGTGGGCGTGGCTTGGTGGGCGTGGCTTAGTGAGTGTGGCAGGGGAAGGATACTGCAAAATCTCCATTCTCTCCCCACCCCACTAACCTGCTTTCCAGCTCCGTTCTCCTGTGCAGGGCAACCAAAGAAAACCCAGCCAATCAGCTGAGACTTGGGAGGCAAAGAAGAGATAGGGGCAGAGCCAATCAGAGGTGGCATTCCAAAATACTTAAAGTTCTCCGAATTTCTCAAAATTTCCACTACCAGGTCTCCAGAACTGGTCAGAACCTGCTGAATACCACTTCTGTTCAGATGTAAGAATGCATCATGCAAGAAACTGGATTTATGAAGCTTAACTGTTGTGAAATTTTCTGTCTAGCTACAGGATTATCTCACTATTTCTGAGGCTGAGATAAATCTCTATGGTGCTTTGCACTACTGGATATTAGGCAATGAAACCTGTACCCTTTTTGATGTGGAGTTTGTCCGGGCTGAGAAGAAAATTAATGGCTATAAGAAACATTTGGAAACCAACTCACAAGCTTGGAGAATGAAACTTCGCCCTCAAGGTTTCTTTGCTTGTTTCTTTAATTTCTACAGCTGCCCCTCTCAGTCAGTGACTCTCTGGGAGGCTTACAATTCAAAAACTTCATTATAATTAAAAATACTGATATATTTTTTTTAAACAATAATAAGAGTAAAAACATGTTGCTGAAGAAAGCCCTCTTACGTACAGGTAGTCCTCAATTTATTACCACAATTGGGACAGGAATGTCTGCTGCTAAGCGAGGCAGTTGTTAAGTGACTCACACCTGATTTTACCAGCCCTTTTGCCAGACGGTTGCTAAGGGAATCTTTGAAGTTGTTAAGTGAATTGCATAGATGATAAAATAAATCAGAGGCAGCAGAAAGATGGAAAGGATTGGCCTTGCTGAGATGGACAAATTGATTTCTTTGATTAGAGGAAGGGCGTGGGTGACTGGAAATTATGGGTGACTGGAAATCCTTCTGGGCTTTTTGCATAAAACAGAAAAAAAATGACTGCAATTTATGGCTTTGTTGATTAAACAAGGTAGATAATAGAAAGAAGAGAGTCATGATGCAACTTTAGAGGGAGAGATTAAAATAAAACTGTATGTGTAGCTGCTATGAAGAATATTAGAAGCCCTTTATTTATATCTTTTTCTTCCCCCCACCTCTCTTCTCTTTTGATCTTCCCTTTTCATTTTCTCTGTTCTATTTTAGTTCAAATTAGTTCTTATTATTACTTTCAAAACTTGGAATAAAAATTATTTAAAGCAATAAATCAGAGGCGGCAGAAGGCAAATCAAAACATGTTCTAGTGCCCAGATATTTCTCAATAGCAATGATTAAAATGTGTCAGAATCAACTTCTAGTGACCACACAGCTAGATTTTCTCCATGATAATCTGCTTCTAATCTGGTCCTTCAGACCATCCAAGCTCCAGTACTAAAATCAACATCCAGACAAAACTCAAGTCTTCACAAGTGGTGGAATTAGGCATTATGATATACAGGTAATCTTCGACTTACAACCATTTCTTTGCTGACTGTTTGAAGTTACAACTTCACTGAAAAAAATGACTTATGACTGTTGAGTGAAGCAAATAAAATTTTAAAACTTATGATATTTATGTAGTTACTTACCAAGCACATCTAAGTTTCCTGCCTAGGCAGGGGGTTGGGCTAGAAGACCTCCAAAGTCCCTTCCAAATTCTATTCTTATCCTTATTCTATTCTCTGTTCTACTCTATTCTATTTTCTATTCCATTCCATTCCATTCTATTCTATTCTATTCTATTCTATTCTATTCTATTCTATTCTATTCTATTCTATTCTATTCTATTCTATTCTATATTCTACTCTATTTTCTATTCCATTCCATTCTATTCTATTCTATTTTGCAAAATATCTTTACAATCCCCAAGGCATATAACAACTTTTGAGCCCCCTAATGTTTGGAAATTGAAAGTTGAAAAAATGGACATGCCCTTTGCAGCATCCCCCTGGTCACATGGTCAAAATACAGACACTTGGCAATTAACATGAATTTATGGGGGTCCCGGGGTCTCTGGGAGGTCATGTGATCCCCTTTTGCAAACTTCTGACAACCAAAGTCAATGGGGAAGTCTGTCAGCCTCAAGATATCCATAATATGTATAATCTGCATTTTAACTATTGCTTTCCTGCTGCTATGCCAATCTATTTCTTTCGGCTGTCAATAACAACGGAGGGAGGGAGGAATTTGGAGGGGAAGAAGGCTGGAGGTGTTTTGCATTCCTTTACTGGGTTAGCAAGGGGAGGGGGGATTCTTTTCTTTAACTTTCCATTTCTTGGCTAGCTTATGTCCCCTTTTGCGCAACTGCGAACTTTTATCAAAATATGTCAAGGTCAACTGACAGCAGCCTCATCACCACCTGGAGATGACCACATGATCATATTCAGAACTTTTAATTGGAAGACTCATTTGGACTTTGGGGGGGTGGGAGCATTTCTATTCCTTTGTATATGTGATCTGCGCGCCAATTTCTCAGATTCAGAATTGAATCTGAAGCTTTCACTTTATTTTCCAGTAAAAGGATAACTTTGCTCTAACCATGGAGTCTGAGTATTTCTTTCTTGGGATTTGAAGGGAGCACAGACTGACAAAGTCAGAGTTCACTTAACAACCATGTTGCTAACTTCACAACTGTAGTGATCCATTTAATAACTGTGACTAGAAAGATCATAAAATGGAGCAAAACTCACTTAACAACCGTCTTGCTTAGCAAGGGAAAGTTGGGCTCAATTGTGGCTGTAACTCGAGGACTACCTGTGCTGACATTGAAAATATCAACCATGTTGCAGCAATTCTCACCAGCTCCAAAATTCTTTATGCTTCAGGTGGTCTTAATGGGCAACCTTCCATGCTCCCTAACCAATGATGGACAATCAAGAAATATGTCGCTTGGTTGCACAAAAGGAATCAAGGCTGGCCCTACCACCAAGTAAGCAAAGCCTTGTTGTTTCCTTGTTTCTTCCCTTCACGAACTGCCCTGCTGTCTGAGGGGTCCTTGGTGCTCTCTGAGCTGGGTTGATTTCTTGTAGACATTTGATTACACTGACCATCTAACATCATCAGTGCATTGTCATCCCTGGTACTACTATATACTACAAGCACCAAATCTGGAATGGAAAAGGCTATGGAGTTGTTCCTTGGTCAAACTCTGGTGAAAATGTAGCCCCAGGTTACCAGTAGGTCAATTCCATCTTTAGGATTAGAAAGCTGAACTGGTCAAGAGTCCAAGTTGAAGAGTTTTAATATCACTGCACAATTATCAAATTTCTTAGATCCTTTTCACTCTCTGACAATCTCTGCCACATTTGCAAAACCTATGCTTTTGTGCTTATAGTCCTCAACTTAGGACCATTTGTTTAGCTAGCATTCAAAGTTAGAATGGTGCTGTAAAAAGGTATTTATGACCAACCTTAGGACAGCTGCAATGTTCCCATGGTCTCATAATCACAATCTGGGCCCTTGGCAACTTTATGACGGTTGCAGCATTCTTGGGTCGCATGATTGCCATTTGCCTGCTTTTAGCTGGCTTCCCAAAAATTAATGGGGAAGGTCTCAAATCACGATCAGGTGATGTCTTGCTTAATAACTGCAGTGATTCACTTAACAACCTCAGTCATAAAATTGGGTGGATGATCACATGATGCCCTCACAATTGCACCATCTGTACCACCTAACGAGCAATTTTCAGTGGTTGGAAGTGAAGGGATATCTGTTCAAAAGAGTTTGATAATATTATTGTAAGCAAAGGCCCTTCTCAAAGAAGACAAATAGACATTTTAGTTTCTTTGCATCAGTGTTTGGAAAAGTAATCACTTTCCATTAAAAAAGAACTATAAAAAGAACTTAGCACAACAACATCCTGGTCACTGGTTTCCTCTTTCGATCGCCAAGTAAGCAAAAAATAAGACATCTTTAACCAGAGTTCCTATTCCAGCTTTCCAACATTTCCTTAACAAGAATTTCGAAGGATGGTCTTGATTCACAAGCTTTCCATCCAGCTAATCAACACTTCACTGGGTTTCTTGCCCTTGGCAGCCCAAACAAGAATCCTGGGCCATCATGAAAGTTAGGAAGGATCTGACTGGATGCCAGCCAAGACCAGCATTAGTTTACCTTTTCAACATCAACACATTCAATACGTTCTTGTTTAAGTCCCGAGAAAATGCAAATTCTCCTGTTAAGGAGGTTGAATAAAGGCTCTGAATCAAACAGCAACATGAAAAGGGGGGGAATTATTCCTGACATATAAATAAAGCTGTCTAACCTGTAATTCAGTGGAAGTCTGGAGTTAATCAAACCACTCTTTCCAAATGACTATTTTGCCGAAAGAATGGGCTTCCTCGATTTTCATCAGATCAACATTTTAAATTTAGAGCCAAGAAGGTTGGAGGGGTTCCCCCCACAAGAAAGACAGAAGTCTACTTTTTTACTATTTATTTTGACCAGGCATAGAAGGTGAATACCTAGCAAAAAATAACTCTTACCTGGCTGAATTTTGAAAGCTTCTCCCTTTTTTTGGCCATTTAATGAATGCAATAAAATTTTGCACTTTGCTGGATGCATAAGAGTCAGCCACCAAGCAATCTGTCACGTGGTTTGGATAAAATTTTACACTTTGGAAGGCTAAAAGAGAAGGAGGAGGATTAATCTAGTGGCAAGAATACTGGGCTGGTGGGCTAGTGTGTGTAGCCTCGAGAAACACAATTTATGCTGCCCTGCAATTTAGAAGAATCAGAATTTAGAAGAATCAGGGACCAGAGTTGTCTAAAAAGCAGTTTATCATAAAAGGAATAACCCTTATTTATATAGCTCCTGAAAGAAAAGTGTTGGAAATACCTGAAATATAGGTGAGAGGTAAGAAGTAATCACAGAATCATAGAGCATTAAAAGTTGGCACCATAGAGATCATCTTGCCCAGAATTTTTCAAACTTGGCTCCTTTAAGATGGGTGAACTTCAACTCCCATGGGTTGGGAGGGGGTGGGAATGTCCACACAAAGGGGCCAAGTTTGAAAAACACCAATCTAGCCTAATCCCTGTAGAAATTCTACTACAGCCAATATAGGTGAGGTTCAATTGCATTTTTCTTCAGCTTGTTGAGGTAGAAATGCCTTAGGATATAAATTACACAATTTCCACCAAGCATATCCACTATGAAGGTGGACACCTGGCCAACTTCCTTCATGCATTTGGAGATTCCAGGTTGAGGATGGTTTAAGTTTTAAAAATATGGACATGCCCAGATGTCTGGTAAGAACATGAAAATCTAGCAGGATGACTTCACAGGGGATTAACATTTATTAAAAGAGCCCTTAGTAGCAAGGCAACCCACTAAGTGTAGTTTAAGTGTTCCAGTCTAACTAAAAGTCCTGGGACTTGCTAGTGGTCTTCTCTCCAAGTCCTAACAAGCCTAACCTGCTTTCTTCAAAACCAAGCCAAAGCCAGTCATTTCAAGCCACCAACCAACTGCGTTGGTGGAGTTCAAACCATTTATTGCATTACAGTACACTACAAAAATGAACATTAAAGTATTATGGTGTGATAGGATAATGGTCCTCTTTGGGTAAGGAAGAGAAGAAATTGCAGCAATGCTATCATGCAGAATTTCCCCTCCTTTTATGTTTTTTATAGGAAGGAAACCTGAAGCTTGAGAAAAAGCTGAACAACAGTGGCATTGTGTTGATGCCCACCAAAAGTGTGTGTGTTGGGGGAATGCAGCAATTCCAAGCTAAAACACTGGCACTTTATAGAAGCATCCCAGCGAATATTAATAATGGAAAATTCTCCTATTTCCTATTTGGCCTGCCAAATACTACATGCTTGTGTTTTTTTCCCCTCTCTTCTGTTCTTAGCAGGAACAAGGAAGGTTGCAACGCGACAAGAATTTTAAAACTTCACAATAGAGCTTCTAGCAACCTCAGTTCTCCAACACATGGAGAGCAAGTGGTTCACGTTGCTAAGGTATCTAACACAGAAGTTCAAACCTGTATGATGGAGACTTTTATGATGTGATTACTGCTCTCTCGGGCCTTGGGAATGAGCATGGCCTGTTAGGTTTCACAGAGTCAATTGAAAGACAAAATGCTTCAAGACACTCTGACAGCCTGCACCAGCTACAGTAACAACATTCACTGAACATAATTGTCTTTACATTTAATTCATTTCTATTTGGCCCTGGCCTCCTTTGGACAAATCTTCTTTTGCGGCCTCTTTATCATGAGGTCTCCAAGTTGGAATGGTGCTTGGCATAAGGAAGCTTGATCCTTGAGTTGAGAAGTACCTGGAAGTGTCGTGTCCACGAAAAGAGGTTCCGAGTCGGTGACTATCATTAACAGCTCTTTATTTCAATCATTGAACCGAACCGGCAAAAGGCAAAAAGCCTCCGGCTTTTATACCTTTTGCCGCGGCAGCCGCGGCCAATGGCAGCGATCCAAGTCTCCCGCTCTTGGTTTGAACCAATCGCGGGAGACTTCAATCGGGCCAATCGGCGCGGCTCGCCTGGCCAATCAGAAATCCCTGCGCCTTAGCCAATCAAGGCGCAGGGATTTCGAGTAGTCCATTTTGATACATAACACCCCTCCCCTCTTGGTACGGTCTTTCACGTGGTGTAATCACGCAGGTAGGCGGGGCTCCGTCGGGTCCTAGTTGACCTGCGCAGCTCACTTCCTTGTTGTAACTCGGCCGGAGCGGTCATCTTTTTGGCTGCTCCTGGCTCTGTGAGAACCGGCTGGATGGTCGGGCCGGTTCTCTCGCCGTGGCTCCCGCCTGGGCCTACCGGGCCGGTTGAGTCACGGATTTTGCCGCTCCCGCTTGGCTTCTCCGAGTCGGTAGAGTTGGCTGGACGGCTCTTCTCCGGATGGGACTCGCGGGGGCTGCGTTCTGGTGAGTTTTTGAATTTAATTTTTTCCTGCGTTTCTCTTATCGGGTATTCCCTCCCCCCTTGGTTCGTGTCTTGGGGGTTGAGGTTAGTCATTGCTCGCGACCGGAGTTGGTCGATGTGTCGTTTCCAGGCTCGCCCATCGATGGTTTGGAGCCGGTACGACCGTGGGCCCGTGATTTGAGTTATGACGGCTGGGATCCATAGGGGGTCCCCCGTCATGTTTTTTGCGTAAACCCAGTCGCCTGGTTCGAAAGTTCGATACCTGGAGCTTGAGTCTGGGGGTCGCTCCGGGTTGTAGGTGGGGTGCAGACGATCGAGTGGGGACCTCAGCTTCCTGCCCATCAGGAGCTCTGCAGGGCTTTTGTTGGTTGTGGTATTGGGTGTGATGTGCTGTATGAAAAGCAGTTTATTTATTTTTTCGTTGATCTCCTCGTGGTCCATTTTCCGGAGGGTCTTTTTTGTAAACTGGACCATCCGTTCCGCCCTACCGTTCGCCGCCGGATGCGCCGGTGCTGTCAATGCGTGGCGGATACCTTTCTCGGCCAGGAAACGTTCGAATTCGATGGATGTGAATTGGGGCCCATTGTCTGAGACAACGACGTCTGGGAGGCCATGTGTGGCGAACAGTTTACACAGCTCTTTAATGACAGCCTCTGTGGTGGTGGATTTCATGTCAGCCACCTCTAACCAGTTCGAGTATGCATCTACTGTGATTAGAAAGGTGTGTCCATTTGTGGGGCCGGCAAAGTCTAAGTGGATTCTGGACCAGGGTCCCCGTGGTATTTCCCAGTCTCGGATGGGCGCTGTGGGTGGGCTGGACCTGGTTTCCTGGCACCTGTGGCATTTGGCGACCCATGCTTCAATTTGTTTGTCCATCCCTGGCCACCAAGCGTAACTCCTGGCCAGGGCTTTTGTCCTGACGATGCCAGGATGCCCCTCATGCAACATCTCTAGGACCCTGCTTTGCAATTTGCACGGAATTACCACCCGATCTCCCCACAGGATGCAACCCCTTAACAGTGAAAGTTCAGTCTGGCGCTGCCGGAATTTTTTAAAAGTCTCGTCAATGTCTTTTTCCGGCCAACCTTTTTCTAACCAATGTAAGACTTGCGCCAATTGTTTGTCCCTAATGGTTTCTCTGGCAATATCAGACGCGGTTATGGGCAGGCTCTCGATACTCAGGGTGTTTGTTGTTGGTGCGGGGTCAGGTTCAGAGTCCGGCAAGGGAGAGCGGCTTAAAGCGTCCGCGTGCGAGATTTTCTTACCTGGCTTATGTAATAGTTCGTAGCTGTAGGCTGCCAGGAATTCAGACCATCTAGTCATGCGTGGTGACAAGATGTTTGGCGTAGCCCGGTTTCCAGCGAGGATGCCCAGCAGTGGCTTATGGTCAGTGATTATTTTGAAAGGGCGGCCGTACAGGTACTCGTGGAAACGCTTTATGGCGGCAACTATAGCCAAAGCTTCTTTGTCCAGCTGGCTATAGTTCCGTTCCGGTTTTGTCAGTGTTCTGGAAAAAAATGCAATAGGCGCTTCTCTCTGGTCTGGGAGGGTATGGCTGAGGACAGCGCCGACGCCGTAGGGCGATGCGTCGCAAGTGACAGCTAAGGGCAAAGTCTCACTGAACTGCATTAGGACGGCGTCGGAGGTGAGGAGGTCTTTGGTTTTCTGAAAAGCGGCCTGTTCTCGGCTCCCCCAAGTCCATGCTGCCTTCTTATCTAGGAGTCTATGCAAAGGCTCCGCCGCCATTGCCTTCTGAGGTAGGAAGACATTATAAAAATTTAGTAAGCCTAGGAATGCCTGTAGTCCTGTTTTGGACTTCGGGGTGGGGGCTTCCTTGATGGCTTTAACTTTTTTATTTGTAGGGTGGATGCCCTGTCTGTCTAGGAGGTAACCCAGAAATTCTATTTGTTTTGTACAAAGTTGGCATTTTTCGCGTTTGACTTTAAGTCCTGTTTCTTTAAATTTTGTTAAGACTTGTCTTAAACGGTTCTCTAATTCGGCTTCGTTTGGCGCCGCTATTAATACGTCATCGAAATAGGGCACCACCCCCTTGATGCCCTGTAGTAAACGTTCCATCAGGCTCTGGAAAATGCCTGGTGCCACGCTGACTCCAAATTGGAGTCTGTTACACTTGAAAGCCCCCCGGTGTGTTACAATTGTCTGGGCTTCTGCCGTTTCTTCGTCCACAGGCAATTGCTGGTATGCCTGGGCGAGGTCGAGCTTGGCAAAAAATTTTCCCCCTCCTAATGAGTGCAGTAAATGTTGCACTATAGGCACTGGGTAGGCGCTTTGCTGTAGCGCGCTGTTTAGGGTGGCCTTGTAGTCCCCGCAAATTCTCACGGACCCGTCTGGCTTTACTGGGGTCACTATCGGGGTCTCCCATCTGGCGTGGTCTATCGGTTTTAATACCCCTTGTTTGACGAGTTTGTTGATCTGCTCGTCAATTTTTGGTTTTAAAGCAAAGGGCACCCTTCTAGGTTTAAGCCGCTTGGGGGAAACCCTTGGGTCTAAGTCAAATGAAATAGGGGGCCCCTTGTACTTGCCCAATCCTCCATCGAAGACTTCCTGGAACTCCTGGACTAGCCGCTGTTCCCAGGCTTCAATGGAGACTTGGTTGACACCTGTCAGTGCGATGTTTAGCGGGGCGAACCATTGCAGTCCCAACAGGCTCGGGCGGTTACGATCGACTATTGTGAGTGGTAGTTGTTCGGTGTGGCCTTTGTAGGTTATGTTAAAGTTCTTGGTGCCCACTACTGGAACGCGATTACCTTGGTAGTCTTTTATGATGATTCTCTGGGCGGCCACGTCTTTTCTTTGCAGAGTAGGCACTAGTTTTTTTATTTCGTGCCATGCAATCATGGAAAGATAGGACCCGGAGTCCACTTCCATTTTGCATGGCCGGCCTTCGATGTGGACTTCTACGTGGACCTTTCTGGCGCCGTCGGAGATGGCGTGGCCGATTGTCACCGTCTGGTGGGTTTCTTCTTTCCGCCGACCGTCGCCGCTTCTTTGGGGTCGTTGCTTCTGGTCCCATCTGCCTGTTGGCTGGCGCTCTCTGGCTCTGGGCGGGGAGTTCTCTCTCCTTCTATCCTGCTGTTCCCATTTTGGCGGGCTGCGGGTCTTTTTTTGGCGGCAAACTCGGGCGATGTGGCCCCTTCGGTCACAATGCCTACAGACAGCGTCGAAGAAACGGCATTCCGACCTGGGGTGGTCGCCGCCGCACCCGGCGCAATTAGTCCTCGACCTACGACTATACTGGCCCCGTTGGTTTCCGCGTCCCGTCTGCACGCGATGTATGTCCTCCTCATCATCTGACGTGCTGGAGGTTGACTGGTAGTCGCCGTAGTGTGCGGTCGCTTCGTTTCGTGCGTCGGCCGACCTCGCGGGGTTGTTGTTTGCGCTCTTTGCCTCGGACCTTCGCATGGTGTCTGCCGACGTGCGGGTTGCTTCTGCGGCTGCGGCTGCGGTGAGGGCGTCGGCCAGGCTGATGTCGCCTTTGGCCATAAGTCGGCTCTGGAGTGTCGGATCCCATAGTCCGAGCACGAAACGGTCTCTTATGAGACTGTTCAATCCTTCGAACTCACAGAGTCCGCCCAGGCGCCTTAATTCAGCGACGAAGTCGCTCAGCTTTTCGTCTGGTCTCTGGCTTCTTCGGTAAAATTCATTTCGCCGTATTAGGATGGGGACCTCGGGGGCGTAATGGCGCCTCAATATGGGTTCGAGGACGTCCCAATCCATGGCAGTCGCGTCTGCCGGTTTGGCCAATGCCTTGGCCATCTGGAAAACCTCTGGTCCACAATGCGTCAGGAAGACGGCGCGCTTTAGCGGGCCCGGGGCGTCCTTCATGCCGGCGCATTCTAGGTACATACGGAATCTGTCTGAGTATGATTCCCAGTCTTCGGCGGCAGGGTTGAAGGGGGCGGGCGGTGCTATTTTCGCCATTATGTTGTCGCTAGTTCGTTTATGGACACGGGGTTCGGTTCAGGGGCGAGATCCCACCTTCGTCGCCAGTGTCGTGTCCGCGAAAAGAGGTTCCGAGTCGGTGACTATCATTAACAGCTCTTTATTTCAATCATTGAACCGAACCGGCAAAAGGCAAAAAGCCTCCGGCTTTTATACCTTTTGCCGCGGCAGCCGCGGCCAATGGCAGCGATCCAAGTCTCCCGCTCTTGGTTTGAACCAATCGCGGGAGACTTCAATCGGGCCAATCGGCACGGCTCGCCTGGCCAATCAGAAATCCCTGCGCCTTAGCCAATCAAGGCGCAGGGATTTCGAGTAGTCCATTTTGATACATAACAGGAAGTAAGATGGACAGCCAATAAATTTGACAAATAAATAATCCTTCTTAACCAAGTCTCACCCTTCTAAGGCACGCTGAAAACCCTCAGTGACTTCAAAATTTCAATTAGGGGTAAAAAAAAAACAGCAGTTGGAATTCCCAGACTTCGTTTATGAATAAGTTCATTAAGCTGGACTTATTTTTGAAAGTCTTCTTCCCAATTCCTTTTTGCAGTCTGGACTCAGATGCCATTTAGAAGAGAAGTTGCTAAGCAATTCTTCTGCTATCCATCAGTGGCCTACCATTCCATGTTAACTTTCTGAGCTTCCTCGCCATCTTTCAGGCCCCTGATGGAATAAGAAGCACCATCAGGAGAAGCACACCAGGATGAAGTTCCAAAACAGATCTTCAACATCGAGATAACATCTGCTCTGTAGGATCACAACTTTCACTGGATCCAAAAGAGAATCAAAGGATTGTTAGACCAGAGGTTCCTCTTGATGGCTGGCAAGCTCTCAAGGAGACCACAGTCTGGCAATGACCCCAAGAACCCTCCCCGCCCCCCCCAAAAAAACACATGTTCCAGCAGCCTTCTTCTATGCTCACATGGACCACCCTTGCAATTCAATGAACACTCCTTCATGGCAACAGATGAGTCCTCTTTTTGAAGGAAAGTGAATGTTGGGAGATGTTTCAAGCTTTAGCCACTCTTGTAAGTAGCCTGAACAATTAATGAGGTTCTAATAATTAAAGGTTCTCTGTAATAATAACAGCTATGATTTCCCCTTCCCAGCTGAAGTTGCTAAACTCACTATTCTGCATTTAATGCTGGTTTAGCCATGGTGAATAAGGGGCCTCTCCTAAATCAAAGGCTGATTCAAAAATAACACTAAACCATGGCTGAATACATCACAATGGGCTTCCTTTTACACAAACAGCATAAACCATGGCTTACAGATAGCTAATGAATTAAGGCCAAATAAGCAAACAACTTTGGTTCTGTCAATATTTATTAATCTATTTATTTATTTTACTGGGCTTCTACACTGCTCCTGTGCTATGCAAGTCTGAGCAGTTCACATATGCTATTCTGTAAAATCAGGCTAAAATATATATACAAATTAAACAAGTTACAAACAATTCACAACTCTGTGCCAGGGACAATAAAGAAGCTTGGTTCAAACAGAATACCACTTTCCAAGAAAGAACATTTCTAAAGACATCCATCCTCAAGGGCTGTTGGAAAAGCCAGCTTTTCATCACCTTCTTAAAGTCCAGTCAGTTTTAGTCCATATGTATCTCAAAGTGAATCTTTCCTCCCCAAAATGGGAGGTGGGAACATTTCCGTTTTGCTCAGTGCTAACTCCTCCATGGGTTATGCCAAGATCAGTTTGCTATTCAATCATTCCAGACCTGGATGGAATTTGACAACAGGTAAGGCTACAATTCACCAAATGTCCTCTAGAGGAGACCCCATTGGGTCTGGTCAGCCAAAACCCTATTTCTCAAAAGGGCAACTGCCTCTAAATTGGATCTCTGAGTAGCCTGAAGATATGTCTACCAATCAAACCCAATGCTAAAGATGCTTTATTTTGCTGCACAGAACCAGCTTCTGGTTTCATTTTTTTTAAAAAAAAATTAATACAGTATAAATTAAAGGATCTAGAAAGGCAGTTGTGGTGGAAGTAGTCTGGATCCCAAGGAGGGAGGGGCTGCATTCCAGAGTACCAAGAGACAGTAAAGTTTAGATAGTCTGGTTGAAGGAAAGAGTTTCAGGCTGCTCTTCCCTAGAAGCTAATCATCAATGATGCAAATAGTTTGGCAAGATTTCTGTCCATAAGTGAGGAACAATAAAGGAAACTGCTTAGAAGTAACTCTGTGTGTCCTTGGTTTTCAGAGCCTGACAATCCTGGGCTTCATGCTGATTCCTGGATTAGCTTCTTGGTTCTCTGATAGCAACTTAATCTTCATTCCAGATAGTAACCTGTTGACTACTTCAACACCATGACAAATCAACAAGCAGCTGTGTACTGCAAAAGCCATCCTCTAGATATAATCACAAATGAGTCACAGTCATATCTGAGCAGTGTTTCGGAGAAAACTCACAAATAACATCTGTATTAGCTGAAGAAATTTGCTAACCAGAAAGTTGTAGCCCAACCAATAACGGCATTCTTAAGCAACCAGAATGTTTGTCCATAGAAGGCATCTTAGAAGAGGATCCAAGGGCAGAGATTCATTCATGCAGCAAGATGAAAGAATGGAAATCAATACATGTGGTGGAATCTCCAACTAGACTAGGATCAAGAGGTTCCCAAGTTTAGAGTTCTACTGCAAGAAGCAGAACAGGCCTGACTGCCACCAGAATCCTTGAAGCCATGTCTTGCCCTTCCCAAGGGAATGCAGTCAGTCTGTTGAGATACTTGTGAACCTGTGTGACTAATTTTAAGCTTTGAAACTCTTCACGTGTGATTCTGGTTGCTTTTGATTGACATTATGCCACATTTAAACAGTTGCTATTCATAAAGGGCTCAACTAATTACAACTTGGTGTTGCAGAGAAAAAGTAGAAATATTCTGGAATCAAGCTCAATCCCCCGGTGACTTCATGGACACACACAGACAACTTTCTTGCCAATAACGCAGAAGCAATTCGCCTCTCTGAATTGCTGAGCAGCAATTATTCAGGCACCGGAGTGCAAGGCTGTGGAAAGGCAGCAGGGGAAAAATGACATTCCCTCTGTTGCAATGCCAAGGCTAGGAGCAAAACTAAACCCCAGCCTTTTCCAAGACTTGGGGTGGAAACATTATAGACTACGGGAAGCTCAGGGGGAAGTTGGCAACAGCCAACCAAAATGGCATAGTACCGCTTTAAAGGAAGGAAAAGGCTGCAGAAGAAGAAAATATATATATCATCCCAGGAAACATTTGGAGAAGGGCTCATCCAAAGCCCTACTGGAGTTTATAAGGAAATGAGTAGAAATATAACCCTACTTTGTAAGTCTATACAGTACCCATTCTGAGAGCTAGTAGGTGGTTTTGGTGAAGATGCTGGACCAGGAGCGGAGAACTCCCATTATTGGAAGAATTAGAAATATAATAAGCAATAAATAAATATGGTTTGCAGTCACCAAATGACCTATCTGTCCCACACAAAGACTCTTAACAGTCATGCAACAGCTAACTCCCTCCACCCACAAATTCTCATCATTTCCTTACAGAAAGTCTGCTGGTGATTCTCCCCCCCCTCCCCCCCAGAAAAGAGATTTCTTCTAAGGAGCCTTAATTCCCAAACAGCTCCAGATTTTGAGGAGAGGTTTGGTTCCTAGAGGATAAGATTGTGAAAGGGTCAACAGCTGGCAAGAACAAAAATACTTTATTTAAAAGTAATGCTTGACTTTAGCAGCTGGGAGTTCAGAGAGAAAGATTGGGGGGGGGGGTAACTAGTAATTTTCAGGACTTGCAAGGAAACCACAAGAATTTGGAAGCACTAAAGGGTGAGACCACCAAACTAAGTTTTGCTCTGGGTTTAAGCTAGAGTTTCAAGAGGGCCTCTAGAAGTGAAGATTTCAGGACTCCAGAGCAGCAGAATTTTTGAGCATGTCATTAACTTGCCTAAAAGCCAACTGGAAAAACAATAACAAGAAACAATATTCAAACCTACCTGTGCATTTTTCTCCTTTCCATTTTATGTTAATAGCTACCTGGTCCCTACTTTTGAATTGGCCAGTCTCTTCCCACCTTCCCCTTGTGATTGCAATAGATGGAGTCGTGATCATATTGTTTTTTCACTGACTGTGTAAGAACAATCTCTCCCCAATAAAATAGAACAACTGAAGCCAATCAACGGTACTTTACAAACTTTGGGAATTATTCAGCATGACATAAAAAGGCAGAGAGGACATACATTTACAAACCATTTTACACATACAAAACTAATTTACAGCTTTCTATCAATACAAATATCAAATTTGTAAAAGTCCACCCTAGACTTAATATGAAGGAGAAATCAAAGTTCATCACTAATTCCTCGCAAGAACAATGGCCTTTCGCATTGACACTGCACTATGTACTAGCAAATGCCATTCAGCTGCCAAATGGACAGCGCCCTTCCCAGGAGCCCACATGTTCATCTCCAGGGCTTCACATAGCACACTTAATGTGCTGCTGGCCTGAACATGGGCTGGGTGAGTTTTTCCTTTCCCCACTGTGGGTTGGCTACGATATGAAACTTTGAGAAGAACCATTTAAAGGAAATTAGTCCTTAGGAGCCCAAAGTTTTTATTTAAACAAGAGATCTGCCAGAAAAATCACTTCCAACTGTTTTGGAGGAACGAGTTTGAAGGAGCAATGCTGAAGCAGAAAGATTGGGAAAGCCAAACTTAGCAGATTCCCCTGGCACCTGGCTTACGTGAACAGAAATAGCTATGGCTCCTAGACTTATATACCATTTCATAGAGCTTCACAGTCCTTTCTAAGTAGTTTACAGAGTCAGCATATTCCCCCCACCAACAATCTCGGTCCTCATTTTACCAATCTTGGAATAATGGAAGGCTGAGCCAACCTTGAGCCAGTAAAGATTGAATGCCTGGCTGTTGGCAGAGTTAGCTTGCAATACTGCATTCTAACCACTGCACCACCACAGCTACGATTTACGGCAGAAAGAAGCAATAGTGTTGTTGTTGTAGTTGTACTTGTCATTTTATGATGTTTGACAAAAATGCACAGCAATCCTTTTTACAGAATATGGAGTTGTGCATATTTTCTAAATGCATAAGCATGGAAGTGATTAATTCTAATAACAAACTAAACCAGCTCTGTCATCAGAGAAAAATCAGGATAACTTTGGGCCAGTCCCTCTCAGCCCAGCCCAAGTCATGAAGTTATTGTGATGAGAAAAATAGGAGGTGACAACACTACTTATGCTGTACAAAGTAAAGGCAGGATATAAATCTGTTCGTCGTCATCATTTGTGTGATGTGGCTTGCGATGGATGTTTCAGTTTGGGTAGAAGCAAGTTGCATTACAGATGGGTAAAAATTTTGGGAGAAAGGAGGAGAATTATGACTTTTTATGTTTTTGTTTTGACAGGCCTGACTCTTGGCAACTGCATAAATATAGCCCTGTAGTTTTCTAGGCAGCATTTTTCAGGAGATATTTGTCCTTGCCTTCTGCCCAGCATCAAAAAGGAGAAGAACTTGGTTTCTCTGCTCTTAATCCAACATCTTAGTGACCAGCCACAACTGGCTCTTATTTAGGAGACTACGTGAGTGTTTTGTGAGCAACACTTCTCTTCTCTATTTCTTACTTCAAAAAAGAAAATAAGCATAAAAGAAAGTGGCAGACAGAAAATGCAGCTCCCTCCTTTTCATTTATGGGGGGGGGGGGCTAGTCCAAATTAAAAACACAAGCTTGAAGCATGATGCGATTCAGTTCATTTCAGTTGCAATGGAAAGTCTGAAGCAAGCACCTTGGACAGAAAAACAACATGTTTACATGGAATGTCTGCAGAAGGACAGTGGCAACACATGAAACAACACAGCATCAGTATGCATGATCTGTAGTGTTAAGAGCGGCTGGCTTTTAGGTACCAGATGGAGTTTGGAGTTTGCGTTTTGTACAATTTTATAGAATAGTTGAAGGGATTCTACACTTCTCCATCCATTCCCAGTTTTCCCAGGTAGACCAGACATGAAATATGACCTGATGAGCTGATCCACTTTACTGCAAGGGTACATTAACAATAGCAATAGCACATAGACTTATATACCACTTCACAGTGCTTTCAGCCCTCTCTAAGCAGTTTACAAATGTCAGCCTATTGCCCCCAACAATCTGGGTCCCCATTTTACTGACCTCAAAAGAATAGAAAGCTGAGTCAACCTCAAGCTGGTGAGGATCAAAATCCAGACTCTGGCCAAAATTAGCTTCCAATACTGCCCATGGAGATTCTCAGTCGTCTAGGTCATGGTTGTCCTAAAGGTGCTTTTTCAAGAGACAACTGGACTTTCTAGTTTTTCTTTGAAGATTTTTTGTTTTGTTTTTTCTTTACACCTCCTTGCAGATGCCCTTTTCCACCAGCACTGAAAGTCACACAACATGTCATATACTCATCTCAGAGCAAAATTCACAATATTTGTGGCTTGTATCAGCTCTGGTGTAGAGGGAGCTGCTAAACTGAGGAGCGCAGAGTATGAGCACTGCAAGACCACGAGTGATGGATCCTTGGTGTTCTCTGAGCTTGGTTGTTTTCTTACAGATGTTTCCTGACCAAAACTAGGCAACATCATCATTGCTTATCAAGAAAACAACCAAGCTCAGAGAACACCAAAGAGCAAGTTTTGAGAGGATTCCTCGTTTGAACCTAAGCTATAAATATTTCCCTTTATGGTCCATGTGTAACCATTCAAAGGATTTCAGGACTTCTGTCCAAGGGGACTGTTGGTCTATCTGAACAGGATGAATATCAACCAATGGTTTTCTATAGCACATAACAATTTCATCAGAGGAGGGTCTAACTCAAACTCATCAAAAGCTGCAAGTTTGCTTGTGTACCAAAGAAAGTGGAAGATAATGGTGCCATCTGGTGGCACTTACCATAAAATGTGTCATGTCCCATGACAAGGACAAAATCATCCCCACCAACACGCCAGAGCTGAAGTTTACTTAATGCTGCTGGGAGTCACAAATTGCTAATGGGTCAAGACAAACAGCCCATACCATGGCTGGTTTGAATTAAGCTTAACATACAAGCACAGCTCTTCTGGCTTACATCTCAGTGGGATGTACAAACTCAGCCAATGACAGCTGGTCCATAAATCTTAGTTCAACAAAACCCAGTTTTGTGCATAAGCAGATGGGATGAAGCAGAATGGGAACCAAAGGCCTTAAGAATAAACTTTCAAAGTGTCACTGCTCAACTTCTGGTTTTGTCAGTTTGAAGGCAAAGTTATAGAGAGCCATGCCATGTTAGAAACTGTGACATTCTGTGAAAGTGACGATTGGGCTTTGAAGAAGCAGAATAGGAAGCATATTGACGCCTTTGAAGTTTGCCGTTGGAGAAGATTCCCGAAAAGCCAAGAAAATTAACTGAAGGATTATTGAATAAATCAGCCCACTTGAGGCTCAAACTATAAAACAGAATAGAATTCTTTATTGTCCAAGTGTGATTGGACACACAAGCAATTTTTTTTGGTGCAAATGCTTTCAGTGTACATAAAAGAAAAGATACATTCGTCAAGAGTCAAGAATCACCGGTACAACACTTAATAATAGTCATAGGGTACAATAAGCAATCAAAA